>JAOTQQ010000012.1:32895536-32957844 GCA_026546715.1 Gallinago undulata | reverse complement strand
TTCACCCCCCCCCCCCCCCCCCCCCCCCTTTTTTTTTTAAAGTACACAAACTGCCTTGAAATTCAAAACGTGAAAGATTTGTCCCGAAACTCTCTGGAAATGCCTTGGAATAAACCAGCAACGGGCCAGGGATGAATTGTTTACTCTGAATCTGTGCAAATGCCATAACCTTTTTTGGATAATAAAATCTCTGTTAATACTACTTAAACAAAACTCAGTGGTAGAAAATGCTAATGGCTTTATTTTCTTTGTTTACCGAGATTGCACTTGCCTTTCCGTGAACAGTAAACCGGCTGATTTTTAAAAAGGTGACTGCAAGTCATATTTTGTACAGCGTTTTACTTGATTATTTGCTCTGTTCTGGATTTGTACTATACTGCCATTAGATCTTACAATAATGTTCTACTCTGCAAATTTTTAAGGTTCAAATAAAGTTTAATTGTTTGCAAACTGTTATGATGCTAATAATTCAACAGCCTGCTGTGTTACTAATGAAATTACTTTGTTATGATTAATTTGGAAAATAGTGTGTTGATTGTAGTAATTAAGCACAACAAGGTGAAGTAAATGATTCTAATGCCATCTGGCCTCCAGACTGAATAAAGAAATGAAATGGGGCTGTCATTTGAATTTATTCAGAGAAGTAAGGGTAATACAAATGCTTTTTATAGCAGACGCACCCGGATATCATCATGCCTCTCTCTAGTATTTTTTCTTGTACTTCTCTATATACAGACAATTGGTTCACGTATTTTTCCAGCATCTAGTTAGGATATACCTCTTTGTGCATACTGCTGCTAATTACATGTGCTGATGGTAGTGCATGGGCTGGTTCTTCCATCAGAGAGATCTATGGATAAGATTTAGAGAAGTGATGCATACCGGCTTACCTTTTGCTCCTCTGGTAATGATAAAAACTTTCTTTAACTGGAATTAAGCTGAATGTGAATGCTAATTAAGATCCCATTCTATATTCGAAGCCAACTGCATAGACTTTCTTCCTTTTGGCTCTGGAATATGACACAGCATTAGAAGGAGCATAAAGAAAAGCCTTTTAGAACCTGATCCAAAGACCGCTGAAACTGAGAAGCTCTTGAATTTGGTTGCTTCTGGATCAGGCTGTCAGACCAGTAACTCAAAAACAGGCAATACAGTTTCAAAGTGTCTTTTGCTGAATACTCTTTGTCCTCTTTCTGAAAGAGATGCAATTTTTTTTTTCCATAAGTTGAACTAAACAAAAGAAAGTCACTGACTTCTCTGGAGCCAAAAGATAGAAATCCATTTTTCTATCTCAGGTACAGCAAAATGAAGTTGTGGCTGTAGATCAGAGTCCTGGCTTGATAAAGTTCACTGGGATCTGCAGGAAAGCTGTAATATATTAAACAAGGGATGAAAGTATCCAGGTAGGTGACAATGTCCTGCTCTTCAGCTGCATGAGCCATTTGATGTTTCATCCTTTTCCCTCAAGTTGATAAAAAATTTATTAGTATGTTACTGTGGGAATAAGTGTATGCGTGGAAACCTTATAAACAACTTTCCACTTTACATAGCACAATGTACTGATAAACTGTGAGACCTTCGCTTGCCGAGGTTTCTCTGAAGCTGACATTTCTCAGACGAGTGTCTGCTTAATTCCATCTTTATTTAGAAAAACTGACACTGAGCTCAGTGCAGAGTGCTCTGCCAAATCTGCTTCTCTGTTTTAGAGTTCGTTTCCTGCCCAGCATCTCGAGCCTTATTCTGAGGGACCAGCACCAACCAACTTCAAACTATGGACTTAAAATCATGGATTCAAGCTGGGTGGAAGCACCGTATTTCATGCTTCTGGGATGAAATCATGACTTGGCCGGTCGCTTTGTGCTACAGGAAGAAGTAGAGGGGAGGCTGAGATGGTGACAGGATGTGCAGGTCAAAGGAGTGCTGCCTTTCTTACCCAACCGTGTTATGCAAATATATATATATATATATATATTCCCTTTAAATTGTAAAGCAGATCGGGCAGTGATAGGCCATGAATTGTTGTAAAAGAGCTTTTTATGGGTTTGTTTAGGAGTGATTCTGTAATGGGATCTAGATAATTCTGTTTCTGCTGCCTGGAATTTTCCTTAGTCCAAACTACCACACAGAGAAATTCACAGGGAGCCGGGCTCAAAGTGAAGTAGAGGAAAAACCTCTGCACCTGAAAGCGATGCCCACATGAGTCAAACTTAAAACTGGAAATGTCAGCTTCTTCCCAACCTTTTGGGAGGAACAAGTCTTTTGATTAACAGGAAAACCTTAAAAATCCAAGGTGTCATCTTGTAGCAATGTGTGGGAGAATATAGTAAGGGCAGTCTGAGAAGAAGAGCTGCTGGTAGATGAAGAAGCAGATGGTTTTTCAGAGACATCTCTCTACTAATTTTCTGCTATAGCAAACTGATGTGTTGGAGCTTTTATCCTAAAGTAGCCCCAGTTTCTTCACTACCTGTAGAACAAACTTTCACCCTCTATTGTAAAGCAAGTGCTACTCCATAAAGATATTTGATGGCTAATGAGCATTTTACAGCAAGACTTTAAAGTTTATGCTGTGAGATGAAAAAAACCATCCACATTCGGTTACAGTGGGAGAATTTATGTTGGCAGAATAGAATTACCAGTTTGGCCACTTCCAGTCTGCCGTAATTGCTTGCATATTTGTAAATAGCGCCATGGGGTTTTTAGCAGCCACAGGCAAACAGGATTTTAGTTTTACACCTCATGCTACAAGGCAGGGTACGTAGCGCCACAAAACTGACACCCCCCGTGCAGAACTGCCTGGGTTAAAGGGAATTAAAAAAAAAAGAAAAAAGGGTTAAAGGGAATTAAAAAAAAAAAAAGAAAAAAGGAAGTATTACACAGGATCATTATCAATCTTTCAAACGGCAGCAGCGTGGAAGTGTGCCTTGGCAGTCTCCCACCCAAGAGCTGACATGGCCCAACGCTGCTTTTTAATAGTCAAATCTAATCGGGGCAGCAGGAGAAGAGCAGAGCGCGGGCAGCCTGACAGGCGTGGGCAACTCAGTTCATTCATCGGCGGGCACCAGCCTCCGAGGCTTCCTTCAGTTTGGAAGGGAAAAGATGAAATCTGTAAAGAGTCACGAGGCATCAGGGAAGCAGAGGGACCTTCTTCCTTTGCTGCTGCTCTCTTCCGAGAGGACTGCCATTCTTTCCTTATATTTAAACTAAAAGCAGCCAGGTGTGAATGCACATGTAGGTGTGGGAAGGAGTGGGTTTTATTAAATAGTTGCTTACAATCATGTTTTGGTGCTGGTTTCTTCTTTCTAAAAGCAGTTTATGTCTGCACGCTCATAATAGCAGCACTACCTTTACTATAGAAAAATGGTTATCTCCAGCTTTAAAAAATTTTCTGTTTTCAGTTGTTTAAAGGCTCTATTCTAGTAACTTCTCTCTTGTCCTACGTTCCCCATTGTGATAGTTCTCTTGGTGCATTATGTCAGGTGTCTCTTATCAAAATTTATGTGTCTTTTGTGATAATAATTTTTGTTTGCCCTGTGTGTACCACCAGGCTCATTTTTTGCAACATCTTTTCCCCCTATTTTCAAGCTTAGTTTTAAGGTATTAGACCACAATGAAGGGTCTGTGTGGGGGTGTGTGTAATCTATGCATCTAGGTTTCCATTAATTAACAAAAAAAAATAGTCATCCCACATACCAACTATGAGAACCATTTTTGACGTTGTAAAATCTAAGCAATTTCCTCTCCATTCATTCTTTTCTGCTTCTGAGACTGGCTTGTTACAGATGATGTGGGCACTTAACTGCTTCTAGACTGAGATTACCTACTCAGATACTTACTGTCTTATCATAGTCAGCCAAGGTCACCTATAGGTCATTATTGACTTGTGACCAGAATTGCCTTCCCTCTCATGTATCTGGCGCTGCTTTGAAGGCAGTGTTCAGGAAACAAGCATCTTCACTCATGGGCTTTGTAAATTTTCAGAAGGTGAGTGAAAATTTAAAATGCAGAGACATCATCCAAAACACTCTCTCTCACTAAGCCACGTTTATGATTTGCACTTCTGTAAATACTCTGTCTTCACTGTGTTCCTGCAAAATTATGAAGAGGAGAACGTGTACCATGAGGCATCTTCCTGAAGCATCAGATTTTTACAGAATTAGGTCAAAATGATGTTTCAGGTGCAGAAGAGTGTGAACCTAAATCTGTGCCAATGCTGGTCTGTGTCAGGCTTAGGCAAGCAGTGGAGAGTGAAGACCTGCGTGGCTGGCCCTTCTCTGAAGACTGATCCTGCCTGATCTATGCTCAGTGTTATCTTGGGCCCTTCAGCTGCAGTGTTGCTGCTGAAGATCACTAATAAATTCTGTGAGCTAGCAATTTTTTGCAGGTATTTGTCCATCAGGTGTGGATCGTGGCTTTTGAGTTACAGCCTGGTGTGGCAGAACGGCACATGAAGCCATGAGGTGATGCCTTCCTGTCCTCAGACAAGCTGATGATTACAAGAAGGATACGTGGACCACAGAGGGATTTCATCATGCCCATTTGGCTGAGCGGTAAAGGTAATGTGTTTCCGTGGAATTCAATTTTGTGCATTCTGGTTGATGTTGCCCCTATTAAGGAGGCCTTCATGCAAAATAGCCTTGCTTAGACGTGATAACATTTGAAGCATGGGGAATACGTGTTAAAGTAATTCAGTCTAAAACTGGCCAGAGTGACTCACAGGATCATTGAACAGGATACTGACCAACCACTGAGAGCATATTTATTTCCTTTGGTAAACAGTGTTTGATTATGAATTAATTGCGATAATTCAGACAATTATTTCAATAATTTTGTCTAGTTAACAGTAACAGTAGACATACTGTTTGCTAAATGTAATAACTGAAATTACAGTAGCTATTCAGACTACATTCATCATAATACTTATTAGCGTCTGCCTTTCCTATGTCTGCGTGCTCTTGAATGTTCTGCTCATCCTAAGTGTTGTCATTTCTGCCGGTATTACACAAAAAAATTGAAATGTAGGCAGTTGTCAGTGACACAAATGTCTTCTGTCTTTTCCACTGTCTGCTTCTTGAAAACAGAGTCAGTTCTGCACGTACAGTCTGAAACGGGGGAATTTGGCCATGTGACTCCCCCTTAACCTCAACACAAGTTATATAGGTAATTCTTAATTTGAGAGCACAGTATTAACTCCTTATTGACAATAGGAACCATTCAGCCACATAGTTTCCTTGGCTTCATGAGAAGCACTCCTAAAACTTCTTACTCGTGTGAAATACGGGATTTAAAATGCAGTTTTCAGCCTTGTGGAAAGTTAATTTTTGTGATTTAAAGGATATCCTTAACCATGAGTTAGCCACCTGGGTATAGGATGCCAGTTTGTCTGTCAAGCGTTTCTTGATGTTCAAAATCACTCTGTGCCCAGGGCTTAACAAACACGAGGAGTATTATGAACACAAAGCAAATGGCTTTGGTAGTCCTGATCTCCAGCTGCCCAGAGAAGATCTCCTCGGTGTAAGATGGTTCTTGTAACCAGATGGAAGTATTTTATGTGCTACTCATTTCAAACTCCCAGTTCACACACTGATGGTCTGTAGACTCTGGGCTGAGGCCTGATTGATTACGCCAGGATTAATGGGGATTTACTCTTCCGAAAAACACTGCAGGTACGCCAGCTGTACACCAGCGTAGTGAAAAGTTGTGTTTGACACTGTTTGTTTCGTTGTCCCTTCGTTTTCCCTACCAAATCTAAATTGTATAGGGGCAGATATTATTACTGTCTTCAGCAACCTTTATTACAGACAGCTGTCAAAGGCAGATGAATGCTTTGGCTGTGACTCTATCCTTTCAGCCAAGGAGTAAGTGTATAATAATGAGGATTTATCTTGTTATATGGGTATACTGATGTGGAATTATCACATTTGTATATGGGCCACTGACAGTCCCCATGTCTTCCAGTATATTCTATTTTCTCTAGGCCATATTTATTGCTCTCATAATTAAGTCCAATCCTGAGGACTTAATGGAGTTGCACGTTCTGAAAGTAGCAGGAAATACGGCTCTTGCCTCTCTGGGAGCCTGTGAGGTGTCTGCTCCTGTCTGCCCGGGGTGTAATTCCACCCCTTCCCAACGAAGGACACAGGCATAGCTTTAGAAGAAACTCCAAATTGTTTGTTTTTATCATTTGCTCCATTTCAGGTTAAGAATGCCCGAGTGACCTTTTGTTCACAGTAAGGCTTACACCCCTAGTTTGCTGAACAGGATCATGTTAATCATCGGATGACACCAAGAAATAACAGGCTTATGTTGCTCCCAGGTAGAGGCAGATCAGGCAGAAGGTGAAGCTTTCCAACGGAGAGGGCAGCGAAGCATTGGGGTTGCTTGCCTGGGGAGCTTCTGCAATTTCAATTTCTGCAGGATTTGGAGAACCTGCGGGGGATGAACTCACCTGCTAGGAATGACTGAACCACGGTGATTCCTGCCCTGGGGTTGGGGCATGTACTAACTGACCTCCTAAGATCTGTTCCAGGCTAGCTTTCTGCAATTCCGTAAGTCAGCGGTGAGCTGACACTGCTTTGAAATGGCAGAATAAAGACGTGTCCAGTCTCAAGTTTTTCTTTGCCTGATATACTCAATATGCTGCTGCTCTGGAGGTTCACGCGTTCCTCATCCCCTTTCAACTTCACAAGATCCAAGCAGGAACCAAATTCACTATTTCCTGCCCAGCAAGCGTGTTAGTTCATTACCTCAGTAACCAATCTGACCCATGATTAGTATCTTTTAAAAAAGTTAAAGGGCCCTTTTGAGTATCAGATACATTGACTTAAAGCGTGTTTGGCTGTGCCAGATGTTAAACCAATTTTGAGTATGTGCAATGTTACGTTGATTCTAATTGCCGTGGAGAGAATTTCACTCATGCATTTTAAAGCAAAATAGCTACAGTTTCAAATTGTAGCCATTTATTCACCTCAGGTAGTTAAATTTTAGTTACCACTTAGGAGTCTAAATGTCTTAGGAAATACAGAAAGAGATAAAAATAGCCTTTAGTTTGGTCTATTGTTTCTTTCCCCTCTTCTGAGAACAGAAAGGGAATTTCCAGAGTCCACTCAAGTAAATAGAAACATTCTCATCCTCATAACAGGCTTTGGATCAGGTCCACCTGTAAGGATAGTCCTCTTTTTTTTTTTTTTTTTTTTTGTTACTCTTTAATTGAATGTATGACATATATTTAATCCTGGCAGTATTCTTTATCTCTGTAAGAAGTCCTTTTAATTCTCTGGGTAAGAAAGTGTTCTGTGATGTCGCTACCTGATTTTATTGAAACTCACGTCAGGAAAAAAAATTATTGCCTTCCCTGTCAAAACTGACAGTAATTACGAGGCCAAATATATAGCTGTGATTGACTTGTAAAACTAAATCTGTAATATTTCAAGTTTGTAAGTTGACTTGTGCAGCTTTCAGGAAATATAACCCAGTATTTTCTTTGCAAACTGACATCTCTTTATCCATTTCTTTTATCGTCTTTGTTTTTATTTGTGAGGGCGGAGAGTAGACAGCATTTATATAGAACGTACTGGATGGCATTTAACAAGTCTGCTTCTGGGGAAAAATAGCATTCTTTCTAGCTAAACGGCAGCTAAAGGAAAGTCAGGAAGGTTTAAGCACATGGTTCCTTTTATTTGCTCCTCTTTATGCATAATATTTCAGCAATAAATACTGCATATTGATTACTTAATTGTAATGGAAACATACTTGGACAGGAGCAACGTTATAGCCTATTTACTGCCTTAATTTTTAAAGAGCTTTTAAATTTTAAAATGGATATTGCAGTAAATGCAGCGCTAGGCTCTTCTGTTCAGAACTTGATGTAGAAGGACTTTCTCCTCCAGGCTGCCTTTCTGACAGCTCTTTCTGTTTCAGCTGCCTTCCTTTCTCTTACCTTTGTAAAACCAGAAAAATCTGTAATTGGTGTTTAGCCTCTCTTAGCATGTGTGACATTCACATCAGATCAAAAAATGGCTTTAGATTGATTAGTGAAAAAGCCCCCAAATAATGTTCTGTAGAGAATTTAGATATATCCAGACTAAGTATAAAAGTTTCACTTGTTTATTTGCCTAAAAATATCAAACATATGCAATAGTTTCCTGGTTAATAATGAACTTGTATTAAAAAGGGATCCTTCTTTGGAAAAAGAAGGCACCTATGTATCAAATAAATGTGTAAACCAAATGCTTGCTTAAAGGTTTCCTGAAGGTGAACTAATACCAGTGCCTGAAAAAAAAAATAAAAAGAGGAAGATTCATTTTAAATATCATGCGGTCATTTAGCTGGAGTGAAAAAATAAATATAAGTGTTGAAGTGATATATATTAACAGCCACAAAGAGGTACTTGGAAGTGGCATCCACAATGTTGTATATTGTTTCGACTATACAATACCTGATTATTTTGGAACAGAAAAGATGAAGTTTCCTGTACTGGAGAAAATATTCTCCATTTTAATTCATCATTTCTAGGCTGTTGGGTATTTGGATGATATTACTGTTGGGCTTTTAATTTTTCTTTGCCTTTTTTTTTTTTCTTTTAATATTTTTTTTCTTTTATTTTAAATCCAAACCAGTGAAGCAAAGCCTGGGAAGTAGTAATTTCTTTGAATCTTAATGCAGTCTGTCTTCTTAATGAGCCTACTGCTCTGCCCTGAAAACAGCCCTTTACAAATAAACATGCTGGAAGTGATTTAGCCACAATGTCCAGACTGTGTAAACATCTAATTATTACAATAAAATTGTCAATAAATATACATTACTGCTCCCTTTTCAAACGTTAACCAACTTTCTCTTTGCTTGATAAAAAGGTATAAATTGTATTTTTATGTCTTGATGGGTTTTCTTTTCATTACCCTGCTTGCTGCTCTCCAGACAAAAGAACACAGCGTAATGTCTGAGTTATTCCTGGCTGGTGAAAACTCATACAGTTGTTTATTAACATAAAGTCCGATGTTTCCTTTCACAGCAAAATTAACTCAGAGCTTTCACAATCTGAAGTTTAGTCATGGAATCTTTTTTTTTTTTTTTTTTTTTAAAAAAAAAGGCTATAAAACCTGTTATTGCTGTTGCTGTAACTGTGGGATAGGCACACGATTAAAACCCACTTATTAGAGGGAGGAAAGGACATAACGTTGTATTAGGACTGAGAGAGAAGATAGGAAATCGGGGTAATTTCCTCAAAAAAATATGAAGCCCTGCTTTCCGAATTATGGCATCGCGTTGACCATAAATGTGGCATCAGCTCCCCCCCCCCCCCCCTATATGTAGCCCCTTTTCACATTTCTTATATAACTGGAACATTAACATTAGAAAAGCAGAGCGATATTGAATCCTAATGAGGTCTGGCCTATATGCTCCGGCAGGAGAAGAATGAGGATAATTCATTTGTATGCCGAGAAGCATTCACAACTCCATGAGCATCCCCGTGGCTTCGGCTTGTGGTGCTGATCATCTGTTCCTACTTTAGGGGGTTTCATTGCTCCGAGCAGCATCTGAGCTGGGGAAAAAATAGTTAACTGCTTTACTGCTAGCTTTTGTTATATAATGACAATTTAATACGGTGGCTATTTTTTTGTTAACCTGCTTTAAAAAGGTCTTTCAAACGGTTAAATTAATCTTCTGATTAGCTGTGCCTGCCAGGTAAAATATAAGGAGGAAAACGATGTGGAACACAGCAGTGTAAAATGCCTTAGCCGGTCTTGGTAAACATGTCTATTTTAAATAATCAATGTAATGACAGGCAGCCATTTGCTCAGAAAATATTTTTTTAAAATACTTTTAATTCTATTTTACTGACTGTATTCACACTGCTTTTTTTATCCTCTATTTTTTTTTTTTAAACACTGAAGGTACTCAGCAGAGCGACATGTTATTTAAAAAAAAGAAAGCAGAAATGTTTACCAAAATCAAGGTATAAAAGATTCGTGCAAATTGCCATGTAAAATGATCTGCACAAAAAGGCATCGGGGAAGAGAGTGAAGGCTGTGCCAAACAGATGGCACACCCTGCTGTGTTTTTGATTGAAAAAGAAAGGTAACATTTGCAGCCACGTCAAAGAGACAGTGATCAGCTAAACAAATTGGTCTCCGAAGTACACCATTGCTGGAGCAAACCCTGCTGCAGGGTACAGGCGAGGCTGTATTTCACAACGATGCCGTGTGCGCATCGCGGCTTTCCGAAGTGGAGGGACATGTCTGTCCCCTTTTCATCTCTCCACGGCGAGCAAAAAGCCTTTGTTGCGATGGACTGCAATGTTCTCCGCAAACGTGGCAGAGAAACCACAGACAATAAACGTGTGTGGGGGGGTGTTTTTAATCCTTCTATTTTTTTCCTTTTTTTTTTTTTTTCTTTTTTCCTTGATCATCTCCAAATAGTATTCAGGGGCAGCCCAGCAGGTTTTCCATTTGGTGTGTCAGGTGTCTGGGGCTCACGGTGAATAAAATTGCCACGCGGTTTAACAGAAATGGGCAGGCGATGCCAACGGATCGGCACAAAGGTGCGGGAGGAGGAGGAGGAGGAGGAGGAGGAGGAGGAGGGGGCTGCAGCCAGAACAGCCCTCCTTGCGCCTGCATGCTGCCCGCAATGCAAACACTAAGCGTGGTGGAGGAAGGGTGCCTGGGGGGCTTTCCCCCCTCCCCCTCTTTTTTTTTTTTTTTTTTTTTTTTGGGCTCATCTCAGCTGGCAGCCTTATTCCGCCTCAGTAAAGACAAGGTACAGAAATGTCCTTTGGGTGACATTCAAAACTCGATATAAATCCTCTGCTTTATGAGACTGCAGTGCAATAAATTACTTAGCCTAATTGTAGATGTAATGAATTACCATAATTAGTCATGGGCTACATTAAATTAATCAGCATGGTACATTATTTTGCTAAATTACATCTTTGCCTTCCAAAGCCACCAGTGCAGCAATCAGTGTTTCTTGCAAGAGGGGAATGATGCTGTAATGAGAAGCCTTTCTGCTCCTAGAATAGTGACAGGATATGAATTTTGATGGGAGACAGAAAGGTTTGGAGACGCTGGAGCCTCGACTTGTGCCTGAAGTGTCTTCCGTTGTTAATGATGCTCCAGTCCTCCTGCAGGGGAGCAGCGGGCTGTAGCTTGTGAAGGTTGTGGACGATTCTCCTCACAGGGGAAGAAAAACACTTAGCTCGTGCTTTAAGGCAAATAATATCGCTGATACAACAAGTCACAAAGCAGTGGGGTGGCAGAGAGATAATGTCTCTGGAAATATTAATAGATTTAGAATGTTCTTTTACATTGGTTGATGAGATTTATAGTTACCAGGTATTTTTTTATTGTTATTATTCATACCATTTGGATCTGAGTTAAAGCCTGTAGCTATTTTTGTTTTTTACTTAAACCTCCAGCTGTTCAGAATCTTGCTGTTGCTTCTCAGTGAATAAGTCTGGAAGCAAACCATACTTGAGCTGAATATTATTCACTATTCAGCAAAATATTGTTGGGAGAGCTCCAGAGTCCCACCTGAACACACATGCTCTGTTTGGATTTTTATTCGGGGGCTTATAAGTATATAAAGGCTATTATTTGGCTTGATGAATGATGGAGTTTATACTTCAGATGCGTGAATCCCAATTATTACAGGCATAATTCAGAAGTCTGAAATGGCTTTTCTGTTTTTTTTCTTTTTTTTTTTTTTTTTCTTTCTCCCAAAATCCAGCCTTTACAAGATCTGTCACTTTACTACTTTTTATGCTTCGGAACAAGTTTGCTTAAATATTTACTTATGCTCACGATGTCACCAGATGACAGTTCGTGACAGAGATTCATGGTGCTGTCCTGCAATAAGGTTAATTATCCTGGACTTGAAATGAAGGATGCTGTTGTACTGCCGTTGTTTTGTTTTCTAGAATGACAATGTTTGTGAGCTTCTAGTTTAAAGGATGCATCTGCCGTTCTAAATGCCCATCTGCGTAATGAAATTAGGCTAGGATTTTTGTGGTGTTCCTTGCTGGTTTTGTCGTCCACCTGCCTGCCCCGGCTGACTGTGAGGAATAAACCAGCCAGTTTAAAACCCAGACTACGGGAATGGGGAATGGGAAAAATAGACAATGGAAGCAGCGCTGGTCACAGTGCAGCTCCTCGTCCTGCAAATTCGAGCTAAATCTTTGAGCCTGGGCAGGAGAAAGGGACCCAAATAAAGCACGGTCACATCTGCAGGGAAAAATGCATAGGGATGCAGAAATGCCCTGTTTGTAATTTGTGTTTTTGTCCTGGTGGGAACCCATTTAATTAGTGCAAGAAGGTATTGAATTTTAGCTTATCATGCATATTGTTTTCCAGCTGTACAGAAGATTGCCAAGTTTCTAATGGCCTGACCCTACTCTGTAAATCAGCAGTAAATTGCGGCATTTACACTGAGCAAAGGCAAAGGGCTCATTCTGTTGGGTTTGTGCTGTCACAGGAACCTGGGCTAAGGGATTAATGGTCTGATGTTAAACATCTGTCCCCTGTCTTTGGGGGGACGTAAACACACAAAGAGGGAATGTAATGCCATCTACTAAAAGATCTTCAATGAGAGGGAGCCCTTGCTAACATTTCCATCCTGTGGCACCTCAGACACATTGCCTCTTTATGCTAAAGCCCCACAGCACTAAGGGCCCTATAAATAGTCTCCATGTGACAGCTCAGAGAAGAAGAGAGGTTTCCTCTAGACATTAGTTGTGCTAAAAGATTCATCATTACCTGCAGTCATGAAATAAATCTTTGATACTTACAACTATAATATCCATGCTCTACGTTTTATTGCAGATATAGGTAGACAGTCATTATTTCTGACACTTTCTCAGCATTACAAGGAGTACTCTAGGGGAACAACTAGTGTACAGTCTTACAGAAATAGATTGATATAACCACATGGAAACCAGTTACTTGCAGTCAATATAATATTCCCTTAATGATGTTAAACCGTCGTGCAGATTCCAAGTTTAATGTAAAAATCCTGTCTTCAACCAACCACAGTTATCTACAAATTAAGTTGCCAGAAGGGAAATTTATTTTTCCATCATATATTAGTCCTTCAGAAATATATTACTTGGAGCAGAATAAAATTCTTTTTTTATTTTTAACGGTTACAGTTTATTATTATTTAGTAGGCATTAAAACAAGACAATGGTCAACAACAATCACTTTAGAGCACTTGTGGGAGATGGGAAGTAGAGTGTACCGAGAAGCAGAGTACTCCGGGATGCTCTGTGTGGCGGTTCTGTGGTAGATCCTATCCTCACGTAAATGCAGAGGTCATTTACACAGCAAATAGCTTCCCATTTAGTAAAGGAACTAAAGATGGTTTAGGAGAGATAAAGTAACTTGTGTTGACCTGCACCCGTATGAAAGTTAAGCGATTTGATGGTTTTCCTACCTCACTTGTAAGGCGCACAGGGTTTGAGTGCTTGGATGCACGTTTGTACCTGGGGTTCCTAAATCCTGCCACCCCTCCCTCCAGCAGCACTTAATCAGCAGTTCAGCCCTTGCTGGGAGGTTTGGCTGGTGGCTGACCTCCAAACCCAGGGTGACTTTAGTAGTATTTGGGCATCTCCTGTTTCCTGGGATGGATTCTTGGCCGGTGGGAGAGGCGGCGTGTGCCGGCAGGACCTGTGTGGGACCGGTGTGGTGGCTGCTGGAGGGGCTGTGCTGACTCGCTGGTGGCACAGATGCTCCAGTGCTCTGATGGCCAAACTGGCTGGAACCGTGGAGAGCCAGACTGAATTTTTGATCTGCATGCAAAGTTTCAAAGGTGAATAAAAAACTGTCACCAATTCAGAAGAAGGTCGGTGTTTTTTGTTTTTGTTTTTGTTTTTTTCTTTTCTTCTCATTGGTAGCATTATCAGTAGACTTCATACAACAAACAGCAGGCATCCTGGGTTATCAGTCCATTTTTTTTAATGTTTATAAAACTGCGGATGGTTTTCTGGTTATGTTGGTTATTAAGGACCTCCTGGTGTGTACCAGGAGGAACTGATTTGGGGATGGGTTTCAGCCTCCACAGAAAGGTGGTTTAAAGCCCGTTGCTTTGCCAGGCTCAGAGCTGTGAGCCATGGCTTAGCATTCAGAAGAGCTGCACTGAGTCACCAGCGCTTTTCTGATATCAACGCTGCTTGACAACCTTATGCATCTTTCACTGAAGTGTGTTTGAATAATGCTGGGCTTTCATCCTCAAGCCATGGAATGAAAACAAGCACTTGTATGTGTTAATATTTTGCCGATAGGTGGAGAGATTTATTATACAAAACGTTTTCTCTGGCTCCTGATGAACGTTTCAAAGTTCTATTGATAGTTCCAGAAGTGGCACCCAAGAGAACACTTTCATCAGAGGAGGGTTTGTGGGACACCTCTCCCACCCCAGTTCATGACCTCTGAGGATGAACTGCAGGGACTGGCGCTTTGGGAGAGGAGGAGGAAGAAACATCAAAATGGGGTTTCTTACGTTGTCCTTGAGCAATGCTGCTGATTGGCCAACTCTTATTTTTGAATGCCAGATGGCCGGAATCCAAGGAAGCGTCGTGATGACCTCAACGGTTCGTGGCCACAAGGTCTGTGGGAGGGTGGCAGCCTGCCAGCCCCCCCCCCCATCATTTGCAGGTTGCTGTTTCTGACAGACGGGTGTTAGTTGCTGTAGATGAGCGATGCTGCCTGAAACTCCCCTTTAAATCTCACCTGGCAGGTGTGGGAAGAGCTGTGGGTACGTGCTCGAGCACACAAAGGCGTCCCCACAGGCACGTGCCCACCTACGCTCACCTGGAAAGTGGTTGTCACCGCCTTGACTTACCTCGGCGTGATTGACGATAATTAGGTTTCAGCTGCCTTCTGATGCAGAAATACACACCACCGCAGCGTGGCCAGTTCTGCTCCTGCAGTCGTGCCTCTGAAAGGCTATCGATTCATGCTTTTACATTTTTAAAAGGTCACGGCAATAATTCCGCCTGAATTGTGCTAAGTGAAAATAGTTTGCAGAGGTAATATGGTTCCTGCTCACTTCCAGTGTAAACAAAAGCCAGTGGTTTTTATTATTGTTTTCAGTGTATTTTAATTACGTTTATTTGCCTTGCTCTCACATCGTATCCATGAACTATTAGTAAAGTTGTAAGGCAAGTGACCTTCAACATCATATACCTCTTGGCTCTGCGCAGAGATATTTTATTTTTCTATTATGTAAGATGTGCTGGAAGCGCTTATCATAATACGGTGCTCACATTAAAAATTAAAAGCATAAGAATAAAAATTGCCTTTTTCCCCTTGTCCCGTCATATATCTGTCCATTTGAATAAGACAAAAATATCTGCAGCTCTATGACGGTGGTATTAAATGTGGTTACTTTTTGCAAAATATCATTGTAGTTAAACAAACAGCCTTCTCTGGCTTGACTGGGAACAGATTGTTCCCAACAGTTCGTTTGACTAACAGGCTATATAATGCAATGAGTTAATGTATTAGAATACATAGTTACTGCAGCCCAAGTGCCCTAGAAAGATGTCAGGAAGCTATGGATGCCATGGCATAAATTACTTCGATAGCTGCGCTGCAATTAGTGGCTTTGTATTCTGTCTGGCTTATGGGACTTACAACCCAGGCTAAATTCACGAAGGAGAAAGAGAAGGTAAGATTTTATGCACTGAATGAGCTTTCCTATCTTCCTGTGGGTTTTTTCCCCTATGTTTTCTTTGTTTAAAATTGTTTTGCTGTGTCAATCACAGGTATATCAATAGAGCTCTCTGATTTTCTACCAGCAGAGCTTTATGCCTCCATGTGGAGCTACTGAAGAACGGAGCTGAACGATCCCACCCTACACCGTGGGCTTTGCCGGGGTGATGTCCTGTGTATGAGAGTACCTGGAAAAGGATTTTCCTCCTCATCATCTTTAGCATCAATGTAAGTGACACATGCGGAGATGGAAGCTCCAATGTACTATGTTCCCATGTGCCTCTAGTCAGTCCCCACTACAGTTGCCGTAATTCACTCCACAATTGATTGTTAATTTACTTTAATACATGTGTCTGTAGCAAGTGGAGCTGATAAATAGTGAGAAAGTATGTGATAGGCTATCTAACCTTCTTCATACGGATGAAACACTACAGAGCTGAAATCCATTCATGCTCCCTGAACACAATGCTGTATTCGGGTTTTCTATTCATAGTGTTGTAAATTTGTCAGCCTAATGGGACACTTTGTAAGACATTTTCCTTTTTAAGTGCTTTAATGGGAGTAGGTATTACATTGATCCAAAATCTAGCCTAACATTTCATATCGTGAAGTCTAGAATTGTCTAGTTAGCTGCATAAAAGTTGAGTGGTGCTTTGTTCTTCCCCTTATTTTAAGCTGAATTTTGCCAACCTGATACTCACCCTACCATTTATATATGGAATAAAATCAGCACGTGGTTTGGCCACCAAATTCCAAGGTCATACTGTATTTTCATTTGGTATAAACACAAGTGGAGGTAGTAAGTAGGCACAGCACACAGCCAAACTTGCATCTTTTCCCCTCTTTCCTTGAAGTGGAAGGGCTGTGGCAGTGGGTATGAAATAGTCATGCCAGGATAGACACAGTGCCCGTGGAGGCCAGTAGCCTGTTTTTTGACAATTGAGATACTGGCAGAATGAGATCTATGCAGATATCCAGTGATAATTCCCTAAAATAGTCCCCGGCACCCACTAATTTGCAGGTCAAGTACTTCTTAAGCAGAAGTGACGTCTCTATATTTAGTACAACTGATGGATTTTTCTTCCCTGAAAGGATAAAGTGAACTCAGTTACTCAGTATGATGGGTGGAAAACTTTGGAAATGGTTCACAGTGTGAACATTTATGACTGATCTTATGAACTCTTCTGTGTTGGCGGGTTGGGTCCAATAAGTTTGATGCTAGGTTTGATATGGTGACAACCATACAGAAGCCAGAAAAATTTGTGTTTAAAGGCCAAGAGGCAGATGGGCACCTGAGAAAAATGGTCAGTCAATACAAGTCCTGCTCTGAGAGAGATGTGGAAATGCTGACATGCAGTCAGGCTCTGAAATATGCCTTTTGCCAAGCCAAATTGTGATGCGGTGAACGTCTGCCTGGCATGTAAACATCGTTATGGCATGTTATAGGTGGGGATTTTTACTGCTGTTCAAATGTAAGTTAGCTTTGATTTCCCCAGGGCTTCCAGTATTGTTCCTGATTTAGGAAGAGAAGCATTTTCCCTAAAACTGTCTAAAGCAGTAAAAGTGAAATATTCTGGGAAACGCTGAGTTAGGAGACAATGGCATGAGAAGAAGACTTGAAAAATCAGTGCACCCGAGGGCCTCGCAAGGAACATGTCGAACCCCAGCCACAGAACAAGCTCCTTGAGAGAGTCATGGGAACCCCCCTGAATTTTAAAGTGTTTTTTGTTACCCTGCGTGGTCGTGTGCCACCTACAAGCCTGGGAGCAACAGCGCAGAGCTCAGACTGCACCCACAGCCCTAAACACGTATTGATCTGAGCTGCTCAGCACGTACAGCCTGGGCTTTTCCCTGTCCCTTTGTGTTACATCCACGTGCTAGGCTTCCTTTGAGAAGGACTGCATTTATTCCAACAAAAGCTATCAATCTGTGACATTGTTTATAACAGGGAGAAAAAGTCAACATCAGAAATCTTTTCGGTTCCACCTAACCTTTGAGATTTATCACGGCTTGGATTTCTCCAAGAGTTGACAGTAAGGTGACAGTATGAGCTGTCTCATAATTTCATAGGTTTTTTTTTTTTTGGTTTATTGGTTCCCTGTGTATGAGAAGGCTCTATAAATAATAATCACTGATGCAGTCCAATACAAGTGTTAAAGACACTTAACCTGCTGGCTATGACTGTCTTTTGGAGTGGTGTTTTCCTCCCTGGTTAATAGGGGGGCACTGATGCTGCCGGAAGAAAGACGGCAGAAGTTTGGAGCATGTTGGTTGTGTACTTGGTGAACTTCTGCAGTAGAGAAATGTCAAGGTCAGAACATGATTGAAGAACCTTCTTCCTCTCTTGAAGTCGCTGTTCCTGTATGATATTGTTTTCCACTGTAGAAGGTTCTCTTAAAAATGAGGTTGAGATCCCTAAAGAAATTGCTTCAATCAGCAACTGTGCTTAATGACTGTTAATGGGAAGTGGAGATAGGATAGTAAGTGTTACTTTGATTAATAAGAGAACTGCAGAGAATTTAAATTGTGCCACTGATGGATTATTTTCTTCAAGCTTGATAAGCGCTTCTCATTTGTTCTTAAATTTGGTCAATACTGTTAAAGACAGCAAAATGAAGTATAATTAATTCTATTACTGCTACTCAGACCCAGTGTTACTGGGAAACAGATTGTGATGCAGACAACAAGGTTAGGTAACACTTCTGACAGGTTTATCATATGAGGACCTGTGAGTCCTCAAAAGTAGAGAACATTTTCTCCTCCATGGTTAGAAACTGCCCAGCAGCAGTCACCTTTCCCAGCATGTGTTGGTCTGCCTGAATCTGCCACAGAAATATTTGCAGTAAAGAAAGAAGCTGATTCTGAAGTCCGTGGACAAAACAAACAGCTCCAATTTATTCCTCACCCGATACACTGGGATGTTGCTGTTGTATTTTGAGTATATCACTGCAGATACTGAGTTTGCAGCAGTAGCACTTACATGAATAACTTTGTTGAGTTCGGTGTTGCATTTATAAGGCCCTATGAAAATTTAGGTCATTAGAGAGCTTGGGAGGGAGGGATCAGGTGAGCTTATTCCACTCCAAGATAATACAACATTTTATTTGCAGACCCCATGTCTTGTGAATTTAACCCCTCTACCTGCTGTTAAGATCCCACGCAGTGACTAAGACATTTATTACAATCCTGTGTTCCCCAAAGATATTTTGTGTTTCATGCTCATGTGTCTTACCAGTCTTAAAGATCAGCATGTGTATACCCTATGGCTTAATATGGCCTGTGGAATAAATAATCATGTTATAGCAGCACCTGAAAGCTCCAGTTAGGTCCTAGCTGTCTCAGGCATCGGCAAACATTATAGTTTTCCCTCAAGAAAGCTCCCAAACTTGTTTAAATGCTGTTTGGAGGGGAAGCTTCCCTTCACTTGGAGCAGTGAGTCGCTGACATCTGCAGAGGTCTCTAGTCCTGTGTGTTTGCACATCTCACATCTCCTGCCGTGATCCTACTGAGGATGGGAAGAGCTAATCCAATACAGGTATTTAGTGAGAAGGTAGCACAGACTCCATGCTGGTGTACCTATAAATTATCATTATGCTTTTAAACAAACCTATTTGCATGATGCAAAAAATAGGGGAAATACACTGAGAAATACAGTTTATTCAGAGACCATTGTGCCATTTCTAAATCAGGTTTTAGCAAAAGGTGATCAGCAGCTCATCCATTCTGATGTCTCGGGAGGAATCCAGGCTATGTATGTGCAAAGGAATAGGGAAACTGTTCTGCACTTTCATTAGTGGCAGCTGCAATTATCGCTTAATTTAACAGACTCTGCCTACTTCAAAGTCCATGCTTCTCCAATTCTGACTGCTGAAAGTCATTGTGTGAGTTATTTCAAATTAATTTGAAGCCAGAGTGTGTTGGCTAATAGTATAGTTATAAAATCAGTGAAGGTCTAATTCTGTTATTAAAAATGTAAAGCTTATGTATTATGAATAAAGAGTTCGTTCTCTTCCAAGGATATTCTATAAACATAATTCCTAAAAGTATTGCAAACACTGAAAATGTATTTCAGGCATGAATTTGATTGCAATGATCTGTGCTCTAGAGAGCAAAAATACATGAAAAGCCTCAGATGGAAGGTCGTGTTTAAAACCTAGAAGCAGAGGTCAGAAATCAGTGATGAAAACTTTTCCTCTGAAAGCCCCTGTTTATAGCTCTGCTGGAATTCCATGCAGCAAAGGGAACTGAACATCTTTCACTCACTTGACTTGTTTGCAAAATGCTTGAGGGTGGCTTGTAGGGAATGTGATGGCCTGACTGAACCATTCCTTCATTGATACTTCCTTGCAGATAATCAGGATAAGCACTGACCCTAATTACAAGACACCCTTTAATTCTACAGGAGAAGATGTTAAGGATGTCATAATCCTGGCAAGCAAAGAGATGGCACCCAGCATGTAAAGAAGAGTGGTGGCAGGGTACTGATGGTCTTTGCTCTTAAGGCAGCTGCAGGGTGGTGTATGTGTGTCCAGTATACGTGATGAGGTTACACATGTTTTAAGGAGAAGGCTTATAGATCAAAGCAGAAGCCTTGTGCATCACTCCTCCTCCTACAGAGGACCATTTATATCAGTGAGCCAGCAACTTCTTGAAAAAATAATTGCCTCTAGTGCACCAAAGACAAAGAAACGTTAAATCTTAGGTATTATCTCTGTAGAACTAACCAGAGATTTGGAGGCCAAATAAACCTTTCTCTCTCCCGAATTTTTCTGTTATTCCATTTTAGTGTCTGTCAGTTTGATACAAAACCCCACATATGTCTGTAGATGTGTACTTTAGTTTGTTGCCACTGTTTTATTATGCAGCACAATGGAAATTCTGCTGGATAACTTGTTTGCACAGTTGATTCATGGTGGAAGAAAGGTAGATCCTATATTCCCCTTTACAACAACTATCCTCCAGAATTAAGGGGTATATATTTGAAGGATTGTGGTGCTGTAAATGTACTTTTCTGAAGGTACTTTAGTATGTCTGGTTTGTCAAAAGCTAAGGCTTAAATAATGAAAGAGAGCCCTGCATGTACCAAGAGCCCTGATTAAGTGAGGAGTACAGTTTGTTACAGTTATGTGGGTACTTGGCTATCATATAAGTTTATTAAATCATATAAAATTTCAATTTACACCATAATATTCTATAAAAGATGGAACACACAAAATGAATAAGTATGCCAATTTCTTTCACGTATGAATTGTGTTGTTGGTTGTGTTAAAGCTGCCATTTTCAGAAGCAAGTTTATGTATCCTAGAATAGTAATTTCCTATCTCAGAGTTAAATTTTGTAGAATTTAATTACAGATTGAAATAAAATGAATGTGGTATAAAAGCTAGTAAAATGCCAATATAATGTTATATATTGTGAGAAGGAGAGAATATATACTTGTCTTTATATAGTACTTACATATATACTTATATTTGAGTATTTTTTCATTGTGAATATAGTTTTGTGGAAACTTTGTGGATGAGGACTCTGTCCTGATACAGTGTGTTTGGGCTTTGTACTGTTGCAAGGAGGTGAATTTACTTGTTTTTAGGTCTTGTTTTGCATCATACCTCTAATTTGCATAATGTATTATAATGGCTTTCATAATGTTTGCAAAGTCAAGATGTAAAGTCAGCCAAAGTTCATTTTTCCCATTGGAATAAAATCTTATTCTTTACTTGCACACTTCTGAGAGTTCTCAGTTAAAAGAAGCCAATGGTATCCCAGTTTGTTTTCTCTTATTTCAGCCTACCCACGCTTTTGGAGGTCATAACTTATTTATTCTTATCACATCAGTATGCTTCTGAGCATACTCAGGACATGGCTGTAACTGTATTGCAAATTGTTTGGTGGGCTGTTTTTTGGAGGTGGAGTTGTACTTCTAGATTTTGCACTGTGAAGAAGAAAATGTCTTTCTTCCTTTGTTGCCAGCGGGGCAATCTGAGTTTCAACCTCTCCTGCCTTCTTCTTTCTGGCTTCCATTGTCCTTATATTTTACCATCATATGCAAGACCTGGCAGGAGTATCCCATTAATGCAGTGAGTTGGGTGAGTGCTGCTGTCCTGCAAATGCATAGTCATGAGCTGGGAGAGGAGTAAAGCATCCTCTTTTAAGTAAAAAATAAGTTTGAATAAGCAAAGAGGGTGAAAGTTCATGAAGAGCATGTTTGGAAACGCTGTTTTGAGGTTGGGCAGAGCTGGACTGGACTTGGGTGAAGCAAGGGGTTGTCAATGGTCTTGGAAATGACGATTTTCTTTACTTAAGCTGCTTTCAGCAAAGTTCTGGCATCTGTTGGGTCGGAGCGCTGGCCCTGGAGGAGATGACAGAGAAGACAAAGCCATTAAGACAACATGGTCAAAATTTCAAGGGCATTTGGGTGGTTTTGCTGTCACACTGTCCGAATTCACAGCTGAGAGAAACTACAGAGCAGCAGAAGTTCCTGTCCCCCTCCTGTTGGCTCACGTGTGTAGCCCTCTCCAGCTGGTCCTTTCTTTTGCCTTGTTCTGGTAGCACCGTCACTTATTTGGAGGAAAAGTGGGGCTTCTTGTTAGTGCTCCTCAAGATTTTACAGCCCTCAAAGTAAGTCCCGCAGACACCCAGTGTGCAAATCGTGACTGTGAGCAGCAGGGAGGAAAACCGAAGAGGGAAGGGAGAACAGAAATCCCTGTCTTTTGGACTTTGCAGGGTCGCTCTTGGCTGGATAGAGAACTATATCCTTGTTGCTTTATTGCCAGTCCTGCCCAAAGATAGCTGTGTGTCACATTCACAGCCACGCTGAGAGACACTCAAGCCTTGTAATGCTTTTAAACTAATGAGGGTGCAGTGGATTAGCTCAGGATATGCCAGGCAGTTTCCAGAGGGCTTTGCACGTCGTTTATGGCTTGTCCTTCATAAAGAATATATCTTTTTGTACGGCTTGGACGAAGCGCACCACCATTTTGGAGTAGGCTCAGGAATGTTATCACGATTGGCTTGCTAGGTGAAAGGCTTTTCTATTTAGCTTTTAATAGAGCAAAAGTGACTCTAAATTTGTTAATATTCTTTAGGTTATATAGGACAAATTACAGATAAGTGAATAAGTAATGAAATTTGTAATGAGAATTTCTCAAGTATGAAATGTTGGCGCAAATTAATTGCAGGATTTTACAGCTATTATAGTTTATATCATAAATGCAAAAATGACTAGGGCTTTTTAATTACAGTAGGAACACACTAAATTTTTATGGAGTGCCATTTTGTTAAAGAGGTACTTTAAACATTAAGAGCAAATGCCATCCGTAACAGCGAGCCCAGATATCTGTGCCACATCAAATAAATATGCTATTGCTATGATATTGTTCCTCAGATATTGTAATTGACACAAAGACTAATGAGAGGTCTCTTTTCACACCTTCAGTTTACTGTGCCTTTTTCTCCTGGTCATTCTTTCTCTTAATTACTGTGTGTTTGCAGAGGGCCATGGTAAATCCCTTGGAAAAATATACTGGGCTTTTTCACTTACCCTTTAGAGCTGCACTGTGAATAGCCAAATGTTGGTGTCTCAGTAGAAGTTAATATTATTGTGGAGGGGAAGAAGGAGAATGGCTGGATGCTAATTCTTATTAAATATTTGATGTGTAGAGAAATCTAATACAGTGGAAACTCAAAGAAATCTCATTACTTGGTGGAACACATTGCATACTAAGATAGAGATGACTCTGACTCAAAAACTAACAGGCAGATTTTGTAAGGAAGCACATCTGAAGCAATGTCCTGCTGTTCTTTTCCATTAAAATAAGAAATCTACATATCCTCTGCTACCCTGCTTATCTAGACGTTTCTCAGAGTCAAGAATATGTTTTAAAAATGTCACTGCATGCTATATTCTTCCCTGGTGATGCTGCGTTAAGTTTTCCCCCTCCTCTCCTCCCACCGCTGCTCTCAGAGCTGGCTGGCCGGCTGGCCAGCAGTAGGTGCCACAGACCCTCCTCCACTTGTGCACAGCTCCGAGGCTTCTCCTGAGCCTCTCCTTCTCCCGTCAGTAAATATATTCCACTCTGAGGTGGATGGTTTTGCTTAGGCACATGAGACTGCAAACTCACGTCCCTTTTCAGTGCCTCCTCCAACACACACCGTGTCACAGACTGCTTCCCCAGCTAAGGTCTCTAATCCATCACTCACAGTTCCTTAAGGGGATTAATTAATTTTAAAAATGGTTGTGTTTCTGGGTATGCTGAACATCCTCCCTCAAGGACAAATGCTCATCTTTCCATTTGCACATCTCTCTTGATTTGTCTTATTGGAGTGGCCGGCATTACGCCTTGTATTATACAATACCCAAACCTTGCTTGCGAGGAATTGCAAATGAAGTGATCATCAGAGAGCTTGCTCATAATTAGCTGGTATCCTTTTCCTGAAGGTGAATCTCACTGGAGTGGAAGCGGCATGCAAATACGCTGCTGTCGCATCCAGGGGTAGGTAAAAAAGCTTGGAGAAAACAAGCTCTGACAGGGCGCTGGACCAGGACTTAGGAGTCAGCTCTGGCACTGGGTGGACAGTATTAGTTGTGTCCTTTTTGACCGCAGAACTCATTTCCTCTTTTGCAGGTTTTTAATAATGTGACCCACTTTGTGTTCCAAGGTTACGACAGAAAACGTGGCTTAATAGCTGGATTTTGGTAAGCTTCTGTCCCTGAGACAGTGATGCTCGTAAGGAAGATCTCTCCCATGACTAGATGGCCATGCTGCTTGTTCAGTGCTCATTGGATGCAGGCTGGCAGCTGATTTAGCTGCTGCTGAATAACATTTCCTTTGCCAGACCAAGGCTTTGGCCTGAGTATTTGCACATCCTTCTCTCTTCTAGACTGGGAAACCTGTCACCAGCAAAGTATTAATAAGTCTCACTTTTGTGTTTGCTATGTCACTGGGATGGGAAGCTGATATCAACTTACGTGAGTTTACCGTGGTGAAAGAAGGGCACCAAAATGTCTTCTGGGAAAAGGTGAGTCTTTAGGTCCTAATTCACACAAAGTTACAGGGATTTCTGTATGGTCACCTTTGACAGAGAAGAGGTATACCCATGACGCCGTGGTCTACCAGAGCATCCAATCACCTGGATGGCCATCGGTCTACTGATGCTCTGGCCAGACCAGTTGCACTGAGGTTGTGCCAGCTGATCCTTGTCCTATGGCCATCATTTCCATGAATTGCGCAGGACCTACAGTCTCTGTTAAACTCCTCAATGTTATTTCCACAGCATGGAGGCGTGAAATGCTGCACAGCCCATTTCTCCTGCCAATCTCCTTGCTGCATTTTTCTTTCAAGGACTGATGACAATCTCCCAAACTTATTTTGTGCTTGTGAAAGCAAGCAGAGGTTATTTAAGTTTTAACCCACAAGTTATAAGTCTGAAACTTTTGCCAGAAATATGCCACTGTTTTCCTAACTGCATTTCCTGGAGCCCTTCCTCACTTTCTATCTCTGTTCCTGGTTCCTTGCTTGCAAAAAAAGAGACAACAAAATTATATTAGATATTGTTTATTACCCATTTGAGGGTAAGGAATGACTGACATTGCTGGAGGAGTGACCAGTGCCTCTGACTGAACGTGGTCTAGGCCAACTGGGATGGGCAGCAAGGAGCATTGTACTTGCTTCGTAGAAGTCCTGTGAAACACTTCTCCTCTACTCTTTTCCATGGTGTGAGCCACACGTGATACCACAATCCAGTAAGACCTTGCTATGGTAGGGTTAAGATTAATCTAGCCAAATAAAATGAAGAAGCTAAGCAAGAGGAAAACAATGCAACAAAAAGCCATAGCCAAATTACATTTGTGTTTGTACTCATTATTGCCTGAAACATACAACTCATCAGCCAACTCCTAAAGGATCTTGCTCCTTTTCATATGAATACAGAAAAAGAATACATGTTCTTGACAAATTACATTAGAAAAGGAAGAAGAGATGGCTGCTGAAATGCTCTCATTGTAAATGAAGGGCTTTATGTTTACACAAAAATCACTCGTGGAAAAAAGTAATTTTGCTAATGAGATATTCCCATATCTCCTGGGGAGCTTTTCATTGCTAAGGCACTGTTTCAGATCCAGCACAGATCTACAATAAAAAGCAATAACAACTAGCCCAAAGGAGTTAATGGTTGAGCTAGCTCTCCAGTAGCAGAGTCTGCATGCACAGCACCCCCAGCACATTGGATGGCAGTGATGCATGGTGTCAATCACCAGTGGTGTTGCACGAGCAGCTCAAACCCTGTGAAGTGCGAGCTTGGTGCTCACCTTGAAAATGAGGTGCAGTTAAAGAAAACCCACATTGTTGTGGACATATCTCTGCTTTGATGTCTAAGGTAGCTACTTGGCCTGTTCATAACTAAGGAGCTGACGTGTCCCAGAGCCCCCTAATTGCCACTGGATTTTCTTCCGGACTCCTGGGATCATCCAGCTTGTTGGAACAGACTAGGTGCCCTACTAGATGCACCTGAGGCTGCCCGAGCTACAGTGGATGAGTCTGTTGACTTGCAAATGTACTGCAGTGCAGTGTGAGAGGTGCCATTTCTTAAAGTCTTATCTTAAATATGGAAATCCTAATCTCAGGCAGGTTTGATTTGCTTGCTTTGACTGCCTTTGACAACAAAAAGCCTTAAACTTTTAACTTGAGACATTAGATCAGACTAGTCACTGATCCCTTTTCCCTGGCCACGTTAGAGAAGTTAATCCTAAGTGGGCTTGACCACTCAGCAGTGGTGCTCCAAGACAGGCTTTGAGTGCATTGAAAAGGCAAACATTTGTTCTGCTGTTGTCTTGCCGAACTGTTCCATGGAGAACCCTCTCAGCCCAGCTGCTGATGCCTTTCATGGGTACCAATTAAATTTTTATATAATTTTTTATAACCATAAATATACTCTACAGACTTGCACATAATTCCTCTGCAACTTTAACTGCTTTTCAAAGCTCTTTTCAGCAGGCTTATCTTTGTTTTGCTTGTGCTGATTAAAAGGCAAGATATATTTTTAATAGGGTAAGTAGTACCAGAGAGCACACTTCACATAAAAGAAAAAAAAATGCAGTCAAGCCTTTGTTATCCAAGCTGAGTAGAAGACATTGAATTAATTCAGATAACCATGGTTTCAAATAACTGATGGGATTTTCAGGCTACTGAATACATCAGGAACCATGAGTTTGTTTTGGGCAAACAAGGTTTTTGAGTGATCAAACCTCTGAAAAGATCCTCTGCAAAAAGCTGCAATGTTAAAAATTGGGACTTGAAATTAAACATTTCTCTAGAAGTACTTCCGAGACTCACTTGGCCAAAAATAGCCCAGCCAAAAAGAGCAGAGTCATCCCTCTGGGCAGACGCCATCCTGAATGTACCAGCACAACCGAATATTTCCATAGAGATCCTGTTTTCCTATAAAGAATCTTCCACTTTTCCTTTTTTTTTTTTTTTTTTTGGTGCAGTCTGTTGCTCTCCCTGGAATTTTTTTCCCCCACAAATAAACCTTAATTGTTTGTTTTCCCTGCAAACAGCAAAGAGAGCCATATTGCACCATAAAAGTAATGTCATGTGAGTTCCCATCTCATCAGCTCTCCATGACTGCTGAGTCACGCCCGGGTAGTTTTCAAGTGCTACTACAGCATCAGAAGACATTTCACAGAAGTCCTGATGATTTATTGGAAAGAGGTGGCCTTTTTCTGTGTAACAGGTTCTGTGGTTTTGAGGTGATCTCCGTCCGTTGCCGAAGATGGGAGGACACCTGGAGCTGGTCGTGACTACTGAAGAGGGCAGAGACCTGATGCATCATTTTAGGAGGAGTACAGGAACACCTTTTGCCAGTCCTCCAGCAGAGAGTGGTCCCAACAGCTTACCAGGACACTGCAGTGGCGTGGAGAAGTGGTTGCGACGATAAGAGCAGCTGGTGTGTAGTGATGAAATGTATCAGGGGAAGGAAATCATAGGTTCCAAAATGATAAAGTGGGCTTTAATTGTCCACATCCCAATGCCTAAGGGAGGACTGCCAGGGAAACTAGAACAGACGGAAATGCTGCTGACATTAGAATAATGTGCTGCATGTGAAACCACTGCAGAAATAGTTAAATCGCTCCTTTGCCAAGGCCACAGAGTGAAATGTTACTACACCATGGGGCGGATTAAAATATGCATTTTCTCCTAATTGAGCACAGCGGACTCAGCTGGAGGTCCTGTCAGGAGAAGAAGAATAATTTGTCACAGCAAGAAATGTATAACTTGACAGAGCATCTATTAGGCAGTACAGTAAAAAATAAAGTAGGACTTGTGCAGGTTTTCTTTATGCTCCAAACCATTTGGTATAGGTACCCACGTGCTGTAAGTAAATTTCAGACTGCTTGGCAGTGGACCAACCTGACTGTACAATGCTCACTACCCTCACGGCTGTCATATCACGATAATGAGAAGGTTAAAATCTTTCTGGATCATGGAGGAATCATCATCAGAAAAGCCCCATAAACAGCAACCATCCTCTCTCCACGGTGCATTTAACTGGGTTAGAGCCTCTGTAGCAGTTTCTTTACTCTTGGAGAAAGTATTTATGGGGATAGCAATGCCATGAGGATGGAGGTAAATCCACTGAAGAGCTGGGACTGACCGCCCATCAAGGATCACATTTTCTTCCTTTCATAAGTATTGGGTTATGAGAAGTGTAAAACGGGCTTCATGAAGACATCTCCCCAGCCCATGCATTTGCCCTAGTCCTTTCTTTCCTCATGTCACATATATATATATGTGTATATATATATTTGTATAATTTTCAGGGAGAACTGCCCTGGCTTGGCAGTAGCTTTTTGTTGACTCAGCTCCCAGCCCAGGTGGATCTCCCACGCACAAAAAGCAGAGCCCTGTCCTGCCCAGTGCTATGCCAGGAGTGGGGACTGTGCGTGCCAGCCACCGGGTGTAGATGCAAAAGCAACTCCATGGCATCCTTGCCCTGCAGCCTTTGCAGTGTTTTGTGTAGTGAAACGATCCCCAGAAGCCCAGATTTCAGCTCTGGCCACTGTTTTGCAGCACTTCATAGAATCCCATGCTGAATCTAAGGGGCAGCTAGCTCCCAGGACTGGGTGCCACAGAAGCAACCTGTCACTTCCATCCATGAGGCTGTGTGGCAGCTAAAACCAAGTAACTTCTATTCAGGCACATGTTTTTTATCTCCCTGAAAGGGAGAGCTCTGACTGACAGGGCAATTCATCATTTACTTGATGCACGAAGAAGAAGTTGCCCGCAGGAGCAGAGCCACACACGTTATTTTCACACTGGTGGAGGTGTATGCCCTGTGTGAGCTCCACTGTTTCTAAAAGTTTCTGTAGCCCTAAAAAATAAATTCTGGATGCTCCAGGGAGATGTTATTGGGAATTTTTGTCACATGCTGTAGGGCATTGAAGCGACAGAGTGGGCAGCCGTTTTCAATGGATGGTTAACAGTGGCAGGAGGAACAACTGGCTGGGAAAACTCCGGTGACACTGGGAGGTAACCCTGGAGAGATTAAAGGACTGGTAAGGAACTGTCAAAGGGTCCCTATGCCTTGCATGAATGGTGGAGGTCACTGCTGCCCACATCATTTGCTTTCCAGTGTGGTCACAGGGCTACTCTGATCCCAGGTGCTGGCATGCTGGCTGGGCAATACCTGCCCGCTGTGCTTGGTGGGTCTGGTGTTCTGTAGTGCCTTCACCAACCCCAGACCCTTAGTAGGATTATCATGGAAAATTGACTTGGGCTTTACAGGTCACCTGGGATGTTTACTGGACAGGCCAGGTACCCTGTAGTGGCAGGAGCTGTGGTTAGATTGGACTGCTCTGCCTACAGCCAGGCATCCCATTTTGATTCTTGCATTTTGCCATGGCTTTGGTGTTCCCAGGAGCACCTGATGGAGTAAAGACAGCCCTTGCCTTAGTCCAGTCACTGTGATCAGAAAGCTTTGCCTGTAACTGCTGAAGTTCATGGTGTATGGCATGATATAAAACCATAGAACGGTTTGGGTTGGGAGGGACCTTAAAGATCATCAAGTTCCAACCCCTCTGCCATGGGCAGGGACACCTCCCACTAGACCAGGATGCTCAAAGCCCCATCCAGCCTGGCCTTGAACACCTCCAGGGATGGGACATCCACAGCTTCTCTGGGTAACCTGTTCCAGTGTCTCACCACCCTCACAGTAAGTGCCAGGTCTCAGCCAGCTTGAACGAGAAAGCCTAAATGCATCATGCCTGCCACAGTGGCACAGGTACCTGCTGTTACCCAGTGTAAACAACAGTTGAGGCCAAAGACTGTGCCCTTTCTATTTTTCTGGTTATTACAATTGCATCCAGAACCCTAAATCAACGCTCAATACCTCCTCGGATTAGTCACTATACAAATACAGTATAAACACCATCTCTGCCCCCAAAATCCTGCAGGCGTTAATGCTCACTCCCAGTGTGTCTGATTCCTCCTGTCTGCACTCACAGCACAGCACTGGAATTGTGTTGTGGGAAGATTGTGCTATCTCTTCCTATTTGCGTGGTATCTGTTCTGCAAAGGCCACCTTCAAGCTCCTACTTTTCCTAAGCGTCAGGTTCTCCTATAGACTGGTCTAATTAATATATAAAAAGTTCTTCACCCTTTTTCTCAGCTGTGTTTTCCTCCTCACCCATTTCTGCCAACTCTGCTCTCTCCAAATGACCCTCTAACACCCACTATGAAACACGAATAAAAGCTCAAAGGTGGTTCTCTCTCCCCTTATGCAGTTCCTGTAGTCAAAAGCAGTTTGGTATGGTGAGAAGATCTATGCTGCTGGTTATACATCTGGATACATCTGGTGACATGGAACTAAGGTGGCCAGATTTCCTCACATTCAGTGCCATGGAAAGTGAAACAGATTTGCTTAACTCATCTGCAATGATATGGGACAGGGTAGGTTCATAGAGTGCACAGATTTTTTTCAGTATAAACCATCTCCAGTATGTCTTGGGAGTGGATATATTGCTTCTTGCTGAGCAGATCCTGGTTAAAAATTGAATTTCTCTGGGATAGCTGGAACAGAGGGCCAGTGAAAAATGCCCCAACAGCAATATTTGTGTTTGTTTGTCCATATGTTTATTTATTTTGATGCACTCTTGATGTGTGTTTCTTTGGCAGGATCTCCCTCAGCTCAAGCCTCACTCAGTTGTAGTTCAGTCTTGTTCTTGACCGTAAATAAGATTTTCTTTGTTATCATCTCTCTTTTGTTCTGCATCAGCTCTTTCCTGATCCCTTTTGTGAGGGGTGTTTTTCCTACTCCATAATTATTTTTCCCCTTTGTTGTGTGTAGGGAGGGTGGGATGGAGGTGCAAATTCATAGGAATTTTTGTACCATTGAGGCCAAGTCCCTTTTACATTCAGATCCTAGAGATCATAATATTTTACTTTCTGTCTTGCTGGACATTTCAAGCTCAAACTCACACACAGGTCATGCAGGGGTCTAGGCTTGTTTTTGTGCTTCTTCTTATTTAGAATTGAATTAGCTCATGGTCATTTAGACCAAAGTTCTCTGCTACAAGATGTTACCCTGAAGAGTTTTGATGCTTACCAGAACTGTATCTAATGTTGCTCTAGAGCCTGCGACTACTTGCTGTAAAAATTTGGCCCTTTCCTGAAAAGATAGTTTGTCCATCTGTATTTGGAAGCATTGCTTACTGCATGGTGAATTGGAAACTCTTATAATGATGTGTTCCTTTTATTTCTTGTAATAAGATGGTGATCTCCAACCATAACAAAATTCAGCCATCAGAGTGAGTGGCAGACCCTATTTTAATTCCCGTAGATGCTCTTTTTCAGGCTTTCTAAAAGTGATTTTTGACTTAGCCTGTTTCTGGGTTTTACTGAAGCGATCAATTCTTATTTCTTTTCAGTCTACTTCATCAGTTAATGAGAATTGCTACCTCACCGCCTTTTACCTTTTCTTCTTTTTTAAATAATGTGTATTTTTCAATGCCTGTGTTTGAGGCAAGATTGCTATTCCAACTTGTTTCTATTGTTCTTGTGATATCTTTTTCTTTTGTTCTGCACCAGAGATTCTACTTCCTATATGTATCTGGTTTTAATGCGCAGCATTTCTCTTTATTTTCTCTGTTTTAATCCAGTTTTAAATAGCAAATTTCATTAAATGTATCGCACAAACATTTATTCCTCTCTTCAATATTATTTCCTTATTCTCTTGCTGCCTATTTCTCCCCCCTTCCGTGTCCTATTACCCATTGCAATAATCGCATTTATCTGGTTTTCCTTTTTTTCCTTGTGTTAAAATCAGGCATGGAGATTAAGTAGGTCTCCCAACGCTCTCCCCTCTGATTCTAGTTTAAAGTTCTTATCAGTCATGTGACTGCAATCCTAGGAGTTATTCACATGGAGTCCTCACCCTTTGAACCCCTTTTTGGGGGGTGACATATCCCAGAACCTTTTTCAGGCCCATGAGCCTTGAGGCCTGCCTTTCCTCTTTGCCTACTGAAGGGCACCTGTAACTTTATTCATTTTTGTGTTTTCACCTGGCAGCCTGACACTCCTGATCACCTCCAATGTGACTATGGCAGTGTCATCTGACCTGCCATGAAGGACAGGTGGTGAATTTTCTTCCTTTCCCATTGGGATCTTTTCCAGCCCTACAGCACATCCTTGCTCCTAGCTGCCAGTACCCATTCTCTTGTCTAAATCTGACGTGGACAACAGTCTTCCCAATTGTTCTTTCTGTGACTGCTGCATCACTTTACTCTTCTGTTGGAGTTGGATGTCTTTCTTGTCCTTTTGTCATTTGTCTGTTCATACCCTTCCTTTTTTCCAGCAAAGCAAACCTATGTTTTTTTTTGATTCTTTATTACCTGATTTTTTCTCTATTTCTTCTTCCATGGTCACATCTTCCATATACACCATCATCTAATAATCTACCTTCGGAGTGTCTTGCTCCAAAGTTGTCTAGAGTTTGACATTTCTTGTCTCCATCACTTGTCTAAGTGATTCTGAGATCCACCTACATCTCAGTATCATAATATGTAGCTGCTTGAGTGTTGGAAAATTGTATTTACATTCCTTTCCTCCTAACACAGACCAAAACTGCATCCCCTCCCCAGCCACCAGAAGACATCTACCAGTGGGACTGCAGATGTGAAGCTAAGAGCCAAGGTGAAGCTACACAGATGGGAGCACACTTAAGAGCTCTGTTGATGGGTGGGCTGGGGGGGATGTGAGTCTCATACACTCTCCCTTTGCTGTGTTAATTGTTTCAGTGTTAGCAGGAATAAAAAGTAGTAAAAGTTTATTTTAGACACTAAATCAAACAAATGTGCTATATGCACAGTTCAGGAATTAAAAATCTAGTAATACATCTTGAAAATGTTTTTAAAAATGTTCCACTTAGTGCCGTTTCAGAGTATGAATTATTTTATGGATTTGGGTTACTCACTGTTATTAAACACATTTGCTTGATTCTAAGAAGTTTGGTTTTGGTTCCTCTGATCCTGTTATCTGTTATCTGTGTCACCACAGTCCATCACACAGGAGTTAGGTCTCACATCTGAAATATGCAATTATGACTTTGGGTAGGGGCAGTAGCAGTGAATCCTGCTCCCGTTCATGTGCTTCCATACAAGTGGAACAAAACACAGAATAAACACTGACAGAAGACAAGCATGTAAGGGAATGGATCTGTGCCAAATAATAATAATTATTATTTTCAATATGACGTTACCATTTTTCAGGTTATTTCAATAGCAAGGTACTTAAGTGACAGTGTCAAAATATTGACAATTAATAAATATTACATGCATTCTAGCCTGAAAAGAGTCAGCATAATGTTATACAACTTTTTTCTTTCCTTTTCTTCTTTCTTTGAGGCATTTTTTTTCCTCCTTCTCTCTTCCCTCTTTCTCCCTACTTCCAATGGTAAAGACTTTGGTTGTTTGAGACTTGTTTTCTCTTATTTTTCTACTTGTGGATGTGTGTAATTTTAAGTGCGTAGCTCCCACTTTATTCCCACACTTGAATTACACAAAGGAAAGAAACTGTCCTACTTAAAAGAACACAAAAGGATTTTGCAAGGCAAGTATTTGAAGAGGGTTATGTCAAATTAAATAAAGACCATTGTTAAACACTTTTCCATTGGTATAGTTTCAGTTCTGAACAGAGTCTAAATTTAGACTCTGAGCAGTAGGTATGGCTTCATGTGGCATATCGAGTCCTACATTTGGAAGAAAGATTTGCCTTGAGGGACTGGCCTAAAGAGCTTTTAGAAAAATCCTGAGTGCTTCGTTTCTATCCTCTGAGAATTATGGTTTTTGTTGTCATGTTTTGTCATGGTGCTCCCCTTTAAGGGATGGGAAAATATGCGCCAAGTGACAGCTCTAAGTCAAGCAGCTTTTCCTGGTACAGTCTGGTAATTGTCCAAAGGCAGGTGAGGTTCATATAGAATGGAAAGCTCTTTTTGCTCAAGCAAGGACAAGGGTGGCCTGGGCTTGAGATACCTGCAATAGACACATGGTAGACTCTGACCCAATGTCTCTTGGTGCCTGAGCCCAGTTGGTGAAACAAGACTGAGAACCCTGGAGGTTGCTGTGATATTTCAGGCAAGCCGATGACTTGTGCAGAAATTGGCATCTCTTGCTCAAAAGCCAACTCAAACAACAGGACAGGGCATCTAAGTGCCAGATCCTGCACTTGGGTCACAACCCCATGCAGCATTACAGGCTTGGGGAAGAGTGGTTGGAAAGCTGCCTGACAGAAAAGGACCTGGGGTGTTGGTTGACAGCCGGCTGAATGTGAGCCAGCAGTGTGCCCAGGTGGCCAAGAAGGCCAATGGCATCCTGGCTTGGATCAGAAATAGTGAGGCCAGTGGGGCTAGGGAAGTGATCATCCCCCTGTACTTGGCACTCGTGAGGCTGCACCTTGAATACCGTGTTCAGTTTTGGGACCCTCACTCCAAGACAGACATTGAGGTGCTGGAGCGTGTCCAAAGAAGGGCAATAAAGCTGGTAAGTGGTCTAGAGAACAAGCCTTATGAGGAGAGGCTGAGGAAACTGGGGTTGTTTAGTCTAGAGAAAAGGGAGACCTTACTGGTCTCCACAACTACTTGAAAGGAGGTTATAGCGATGTGGGAGTTGGTCTCTTTTCCCACGTAATAGGTGATAGGATGAGAGGAAACAAACTCAAGTTGCCCCAGGGAAAGTTTAGATTGCATATTAGGAAAAATTTCTTCCCTGGAAGAGTTATCAAGCTGTCAAGAGGAGTGGTTGAGTGACCATCCCTGGAGGTATTTAAAAGACATATAGGTGTGGCAGTTATGGACATGGTTTCGTGGTGGACTCAGCAGTGTTAGGTTTATGGTTGGACTCAACGGTCTTAAATGTCTTTTCCAACCTAAATGATTTTGTGATTCTATGGTTCTGTGACTCATTCTCAACTGCAAACTTTCTTCAGCCAGCTTTCAGGCAAAATACCTCTTCTTTTGTTGATGCCACATATCCCAATACTTGCTTGAGTAGTGTAAATTTTTAACATTGTCTCCTCTTTTTCTCCAGTATTTCCCACCCATGCCCTCCCCTGAAAAATACCCAGTGACAACCCCCCCTTCTGAACTCCAGAGCTGCTGCTTGGATATCCTTTTACTTGATGAAACTGAGTCTCAAGGATGAGGTAGATCATGCTCCTCTCGGAGCACCCTATAGCAGAGGTGGCATCACAGCTTCATTTTGAGCACAAAAAGGAGGCACAAAACAACAGTACATCCTGCCAGTGCCTGTAGAGCCAAGGGCAGAGACAAAACATCTTGTAACCTTGTCTTCAGGGCCACGGTGCCTCATTTAGGTGGGCTGCCTGGGCAGTGAGGGGGCTGTGGGACAGGGAGGCACTGATGAAGCTGTGTAGGAGGATGGAATCCATTTCTGAGCTGTTCTTAGGGACAATCTACATATCATTAAAACTCCTGTGCCATCTGAATGCATAACAGTACTTTATCAACTAAAACTTCTTTATTTAATCAGTTGATTTAATTATGAGCTAGTTAATTGAAAAATTCATGGTACAAGTTCTGAAGGTCAAAATACTCAGAAGTTCAAAGAAGACTGGAGCATTAGTTTCACTCGAGCTGTGACGTGCAGTGCCGAGTTACAGAAATCTGCTCTGATTCAAACTGGCAAACTGATCTTGGGACTAAACAACTGAATTACCAAACAAAAAGACAATTCACTTCCATTCATGAGGTGTGAATGTATCTACTGCCAGCCCTGGTTAGTCTGTGATTGATGTGTCTGTACGCTGCGGTTTCCAAAAGATCCAAGTAGTAACTACTCTTGCAGAAATGCCTTTAGCACTGTCCTGTCAACCCCTTTAGCCCTCTCTCAGGGACATGTCTGTGTCTGTGCAAAGTGCCGGATTGATTTACCTGCAGACTGTGCTTCTCTGTGGGTGGGAGAGACGTGCCGAGGGCAACAAGAGCTCCGAATTCCCACCTCTGGGTCACTGCGTTCTACTGCTGCATGAAAGGCTTTTTCAGAGGCCAGGTGACATATCTGGTCAATAATCTGGAAATAATCTGGATTATATGAACCCCTAGGTGCTGCAAACACTGGTTCCCCTTCCAGGCAAGCATACGGTGCTGGTGCCTGCCAAGAACTTATGAGACCCTCATTTTAGACTGACAGCCATTTAAATATCTGCTGGGATATTTACATGCCTATAAAAGACTAAACAGCAAAAACTGTACCCCAAAATCAGTGAGCTTTAGGCAGATAAGGATACGTGAAAACCCTGCAGCCTCAGTGCTGCTACACAAGTGTGAGTCCTCTGCATGTTGCTGTTTGTTCAACATGTATGATCAGAGCAGGTCGAGGGCATGCATCCTCTTGCTCACACCTCTGTCATGTACCATCCAGACCTCAGATGCACAGAGACCTCAACATCCCCTCTTACGGGAATATCCCATGTTTTGGCAAACACTGGGCCTCTTCAGGCTTTGTGTTTTAATCCCTTTGTTACAGAATTTTGCCATTCCTGTCTCAACAGGAGAATGGCACCAGCCTGGGTTCAGTACAGGCTGAATGTTTACCTGTTCTATATGTTTATCTGCCTTAAACAACAAATTCTTAATTTAAAGAATGTGTTGTTTGTTTTTTTTTTTTTTTTAACAAATAAAACATTACATTTCTGGCCTTCATGGCTGCAACGTACTTTGAAAGAAGTGCAACCAATTTAATATTGTTTTCCTGAATCTGCAAGTAGCCCTAATTATTAGCTCTTTGGGGTTCAGTTAAAAGCAGCTTAAAAGCCCTGTGGTGGTTATGTCTATCTGTCTGTCAACGTTAAATATTCAATTGCTGGACCTTTTAATGAGAAGAAGCAGGGACAGAAATGAAGCCAGAAGTAGAAGACAAGTTAAATGAGAATAAAAAATGCAGGGGAAGAAAATTAAAGCAGCAACAATAAAACAACAGAGACGGGAAGAAAACCAAAATGAAGCAGAGGACAAAGCACATGAAAAGCAAAAAGGACAAAAACTCACTTACATGTATAGATAGGTGAATACTTATTCTTGAGGGATGTTGCCTGTAAGAAGAACGAAATGAATAAATAATAGCTATAAAGGCATTTAATACTGTTAAAAATACTGCCTGGGAGACTGTGGGTTTCAGACACTCTCCCTGGTGCTTTACCACACTTCAGACACTTTCCCCCTAATGCTGCTTCCTGGAAGACTTGTTTTTTCTCTCACAAACCTGCGCTAACCGTGAGCAGGGCTGGTCCCCTGCTAGACACTGCCGAGAGAAGTATTGGGAAATGGAGGCCTCCAGGGGTGGTCCTGGGGCCATCTTTTTAAAGTGCTGCTGTGCTATTAAAAGTGTATAACTATACTACAGGGCAGCTCTGAGAGGTTTTTCTCTCCTTGGTTATCCAGTTAGAAAGTTGTCATGATGCTTGCACAAGTCCAAGAGGACTTGGGTAGGAACAGTCTTGTTCCCACACAAAACTTGCATCCCACGTCCAGCTATCACTTCTGGGGATCGCTCTGCCCTTACCCAAATTCCTTGCAGGGCTCTCTTTGCATTTCAAACTCCTCCCTTAGGAGCTATAAACCTGAGTCGGGATGTATTTCTTTTTTAACATTTCTGTTGGGGGATTACTGGGAATCCCTGTTTATCTTTCAGCGAGGAGGAAGGCAGCAAGACCACTGCTACTGCTTGCCTGAGACCAGACAACATGGTTACCCAATATTTAGTGATGACCATAGGTTTGGCATGTGTGATTCCTAACGTGAGCTTTGCAGGATCCTGTGACTAATATACAGACATTTCTTTTATCTCTAACCCATGGAAAACCTCTCATCAACATCAAAGGTTGTTGCATCGGGCAGGCACTGTCCTTAGTTTTAAAAGACCACTTCAGTCCATCATCTATCACTAAAAATGGAAATCTTTGCTCTCTGATATGTGATGTTTCACAATTGGCCTAATGAAAATAACAAAATAACAGAAATAGAGTGAAATAGTTTCCACATTTTGCTCAGGTTTCCTGTCTTTCATTATAGGCATTTATAAGAAGTGAAAAACGCATGAAAATTCAGAAGGCATTATTTGAAACAATAAGTGCGCCTAGGTAATAATGTACTGTGCGCCCAAAAGCAAGGGAAATAATTGTTTTTCAGTCTAATGTTGTATTTATCACTCCTGGGATGAAAACACAGCTAATATATATTTCAAATGTAAGTTCAAAATACTCATGTGCAACCAAGCAAAGGTTTATTTCTCACTCTCCATCTGTTTCTAGCGAGGTTATGTTGTTTTTCTGCATTGTGTGGTTACATTATCTTAATAAATGATTAGTTGTGAGATATTATTTCCTTTTAAAACATATGACAGCAAAACAAGTTTTTAATAAAGTGTTTTGAAAAAGCAACAGACTGAAAAAAACTGGGCAAGAGTTCAAATTGGTAATGAACTGAATATGCCTCTAATTACATTGAATTTACAAGTAATAGGATGAAGCAACATTAGAAATTACTTCTGACTGAAATTCAGTGCCTTAAGGCTGAGAATGTTCCCCTCAAACTTCCAGAGACTGAATAATATTGCTGTATCATTATTTGTTTTAAATATCTGTCACTTCAAATCTCAAAATGAAGGGCAGTGGGCTAAGTCTTCCTGAAAACAGGCACTCCGATAAATGTGTCACAGAAGCTAAGATTTTACTCAGGGCAAGATTTATTTTTGGAGTTTAGTTTCCCCAGGATATGTAACATTTGGTGTAAGTCGGTCTGGCTGTGTGTAATACCGGACTCATTACTCATTTAAACTGGAATTCAGCTGTGTCGACCTAAATGAGGCTCATCATGGGTCTAAATCTCTGTCCCCCATACTGGCAATTTCAGGCTCAATCTTAATCTTTGTATGAAGTAATTTTGTATCAAATGTATAAATAATTAATGTGTTGTGAATGGAGGCACTATCAGATTAATTCCTTTAATAACAAAAATCTGTAGATATATAGAGGTTGGTCAGCAAAGTGACCTTTTATCTTTTTTTTTTTTTTTCTGTGACCTTGAATTAAATCCAGTGTTGACCAGAATGACCATTAATCATTTTGATCAGATTGCTGAGAGAATTACCAAGCGAAGTCAGTTTAGTCATCTCAGTTTACTTTCTACAGGGAAGAGGCACTGGGTTTGTATCATACAAACAACACAATAAGCCCATGATTGGTTTCTGCAGGTCAAGGCTGATATGTATTTGTGAAACAGCATGGACCTTGTCTATCTGCAGTGCTCTTGAACCTACTGCAGATAAATAAAGGATTTCTTCCCCCAGCATGGGTACATTTTGTGCCATAAATAGAGAAAGGGTATGCTTGCAGGTCAAGCAGAGTAAACAAGACTGTCTCACAGATTCCTCTGAAGTTTAAATATCTTTATATACCACGGGGGAGGAAAGTGCAGGTTTCATGCCTACCTCCATGGCTGCTGCTACTCAGCTGCTATCAGCACAGTGTGAATGAAAACACAACTGGAGAGAAAATATTAAAAGACATTTAAAAACTTGTCAGACCCGTTATTAGGTTAAGTAACATTGTCTATAACCTCAGTTTCGTGGATCAGCTTTCCTGATGAGATCACAGCAGGTTAATGCTGGAGAGAGGCAGAATCAGATTCTGAGTCAGAAATGGAGAAGTCCATCATAATGTGGAATAGCAGAGAGTTTCTGACATGATGAAACTCTGTTCATTAGGTATATTTCACCTTTTCCATGCTGAGGACTACATTTTGGTAGTACTACAGGGAATGAACAGGATGATATGCATAGTTCATCAAAATCAGTGGCCTAAGTGATAAAAAAATTAAAAAGGTTTCCAAAATTTCTCTTTTGGGGAATACACCTTACCTGTCCAGGCTAGAATATGTCACTGCCATGAAACTCAAGTTCTTTTACCCAAGAAAACTGCTGAATCAATACAAAGGAAAAAGTGCTAGAAGAAATAGGAAAATGGCTGCTCAGGAACCTCTGGAGTCATGGTGTACCAGTGTAGGCACTTCCTTCTCCTCTCTGAAGGCAGGGTGAAATGGAAGAGACACACGTGGCTCAGAAAAAAGACGTGGCAGAAGGGTAGGGAAAGGGACAGTCACAGGATTCAAAAAGTAGGGAAGAGCTGGATGAGTCATCCTATAGCCCCCCTCATGCTTCACCTGCTTGGTGGACAGCACCGGTGAGCACCCAAAGACAAAGTTTAGGGACAGGCAAGCAGGGTCCTGGCTCCTGCTTTCATGTGGAGCACAGAACCAAGGGCTTGAACCCTAAAAGAGTGTCAAGGGATCCTGAGAGGTTTCCAGACCTGGAAGCTGCACATATCCAGGGCCAATGATGTGACAGTGCTGAGCTGGAGCCCATTCCCATCCTCATTATAAGTAGACACAAAAGGTCCAAAGGCTTTTACTCAGTCACAAACCCCGCCGTGTCTGAACTGGGTGTGCAGGTTCACGTCACCATGGCTGTACAGCATGGGTTCATAGCCACCTGTTTCCCCTTGTGCGAGTGCCACGTGCAGCGCTGTGTGACATTTAGTGTGTTTAGTTATAATTCAGCACGGTGATGCAAACCAAATTAGTAACCTGTTTTCTGGTAGCCATTTAATAACAGTCACAAATGGCCTGAGGAAATCCCCACTTGTACTAAAGACAATTTAACAGACACAGATGTGTTCATCTACGCAGAAACTTCAAAGGAGGCATTTTCACAAATATGTGCTGCTCGTTGCCTTCCCAGTGGCGTTTGTTACTGCTTCCTGCAGTGCCTGGGTTATGTTGGGTCTGGTCTTCATGGGCCACGTGAAGGGTCAGTCAGAGTGAAGGGCCACCCCTTCTTTTTCTTCCTGCTAAAAATCATTAGTCCAGATCAATTTCATATTCCCACATTCCATTAGCACAGAAATATGTTCTTAGAAAGCATCAGCCGGTGCACCGCGCTGCCTTTTATAGACAGGGTTATTGCTTCGTCATTTGATATAAATTAGAAGACATTTCAAAAAGTGAATGCAAACCCAAACAATCATTTTAGTGCACTTTTCTCTGAGATTATTGTTTTAGCTAGATACATTATCTATATTTAAAATATATGAAATGGAGGTATACTTAATGTTCAAAGTGATATATGATAAAGATAGAAAAAGGTGAACTCTTGATATATTACAAGTCTTTCATACCATGAAATAACTATTGCCTATTATTTTACTCCTGACATTTTTATTTTTAGGGGAATTTCAGTTGATTTGTATTGCTGACACCGCTGATATGTTGTTTCCAGTGACCTTACATCCAAAATCAGTAGGGTGTGACATTTGATGGCCCAGATAAAAAACATTAATAGTAGAAGAGAGGGTTTATTTTCCTGGTCATAAATTAAGTTTAAATAACTCAGAATTTATTTTAAACTCTTCAGTACTTTTTACTGTCTACCCAATAAATGTATTTATTACCGGCAGCTTAACTCAGGTTTTCTTGGTGAAGCAGTTTACTCGGATGCTTATCTACAGCCTTGTCTTTCTTTCAGAGGCAGAGTTTTGTAGCAAGCACTGCTTCCCACAAATAAAAGGCCATGTCTCCCAAGTAGTAAATAAAAGGAATATAGTGGCATTGTCTTCTGATTTTGCCTACAGGTAAATAGGCAGAAGAGAGCAGCTTTTGGCATGGTACATGATAGTGGAGAATTTTGCAGTACCTCTGTTGATATATGCAGCTAGAGACTGATATAAATAATAAATCCATAGTATAAACATTCGTATGACCTAACCTGCAGTCTTATCACACCTCTTTACAGTCAAATTGCTCTGCAAATGTCCTCATGAGGCATTTTTTTCATGAATGCCAGTGAACTACACACCATTCTGGTGTGTATTTCTCCACTTTGAAATTATTCAAAGACCATGAGGTCCAGACACAAAAAGGAGAGAGAGAGTGAGAAATTCAGTCACCAGAACTGTTACCATCAGCCCTTGGTACATGGGCTCTTTTACGTAAAAGAGGAATATGCCTGGTGCCTTGGCAAAACCTTAAAAATCCTGGGAAAAAAATGCTTCTTGCCCCTTTCTGATCTGCAATTAGGTATAAGGGCCCTGCAATGCAGTGAGGAGCATATAATTTTACAGACTAACATTTATGAAAATGATAAATTGTTACTGGATTCTTTTAAGAACTTTTATAACAGGGAGAAGTGAGCTGTTGCCATATATAAACTCTTAAAAGTCAAGATGGGTTTTACTCTGCATTCCCTCCTGTCATTTTTTATTGCCCAAGTCTGTTTGGGAGACCACTGTGTCTCTTACACACTGCCTGTGGATGGTGATACAGCAAAGCTGAGTCCTGGAGGCACTGGCAGCAAAGAAGGTCCATGAAACATTTTTGCTCTTCAGAAAGGTCGTCTTGGAGCTTCTGAAACAATCTGATTCACTGAAGCAAAAACAAGCTCTCTGTTATAACAGAGGATGTTCCTTTCCCAGGGAAGGAGAGGGGAGCAGATTAATTTTCCTGGTTGAAGGCGCTTCCCACTCTCTTTCTGTTGAACAACCACCATCTGTAACTTCAGTGTGGGTAGAAAAGCACAAGATATGGTCTGCAGGTGGAATTTGCCTCCCTCATCTTCCAGCCACAACTCTTGTTGCAGTGAAGTAAGGCAGCATCCCTGTCACAGCCTGAATCCCAGATACTCCAGGTAGCTGCCAGCATACGTGACCATGAGGAGGATTGCTCCCTCTGAATGGGAAGACAGCAGGTGCCTGGAGCAAAAGGTTTTGCTGTCCATGACCTCTGAGAGGGATTCAGTGCAGGCTTTGAGCCCAGGGTGTGAATTCATAGCTGAGGCGGAAAGGGCACGCAGCAGACCTTTCCATGCACAGCTTTGCCCTGCAACCCCTTTGGTCTGGGTATTTCAGAGCAAGCCACAGGTAACCACACTACTGGACTGGGAAAACAGTCCTCGTTGATGCACCATTGTTAAAAATGACCTGTTTGTCTTTTGGTTTCTTAGATTTTAGGATGAGCTTAGTTCATGTTTTCTTCTGCAGCCAACAGGATTATTTCTGGGGATTTTTATTTGGACCCTTGGTTTTTTTTTAATGATTTAAGATGATTCTTGTATAATCTCTTGATTTCAACATCAGAGTCTGAAAGAAAAAATATCTGAAGTCATACGAGCTGGCAATGCTCAAGTTGTACAACAGCTGTTTGAATGCACAGATTTGTATGTCTTCTTTGACTCAAACTTTTATCCAAGTTGAAGCCTACTGACTCCAGAAGTCTGCTGTAGCTGATTTGTTGAGGAGAACCAGGCCCCGTGAATCCAAGTTTGGCTGGTAGTTTTCAAAACATTTCCTATATAAAATAATCTGTAGAAGAATAATAAACCTACCAGTGGTTTCTTTTACAGTTAATTTTCCTAGACGCATACGCTACTGCTGAACTGGTATAGGAGCTATATATCAGATGGCCAATGACAAAAAAAGAGGAGGGAATTTCAGATCATCCTGTAATCCTCTTCTCCAGAGAGCTACGGAGGTGGGAATGACCTTCAGCTGGTCCAAGGGGGGCATGGAGGCTTTTGTCTTCTCCACCTGGATGCTCCTCAGCAACTTTACCTTGTGCAACTAATGGTGGAACAGGAGGATCCCAAGGCACATCTGTACCTTCTGTTGATGGTTCATCCTTCTCAGTGGGTTTCTCTGCTCTCCATGTGGCTGGGGGGAAATGGAAGGCACCTGGTCCAGACGGTGTGGGTGTATGGATGTGTGAAGAGTGGGGCAGATTGCTAAAATAGGTTTTTGATTTCCCCTCTGCCTGAGCTCAAGAGACAAGGGCTTTGGGCAGCGATCCACCCAAAAGCATGGGGGTATTCTTTTTTTCCTCACAGTCCCTTGCTTGGAGAGTATGTGAGACTGTAGGGGATCCTGAGATTGTTGGATCCACATGGTGATTTCTGTGGAGCTAGTGGGAAAATGACCTCACAGCCACAACAGCACTTAAAGTGATAGACTGGCTACAGACACCGGTCTGCTTCTAGCAACATCTCCAGTCTGTCTCAAAAGAAGGAAGGCTACCATGGGAAGAGCCATGCTCCAGCCCTGGGAGCACCAGGAGCACCCAGAGAGACAGAGCACCCTTCTCTCCTCTCAGATGTAGGACAAAGCTATCCTGCTACGCAGTTTATCCAGCCCTGAGACACACGCCTGAAGAAACCCACACTACCCAAAACTGCCTAATGCCAGCTGCTCTTCCTATTCCGGGATGCTTATGTCCGCTGCAAAAGCAAATAGGAAGGTGAAGCAGAGGTCATGTCAGAAAATGGCATCATCAAGGTCCCTTAAAAGATGTATCCAGCTTCTGGCTTGCTTTGAACAAGTCCTTTCAATGTATCGCTCTCCCTTCGGCTACTCTGGTGATCTTGGAGGGATTTTCCTAACAGCTGCACATGCTGATTTCCCACTGTTCAAAAGAGTTCCTATGTCTGTCTGGAAGTCAATATGCCAGCCATTAATATATAGCATGCTTTTACTGCGAATTCATGAAGTATCACTGCAATTAAATTTCCCTCTTAATAACATGATATATTAATGAAACAAGGTTCGTCTTGAAGCTCTTGAAAAAGAAAATAGGGTGGTTCTCCCTCCCAATCTCATAAGATTCACATTAGATACAGATTTTGAATGACATTTTAAAATAGTGCCGTGCTGTGGAACGTAGTGGGCTGAATGCTCTTTCATGCCTTCATTTGCCCTCACAAAGAAATAAGGGGAAGACAGATAAACAGTAAAAAAAACCCAAACTCAATCCCACCCAAACCCAAAACCTCCTGACAAGAAAAACCACAGGAATCTACTAAATGCTTTGCTTTGAGTCCTCTCAGTTAGAAGGAAGACAACGCTGAGGTGTAAAAGCTTTTCTTGGGTGGAAAGGTTCTTGGAGAAGGCTAAAGAATAGCACTGCAGCATATAACATACCGTGTAAAAACCCATTAGTATGGGGCTCAGATGATGGTTTAGTGGTCTTTTCCATTCATTCTCGATAGGTGCCCTCTGAAAAGACCTGGAATAAATAATAACTAAGCCAATCAAACAAACAAAATGCAAGTAACTGCTACCTCAGTGATATCTGTATATCCAAAGAGTTGCTTTATGTTAATGGACTCCATATGGTTGCAGAAGTTCTCTGCCTATTTGCTATATGTGCTGTTGTGTTCATTTGTTGGGGTTTTGGTTTGGTTTTTTTCTTTAATAAAATGCTCTAAATATTTGCCGTTGGAAGAGAACAACGCTATGGGAGGCTCTGAAGTGATATTCATAAGAACTGCGAACACTGACTAATTGATTAACCAAGAGTTCTTGAAGAGAATGATTTGATTAGGGTAATTTATAGAGATTGTATCTTTTGTCATCATTTGTCTTTGAAAACATAGAAGAAAACTGCTTCCAAGTGCATGTAGCCGCTGGCATGAGAGATGGTGTGCACTACATCATCAGTTACAGCAGACTGCTCAATTTTGTACCTTTCCAGCTAGTCAAATATCCAATAACAGCACACACACACACACACACACACACACACACACACCAGTGCACGCACGCACACAAAAGCGCTCTAGGTCTTTGCACTCAAAACTTTTCCAACATGGGCTTAGAAAAATATTTGGGGTTGTTCACTGCTCTGCTCTCTGTAGCATAAACATTTATTTAAATGGGGCTGTCTTTTCAGTAATGAAGAATGAAGGAAAAACAATGGTCTGATTTTGACAAATTAACTTGTGATTTGGAGAGTCAGTGAAGCAGGGAAGAGACATTCCTAACTATACTAATTAAATGAGCTTGCAACATTTATTTTAATGCAATGGAACCAGCCATATGAAGATGAACATTTTAATTTATTTTGCGGTGACATTATGAAAAATTTCTCTGCTGCAGATTATCTACAAAAACAAATCTCATCAGCATCTAGGTTTGTGCATGAAATTTACATCTCTCACGTAAGTTTGACCTTCCCCAGCGAAAACAAATGGAATGTGCTAAGTTAAAAAGTTTCTGCAAAGGTTGTCTTCCCATTGATGCGGTGGTTTATGTTCAAATTACCTCTGTGAAAAACACATCCATTTTTCATGGTGCAGTGTAGATGAAAAATTCTGAATCCATTCTAAGGGGAATGCAAATATAGCTCATTAGTTCAAAAACATTTTTCATAAACGACTGCTGAGTATTTTCAGGCAGATGAGAATGTGCAGTTTCAGCCAAGAATGAGCACCACATGTCCTACTAATTGTTTTTTAAACTTGTTCCTTCCCTCTACGGCATTCAGTAAGTCTAGAAAGCGCAAAGATTCCTGGAGGAAAAAAAAATTATAGGTATCCTAACTTAGAGCATATACTGGGTCTTTTCAATATACTGTGCAGTATGAGGAAAAAAAATAGGAGCATTAGCTTTCAGATGGGTAATATCGTTATATTCAGGCACATGACATTTCTCTCCTTGAAGTTTTTTCAGGTTTTAATAATGAGCAGAAATATTATTTATGGAGTGCCATCAGTGGAGAGCATTGTCCTAAGGTTCATATCAGTGACGATGTTATAGAGCTGCTGTCAGTAGGAGCTGCAGGAGTTCATTGGGTTTTGGTTTTTTAACTAGGTTGGGTAGCAGCAAGATATTTTCGTTGTTTAAAATGATTCTTAAGAAGGTGCTTTAGCCAGGATTTTCCTCTCTTCTGCAGCTGTCCCAGAGGTTTGCTTAGGGATGGCCTGAAAAAGCAGGAGATTTGAGCAATAATTCAGGTTTCCAAACTTCCCTCTGTAAACCTGAAAGCTGGAACAATTAAAACCAACAATAAAAAATTTATATTATTTAGAAATTAGCTGATTTGACAGTCTGGTCACTCATTGCATAACCCATGTCTCTGAGTAGTGGTCCTCCATGTGTGATGTGCAGCCACTGACGACTCCTGTGATGGAGGATGACTCTCCATGGGGCCTTTCTGCAACCAAACCCACCTTAACAGCTCAGGGCTTGTCTTTGTACGTACTCAGCTGGGCCCAGGATGTAAGCTGCCCCTGTCATGGCCTGTCAGAGGTGTTGGAGTGACTCAAGTTGGCAGCACAGCTCCAGCTGAGCCAAAACCAACAGGACATCCTTTGGATAAGCTCCTCTTCACCTGGGCAACCCTGCAGCCCTCAGTCTCAGCCTCAGACAGCACACAGATCTCTTCTGCTCTCCAAAATTTGTGCTGCTTAACAGACTGCAGATATTTATCTTTTATCTTGGCCCTTTATCTGTTGGCTTTGGATGTTGGATCAGCTTTTCAGGCTTGTTACAAAGAAAACCAAGCTCAAAACCTCCTCACACAAGCAATCTTCTGTCTACATGACCCATACAGATATAAAACTATTTACTGAAACAAGGGAGATGTCCCTGTGCTTCAAAATGACAGACAAGGAAAAATTTCTCTGCAGATTTCATGTCATCTGCCCATAAAGCAAAAGAGCCAGGACCTGAAATGTGGCCTTTCTCCAGGCTCCATGGCTACAGGGCCACAACACAGCAGTGATTTCACTTGCATCAGGGAAAGCTCCCACAAGAAGGTGATTCCTCGTATTTCCTCAGATTATGAGAAATGCCCCAGATAGAATAAACACACAGAATTAGATTCCCTTCAGCTCCTGGAAGGTTAGTGTCAGTCCTGGAGCAGTAGCAAATGTGAGGTCCAGTAAGTGATTCACAGTGTCAAAGGAAGGTGGGTTTTTACAGATTAAGAGAGGTGATGATGAATGTTTCTGTTGAATATACACTGTAGCCCTCAACAACTCTGTCTCTAAAAATCATTGGGCAATAATTAGGCTGAGAAATAATGAAGCTACCACATTGTGCATTGGTCCTAACAGAAGAACTACATTCAAGAACAAACCTTCAAGACAGCTGAAGCCATACAAAAAATGCCATTGTATCATCTGAGAGGACAGAGACAAGGAGCTTCTTCCAGCATGATGGAATTTTTCAACTGAGAATGTTTCACTGATCTTGAAATATGGAGTATTTTGTCATCACTAAGACTTAGGCATTTCTCCTAAAACAGTCAACAGCCAAGCTCCTGCTCACAAAACCGAAATGTCCAAACATGCTTACATTCAGCTGAAAACACCAATGGACTGAGCAGGTCTCATAGGACCAAACTCATCCACTGAGGTACTTCTACGCAACTACGATGCCACCAGCAATGAATCTGTCCCATGTTTTTCAGTATGCCATTTACAAGCAATAAAGGCTGCTATCATGCTTCCCACGAGATTCCTGAGAGAAAAAGATGATGTATTTATACAAAAGCTAGCATGTAGACCTTCTAAAAGAAACTTTACAATTTGCTTTTGACTCCAAAGTAATGTACAAAAAGTCATTGCTCTTTCTGAGCTTATATGTGTCTTGTGCTTCTCTTGAGGAATCATTTCTCTTCATTCACCTTTTTACTTTATTTAGGCAACCAGATTAATATTGTGTGTCTGGACTGGGTGCTTTTCTGACTTTCATGCTATAAAACTAGCAGCTCGAATAATGGCAGGAATCTATCCAAATGGGGAGAGGCTTTATTTCTCACCAGTCCTCCTGACCCCTCTAGAAGCCACATTTCTTCCCCTTTTATTTGTCCCCTCTTCCCCTGTTCCTTCTCTGATTCCAATTACCCTTTAGCTAAGAAGAATACAATGATATTACTGTCGCCTTCTGCAATCTATAAAGAGTGGCCAATTGCTTTCATGTTGATAAACATTTATATTAAACCAAGCCAAACAAGGAGCAACCCAGTGAGGCTTTGTTGTGAGAGATTAATCTATGTATAGTTCTGTAGGAGCTGCAGCCCAGCCATGGTCATCCTGTGGACGATGCTAAACAGTCCCAAATTGGTAAGGAATGGCCTTAATGGTTCTCCAGCCATCTTCCTTGGTGACCACTGGCAGGAGGCATAGCTAGCACATGGACAATGGGCTCAGGATGCTAGGGGTTGCCATGTGCTCCCGGCTGCCTTGGGAAAACCTCCAGCCCACCCAGGGCCATGCAAAAATTAGAAGGGCTTCTGCCAGTGGCGACAAATCTCTGAAGATCTCCAGCTACAAGTCTGGTGTTGTCAGTTCCAGCTTTTCTTTGAACTTAGGTGACATGGGGCCCTCTTCTGCTGAAGTTAAGGTGGCTGTAAATCCCCAAGCAGTTGGAGATGCCAAACTGGGACAGTGCTGGCTTCATGGCTGGAAAGTGGTGTGTCTGATCCTGATGGATGGCTTAGAAATCCTCCTGGGTCTGGCTGCAACTCCTGCCTTTTCACACTCCTGACACTTTGACTTGCACTAATTGCTGAGTGGCTCCAGTACCAGCCTGCAAGTTTATTTCTCCATGATGCTGGTCTTTGGATAGCAGGAGTACCATAAATGAAAGCTGGCAGATATGAAAATAAGTTTTCTCCCTTTCTCTTTCTCTTTGTCTCTCCGTCCTTTAGTGCAGCATCAGTTTGCAGGAGATTAATTTTATGTAAAGTTTTACATTTCAGATTGTGATCAGCATTTTTTTTCCCTTGGTTGGCTCTGAGAAAACATATATTCAAGTTTGAGAATTCATCATGTCTGATTAATGATGTGTATATAGAGCTTCCTGTATCATCTTCCTTCTTTTGGTCTTTTTTATTCAGTTGTTTGCTGTACTCCAACCCTGCGGATAGATGGTTCTGCAGTGATAAATGTAAAGTTTGCATAAGCCATGTAACAGCAGGACAGCCTATTATCACTGTACATTTTCCATGGCTGTGCAAACCTCTGTAGGCTATTTTATTGCTAATAGATCCACAGAGAAACAGTAGTGATTTTATGACTCTTTTTAAAATGGAAATTCATGTTTGAGAAATACAACTGGGAGGAAACAGATGTAAACCACTTAAGCATTTGCAGAAAATTGAGATGCACACTCTTATTTACAGACCCACATCGCCTCCATCGTTTTATTTTCAAAATTAAAATAAGCAATCTGTTTGCCATGGGAAATGAGGAACCGTAAACTTGTTGTTTTTCCTTTACAAAGCAGTGGCCAGCATCACTGTCTCTGTGCTTAATGGCATTGGAGAAAAGGGATGACAATTCCACCCCCCTAGATTTTATTGTCTATAACACGTTCCCTTTGTAATCTGTGTAAGAGGTACACAAGTGGGAAAGATTTTAGCATAACCATGTGTCTGAATTCACATTATGTTATAAAAGCTAAAATGATTACCCAACCTTTTATAAGGTTCTACCCAAGTATTTGGAAAATCGGTTCTAAAACTTTAATAGCAAACAATTGCAAAGCATTTACACTCGTGTCAGAGTGCTAGTGTGCTCATTGTGTACACCAGCAGAAAAGATTTCTTTCTTTTTACGTGCTGCTTTAAATTAATGATTCTGAGGGCCAAGCATCCCATTGAAAAATTATTGTAAAATACACCTGTAAGTTCTGTTCAAAACATGAACTCATGAAATTACCTGTCATGAAAAGACAGCATTTAACATTTATTAGTTGTAATAATACTTTTTGCTGATCTACAGGTCTGCATCCATAGAGATTGAAGCTGTACATCCTCTTATTCCTAAGAAAGAGGTGCTATATATACTTTACAAATAGCTAACCAGGGATGCAGAGCTTTAGGGAGGCTTGGATCTATGTCATGGCACCACTGAGAGCTGAAGGTTGGAAGAGCAGCTGGTCAGTTCCCTACTCCTTGTTAGTCACCACCACACACATATTTTTTCTGCCATATATTTTCTGAATTATTGCTCATTTTCTAGGAAAGTAAGGGGCCTGCAGTATTAAAGTACTCAAAAAAAGACTCACACTATACCATCACATCTGAAGAAGGTCACTAAGCAGTGTAAAAAGCTCTACTTTCAACAACTGCTGATGTGGGGAATGTGAAAAAATTAAAATTTAAGCATCAACTGATAAATGAAGAGATGGAAAAATCTCCTCCTCTTAGGTACCAGCAAGCTGAATGTTATATGAGAACTATGTCTCATAGGAAATTATCTTAGCAGGTGTACACCTACAATAACACTTCCCTACAGCAACAGCTCCATACCCTGGGAGGCAGAAACCACAAACGCCTCCTGTCACAGCTCCCTGCTGAAAGCTGGCCTCAAAGTTCAGAAGAACCCAGATCCTTCTCCTCTGCAGCCACTCTGGCAGTCACCTGGACACTCTTTTCTTCAGAAGATCACAAAATTGTGATGAAGCAACTGGGAAGAAGGTGGAGGACATCACTGACATGCCCCACTTGGGCATCCCCCTGTGCTATAAGAAGAAGAAAAGGAAAGAAGTGCTGTTTTTCTTAAGGACAAAGCCACCAGCATGCCTGGATCTTGTCAGCACAGCTTGCAAGCAGGAGAAGAGCAGAAACAGGCAGGGAGAGTGGAGCTGGCAGTGTAAAAGGCCCAGGGAGCGAGGATGCAAGCTCTCGGAGAGTAGACTGAGGAGAAAGAAAAATCAGGTGTCAGGAAAGAATGGCCTGGGGAAGTGGGGAAGCAAAACAGCTGGGATGGGAGAGCTCCCATAAAGAGCAAAGCCAGACACTAATTCCACTTTTGGGAGGAAAGACTAAGACGCATATTGCATTAAAGAGAGCTAAAAATCACAGACTGCCTTCCCTAATGTTATTCTTCCATGCAAGCAGTTTCCATAGCGATGTCGCTTGATTGTAAGCGAGAGAGGAGATGGCCACAAGGCAATCTCTGCTAGGATGCTGTTCCCACCATGAAAAAGCACGAGACCTGAAATCACTTGGAGAAAAAAAAAACCCGCAATGCAGTTGCTCGGTCCCCACGGCGTGTCTGGAAAGGGAAGGGGCAAGCAGTCTGGTCCTACCCCCGGGCAGAGCGAGGAGACCTCCCCTCTCCAGCCTGGAAAGCCATCAGAAAGCAAACCCCTCGTTGACCCTGCTGCATCTGCCACCAATGGGCCTGCTGCATCCCAGCCCTAGGGGCACCCATTCAAAAAATGTGCTTTGTCCCTCCAGACCCTCATGAACACGGCCAGGAGTGACACTGGTGAGCTGGAAGGGCCGAGGAAATGCCACACAAACATCGAAGTGAAAGAATTCTTTCTTATGCTTTCCTACACTTCACTCAACGCTGATTAGTACATTAAAGAGCTTTATTGACCCCTGGTAGTTAAACGGAAAGCTTTCTTGCTGTAACACTGAAAGAAGGGACAGATTTTCCAACAGCTGTCTAATATCTCTGTCAACATGGAAATGAAATAGATTTAAGGACCTCGGAAAAGCATCCGAACGTTTAGTGCCCAGTAACAATGAATTCCAATTTCTACTTGCAGAAACTGCAATTACTCTCAGTCTGCTCTACCAGCTTTCTAAATAAACATCTGGCACAATTTTATTTTTAGAAAAAAAAGAATCTCAAAGCGGGCTACTGGCTGACCATCTCTTTATTAGCTACAGAGGCACAGTGTTTGAAAAATGCTAGTGTGAACCCGCGTGTCATGTTCAGGCCCACAGGGAAAAAAAAAAAAAGGGTAACAATAAATAGCCAAATAACAGAACAAATGAGAGTCAATTTCACTGGGATTTGTGAGACACACCGGAACCCTTCAGATCCGTGTACAGCAGAGCTCAGATCAATAGACAAAGTAGAAAACCCATCTCAGTGTTTCCATCCTCCAGCTGCACACAGCACTCCTTGTTCTTAGATCAAGGCACTGTGATAAAGAAAGATCAAGCAAACGTAGCCTGAGGACCTGTGAACAGATGTCTGCTCCTTTCCTTGGTCCAGCCCAGCCTGCTACAGTTCATAGCTTAAAACCAACAACAAGATTAAGCAATTATTCCCTATACGCTTGTTATTGTCGTCCAATAAAGCGGCATCTGAAATAATAGCTTTTCCTCTGCCATCCAAGGTTGAGTACTGCAGAAAAATGTGTTGAAACTGATTAGGTTAGAGAGATAGGTCTGCATAAATAATTGCTGAAAGTCAGCTAAGTCAAAATAACAATAGCAGAGAAAATTAACTTTCAGATAGAAAAGCTACCTGCCTGTGCTCTCATTTGTATACCGAAGACTAATTCAGCAAATGAAGAATACAATTCTTGGGATGAAGCAGGTAACCTGTGGATTCATGGTGATAGCTGTCACAAAAAAGTAGGTCTACCAGGAGATCAATTGGCCTCAAGAAGATTTAAATTAGTTATTATTTTCATTATCTTTATTTTTATCATTATTATCATAGAACCATGTTAAGATTTATAGAACTTTTCTTGCTTGTTTTGCCCTGTACGTCAACATGGGAGCCTGGATTTACAGATAATTAGGTAGAATACTTGAAGCAATTCAAGATTTCCTTTCATAACGTTGGAAGGCATATTTCTTCTCCTGAATTTCTCTTTTTTGGCTCCTATCAGTCATCAGTTACTTTCTTCAGAACTTGCACACCGCACAGAGATTTCTTCTTCAATTAATATCGCTATAGTCATTAAAGATCATCACTTCTCAACATTTTGAATGTGGAAACCTTCATGACAATCCTCCCTCTCACAGGAGAGGAAATGTCTTGGGTCAGTATCTCATCCCTTCAAAGGCTCTCTTCTTGGTCTTGAAATAATATTTATAGCCCCATTTGTCTTGTCAGTACCATTCCGTCTTCGCAAGAAGGAGCCAGTTCAGAGTAATCATTACCACCATGTTTTATGCAGGAGTCTACATTTAATAGCAAATACTCCTCTTGTGCCAAGTTGGTGGGAGCAGCGTCGAGTCTGCTGAGCACTTCTGCCGTCTCTGCCTAGCTCATTCGGTATGGCCTATTGGTCTCCTTTTCTATTTTTACTTCAATTTTTGTATTACTATCCCAGAAATTGATATGTTTCAAGTAATCTGACAGCTTCTCTCCCCTCTTTGACTATTTTATTATTTTCAGTGAAATGCATTTTGTACGGCTTCTTTTGCTCATCATCATAAACACCCAAGAAGTACATTTTTCCTGGCAGGTGAAGAAAGTCTGACAATTCTGTATTCAGGACCGAATGTAAGTTAAATAACATTGTGCTGATTCACTATAAAAACGAGCAAAGCACGCAAAAACTCCCCCAAAATCTGACATCTCATGGTTACAAAGTGGCTTTCCTACCAACCATTAGGTTGCAATCGAATTTACGGTGCATCACTTTTAACTCCAGTAAAAATCTTTTTTTTGCGCTTCCACATGAGCAAATGTATGACTCTTTACCTACAAGAAGCAAAAGAATTTCTTTATTTTCATTCACACGCAGAACCTAATTTTGGTAGCGTGCATCTGATGAACTTGCAGGACTTGAGAGGCATATATATCAGTTCTGATATGCTTGTAAAGTTTTCATTTTGAAGAGTGCTTCTGCATTATATTCATACTGACCCTGAAGTTGCAGAGCACGTGACTAAAGGCAAACTTTTAGGGATTCTGCAAATGATATAACTGTAGCCTACAGGCAAAAAAAAATAATGAAGTAGTCCCAGAACCCTTTTTATCACATAAGAAACTTGGAAAGATACAGCTAACATGGAAAGAGTGCGTATGAATATTTTTTACATGTGATTCCCCGTCACTGTCCCCCTCCCCACCCTGACTGCCAAGCGTGGCTCTTGGGTTTGGTGAAATCTAGGATCTTTGTCCCTCAGTGTTAATGGAAACTGTAGCCTGATATAACAAAGTGATAAAGTTGACTTGAGGTAAATCTTGAGGTTTTACATCACATACCCCATTGCAGACTTTCCCTAGTTTCTGCAATCATCCATGTAGCTCCCCCTCCACATGTAAGACCTTAGAGTTTCAAAGGCAATCAAAAATCAAAAGACAGATAAAAGAGCTGCAAATGCATGCGTGCTCAAAATGTTGGGATTATTAAGGAATCTCACTATTATTAAAACTGCATAAAAGTTTATAAGTTTAGAACCCTCAATCATCAATTTTCCATGGAGTTGGCAATACCGTGTGGTTTCTTACAGGGATTCACAAAGCACTGCACACCACAAGGCTTCCCGTATCCTGGAGGTTTAAAATGTGCAGGAGCATCCTGTTCCTATTAGGTGACCAATATTCCTATCTGAAATCACGTTTTGGCCACAAAAGAGAAATTAATAACCCATCACTCACCATTCTCTGTGGTAATTAAGGGGTTGCACTAAACTGAGCATTGCGAATTTTCCGTGTGCCAATTTGCTGCCACTTTTTAGTACACTAGCTGAGGAGTCCAGAAATCAAAGAGATGCTGTGACTTCAAACATGAATACCTAGAGCTGTGCTGTTCTGAATGAAAACGGGCGCAGAAATGAGCGTTAATATCTTTCTCTATAGACTCCTTTACATGGGCACGTTTGATGCTTTTCTCTACCGGGGCTGAAGCTGGAATTAAGTAATGAATAAACACGTCTCACTGAAACAACTTTGACATCTCAACTAAGTTTACATGTTAATTAAGATAAGGTTGTCCTAGCCCCCCCAAAAAGGAGCAGAAATTTGAGAGAACCCAATGGCTGAAGTATGGCATAAAGAAGCCGTATGAACACTTTGTTAAATGCACAGATTTAACCCTGCTGTTTTGCTCCTAATCATTATTAATTGCCTCCAGTGGTGGACATTAATTTCCCTATTGCAGCAACATGCATCTTGAGTTTGGGCATATCCTAATATATCAAGTGGGACAGGTGATATAATTCAGCTGGTCACAGCTGGAAAGAAGACAGCCACCCACATGCAAGCAGTCTGTCAGCCTTAGTTACGCTGCAGACACCACCACAGCCTCCATAACAACATTGTACATTTATCTCTGGGGATAACTTTACAAGAAGTACAGCCGATCAGCTCATCCTATTTAATCTGCTGTTGTCTTAGCAGGAATAAGAATGCTTTAGCCTGGGCTTCAGCTCCGAATTTCGGGGGGAGGTGAAGCTTGCACATGTGGCTGGACTGCTCTGCAGAAGAGCTAGACCCTCTCCTGGTTGTTAGGAAGGGGAGGGAGTGGGGAGGGCGTCCCACTGAGGCATGCCCCAGTAGCCAAAAGCCCAGGGCCATCTGGACCATGAGAGATTTGTATTTGCATCCCTGAGGTTCCCGATCCAGACCAGAACCTGCTTCCCAAGTATTCTATTTGTAGGTTCACGTAACGATCACTGGACTGGAGAAGCTCCCCCAGTAAATGGACTGTTTCTTCCACGTGGCCGAGGGCAGGAGAAGTGGACATGGCTCCAACCTTGGAAGAGGCTGGTGGGGAGAACCCTCCGTTTGCATGCAAAAGGTGCAGCTGGCAATGGCTGCTCGGCCCCCAGTCCTGGTGGGAGGAGGACACCCTTCACCCTCTGCCTTGGGGCAAAACTTTCCACTGGGGAGGCACATACCTTTCCACAAGAAGTTTCCGGGTTTGATGATGGCACGTATACAGGTGAAGAATGTTTTCCTGGGGAAAAAAAAAAAAAGCCTTGCCCAAGTGTCCTGATTATATAGTTAATTAAACATGCAAATTACTGCTAGCTCAGAGTTCCTTTCCCAGCATGCCCCATAACTCCACCTCAGCAGCCCTTATGTTGTCTGCACTGAATTTAAGCTTGAAGATAAAGGAAGTTTGAGGAAATAAAAAACTGCATTAAAGGATTTTGGGATTTGGCCCAGAGGAAAGATGAGGGTTTAAACTAAGCAGGACTGGCTTCCAACGTTGCCTTTCTTAAATGTAATTAACTGTAATTTTTCAGCAGTGCAATTACCTTTATTTGTAGCAACCAGCAAAGGATTAACCATGGAGCTGTTTAGCACTTTGTTTGATAAGTATACACAAGTTTGGCTGCCTGTCCTAACCATTGTCCAAATGTGCAAAAGTAATTTCTACAGAAAAAAGGATGAAATTTAGGATGGTGAAAATTTCTGGAACAAGATCTTCCATTTCAACAATTTCAGTGAATTCTGAAAGCACCTTTCCAAAAGAAATTTCTCTTTAACATAAAATGACGAAGGTATGTTCTGCACCTGAGTCTCAAGCTCTGTTTGACGAGGCTTTAAGGCAGTTCTAATTCAGAGCAGCTTGGTGATTTCTGGTAACTACTTTGCTCTTGAGTTCACCACTATAAACATGAAGTGAGAGAGTTTCAAAAAGCAACTCGGCTATTTAACAGAACAAGTCCTTCTGTAGTAGCCTGACTTGAACTTGATGGGTCTTATTTCTGGTTTTGAGTTACTGTGCCATTCAATTTACCTAAATCATATAGGTGTTATCCTGCAAATTCTTGTTGCATGTCACAGGTATGCCTTATCATTCAAGGATAGTACCATAGAAGTGTAGTTGCTTAATTAATCAGAACACTGAGGTGAAGCTAGTCCTTAGCATCTTAGCACTTTACACTAAGCCTAAAAACAATACATAGTGTGTTTCTAAATGCTGAATGATTAAGCTTGATGCATTTAACCTAGCTGAAAATTATAAGTACTAGAGATAAAGAAAAAATATGTTTACATGGCTTTGAAAGGGTTTAATTCCTCACCATGTCTGTGAATTATTCCATACCAGGTCTGCCAAACGATATCTTGATAATTAGATCTCCATTTCTTTAAAGGTGACATTCTGTCCTGACAGATTCCAAATTATGTTGTTTTCTTTTTTTTTCCTGTTGGGACAACACATTGTCAAAGTAAATCACAGTATGGTAAACTCTGTCTCCTGACTTTGATCTCCCCCAGCTTTTTCCCACAGAAGAGATGTGGCTGTGGCTCGGCAGCGAGCTGGTGCTGACCCGCTACCGCAGGCATTTGGGGCTGTGTTTACCTCTTTCTCCTTCTCCAAATTTGCTGGAAGGAGCCAGCATTCCTCCCGCAGGGGATGGGTCTGGCTCCTCATCTACTTGACCCCTCTCAGCCTTCCTTGGAAAACTTTGTCTGCTTAGCTGTGGATAGCTTTATTTTTCATCTGGACTGGCACCTGGTTTGGAGGTCTGGAACACAGTGTTTATGCTTATCTTGTCTTTTTTTACCACTTCTAAGGCATGTCATTTTACTACCCAGGAACCAAGTGAAGGCTTTAGTAGGGGAGAGATTTGCTACAAAATCCAACAAGGAAGGAAAACAATTCTGGATATGCTGCAGCTGCTGTCATGAACTTACATGAGATGTTTTTTGTTATCTAGGTGTCAGGAGTGTTTGGGTTAAGATGCCAGTGCCACTCCATCACAAATCTCTCTGCCAACCTGGGGATCCGGCACTCGCGATCAAAACGGGTCAATTAAACTGCTGGGTTGCCTGTTTTGGATGGCTTGCCTGAAGGGCCTTGTTTTAGCTTGATCTGTTATTTATGAGTTATCACAGGAAGATTCCAGTGTTATGATCACTGTTATGAACTCGACTTGAAAGGAACAAAGGCTTTGTACTAAAAAGGAAGCAGTAAGGAAAAAGCCTCGCACAGTGGTATGTGGGCTGAGTTCCTTACAGCAGTATACATTTCCCTCTTAATTAAAATAGTTAAACTGGGGAACTAGACATTGATGCAATATGTTGTCCCCATTCTGGAAATACATTCACTAAGAGTTAATAAATAATCTATGAATTCTAATCTTTTAAAGTCATTTCAGAGGGATGAAGTCATCTGCTATAATTGTAAATGCAGTACCTCTGCCTTCACTGCATTCAAATGTAAAGGTGAGAAAGTGATTAGAGGGGCTGCGTTGCTAGAGATAGATGCCCCAATTTAAATGCCACACCATTTGTTTTTACCAAATTGACTTGCTAGAATAATATTTCCTTCTATTGTAAGGCTTTAGCGCTGGATTTCTACCTGCGTATCCCAGGGGCAAAGGGATCCCTTTTCTTCTCACTGACTCTGCAGACGTTGCCTCATTCCATACAGGATGCCTTGATACACCAGATTTCCCAATTACACCACACTAGCTGCCTGCTGCCAGACCTACAGGAGCATCGCACTCTCTTTTTGACATCTGAGGCAAATCTTGCTGCTTTTGGTAAACGTAAGGGTGTCTGTCTCCTTTGCTTTGCTTTTAGCAGGAGCTGAGCTGACTTGCCCGGAAAATCAAGCTTTCCATGTCCAATTTCAGACCCTAAAAGGAAAGTACATGTGTAAATCTCCCCAAGTAACGGAGTGACTAGACATTGCTGAATTTGGTTTGCCACCTCCAGAAGACTACCAGCCTCAGGGTGGGCCATTTAAAAGGGGCCTGCAGGTGACTATGTTGTCCAGCAGTTGCAATCAGGACTGCAGCATAGACACTCTCATCTCTGACACCCGTGTTTTCGTAACCAGGTTTAATTCCCTTGTCGGCAGCCAAATTAGCTGACACAATGCTGTCAGTCAGTGCGGGCAAGGGTAAGCCATGTCAAGCTTCAGATTCACTCAGCTCCCATCATTATTTTACTTATGACAAAATGTCATGGCTTGGAGTGTGACTCCCCCTCGTCTGTAGTAAGTAGTGAGTTTTAATTGAAATCACATCATCAAAAGGCTGCAGTCAAGCCCTGCTTGACTGTGTTTCACCTGTTTCTTGGTGATCACAAGCCCAAAGGGAATGATTTTAATGAAGCAGAGAACCCAGGAACTCGTTGGCTAAAGTCCCACCTAAAGGAAAACTCAAGCACAGTTGAAAGTGCAGAAATACTCAGAGTGAACATCAAACTTCCCTCGCACCTCCTGAAGCACAGCAGAAATGGTACTCACTAGAGATCCAGCCCCAGCTGGACCTACTGCTGCAGAAATGAAAGACAGGCTGTACCACTTTGCTAGGTCACTCAATACCCCAGCATTTTACGTGGATATCAATGGCAGCGTTGTCCAGTATCTACATTATATAAAGACAGTCAAAAATGGTATATCAATGATAGCATCTTTAATAGCCATAAAAATAAAGTGAGAAAGACAGAGGGTGATAAGCAAAGAACAGCCTGTATCGATCCATCTGCATCTAGTTTGTTAGATTTCTTATACAGTTCATGGGAACAAAAATCTGTCAGTTTGTCCTCCTTCCAAATAAACTGCTTTCCATTAACAGGCAGCAGACGATCTCATGTTTAAAGAAACATGCAAGAGGGATCTGCAAAAAAGAATATGATGAAGATTATTAATATAGCAATAAATTTCATCATCTTGTGTCTTGAAACTAGGACAACTGCACTCAGCAATGATAATAATAACAATAATAGTCTGAAGCTCCTCTGTAGCTCTGTAACCTCCCTGTGTCACTCACTCTGGAGCGGTGCTTACGCCCATCTGCTAGGAAAGTATCACTTGCAGTACCCTAAATGTGCGTTAATCCTGGCTCCCACGTGTGGCAGCTTCACAAGGGTCCTGCATCTGAGGACTGTCACGTTCACCTGGCAGAAGATGGAGAGATGTTTTGGAGTCCCTCTGTGATCACCTCATGGAGAGCCTGGGCTGCAGCTATCCCAGCCCGCCTGCCATGGTCACAACTTTCTGTGTATCTCTTCCTATCTGGTGAAGGATTTACTCTCACTTGGGGCTGCACTGTAGCTGGCAGGATGGGAGAAAGGCCTGGGAGCGGAGGAGACATGAAAGCTTTATGGTATGTACACAAACGCTGGCAGACTGTGCCAGAGCTACTGCTCCCCCTGGGTGTCCCTTCACCCTGAGACAGCACAGTCCTTCACCAGCCCAACCATCCTCAGCCTCGGCTGCCAGTGGATGCTCTTGCTAGGTACTGCTCAGCTGGGGTGTGCTGGCACATCCCACCAGACCGATACCTCTACCCGCATTCAAGGTTGCACAGAGAGAGAGAGCATGAAAGTACAAATAAAACTAGTTTTTGCCTTCTGATTTTTCACTCTGTCCCCTTTTCCCGAAAGAAAGCCTTCCTGTCTCTCTTTCGAGGATCAGATATCTCAAAAATTTACTGCCCCAAGAACTGGAGTAAATCTTTTGCACTTTGTTATTTGGCTGCACTGGAGAGGAAGAGGCCACAACCAGAGAAAAGGGACTGAGCCACTGTGGAGTTGGTGGTGGGACATCCCTCCATGACTGCAGTGGCCAGGTGGGTGACTAAAGCTGAGGCTGAGCTTACAGCCTACAGTATACGTGGTTTCAGCAAATTCCTATTAATATCAGAATCTGTTCAAAGTCAAACGCATAGGGGATTTTGGAATATGCATGTCCATGTGTTTGGTGAGCTCCATGTGCTCACCAGTATGTAAAATATTTTTCCTTTTGAGACCCCAGGTGCTTGAGGCTACATTCCCAGAGCGTGTGGGAGGTCTTTGCAGGGCTGCTCTTTGCCTCCATGGGGAGGATGCCTGAGTGTTGAGTACACACTGTTTACCTTCCAGCCATGACACATGCTTACATGTTTGGGAGGGGAACAGCAGTATTTCTAATAAAGACACAGCACTAAGCAAATGGCTCAGAAATCCTCCTTGTTTTCAATTAATTCAAACCATTGAACGTCTTCCCTTCTGCTGGGTTTTGAGCATGATGAGGTTCTGATGCCTCACATTGTGGCAGGACTTTGCATGTGATCTTTGCCCATCTCAGTTTCTGGCTTCTTACAATATGAACAAACTGACTTATTTTCTTATCAGATTCCCGTTTTCCACCCCTGAGTAACAAGAGGAATAAAGCCCTGTTAGGGAGAGAAAGATGCAAATAGCTTCTAGAAACTTGCTATTGCCGCAGTTCACCAACTCCTTAAATTCCAGTTACTTCACTTTGTTTTTCCCAAAGAAGTGTTATTGAAGCCACTACTGGTTTAAACCCCTTTCCAAACAGTGTGAGACGAGCAGACAAGGGAACTGAAGCCAAAAATACCTGTATGCCACTAACAGACTTTTATTGACCTTGAAATCACAGAATCTTAGTGGTTGGAAGGGACCTTTGAGATCATCGAGTCCAACCACATTAAAAAAAAAACAAACAAAACACAACAACAAAACAAAAACAAACCACAAAAACAACAAACAACAAAAAAACCCACACAAAACCAACCAACCAAACAAAAAAACCCACCCACCAACTAAACCCCACACTCACAACCCCACACACAACACCCCAGCACAAACCAATGAT
>JAOTQQ010000012.1:32857943-32895436 GCA_026546715.1 Gallinago undulata | reverse complement strand
GCCTGACCACTCTTTCAGTAAAGTAATTCTTCCTAATATCTAATCTAAACCTCCCCTGCCGCAGCTTCATACCATTAAAGCTGTTGGTGGTGTGTGGAAGGACAGCAGCCAGGGTGCAAATCATGACATTTAGTTTGGAAGGCATCACTTATATATATGATGCTTGTGTGCTGAAACACATCATCTTCTAAGCAAGGTCACCTTCTAAGAAAGGTGTGATGGCATCTAACCTGCCTCTTGTCCCAGACCTGTGCTGAGTCCTAGACCATGCCACGGGGCTAATTAAGGGAGGGTTTGTTGTCCCAGGCCAAGAACACTCTGATGACCTCATGGAGAAGATAGCTGTCTTCCAGCACCTGGGAATGGGTCGAGCTACTGCTATGGAGGGACACATTATCTGGCACATCTCCCATTGCTCCATGCCTTCTCAGCTCCCCCATGTATTTATATGCTACTGTAAAGTGTATTTTAATCTAGATCACAGCACAGCTTCGAGGAGGGAGGCAGAGGAGTGTCAAGCAATATTGTTATAAACAAACCTTTAACTCAATATTGTTGTTTGACAGATTTGAGTTCTTGATCCTGCTTGTTTACACATAAGCAGACACACACACACACACACGTACACACACACACTTAAATAACTTCTGTAGGTTAAAGCTCTGCTACTCCCTTTGTCCTTGTATCCTTTCCTCTAATGTTTATGACCCGTTTTCAAAGGCATGTGCTGGTATCTGATGATCTGTGTCTTTTCAAGTCTGCATGCAGACATGCAATCTCACTGTCTGGGAAATGCTTCCAAAAGACAGCCTTCCAACAGACTCACTTTCCTCTTCCTTCCTTTGCCCCCTTTCCATGGATAAAAATGACTGATGAAGCCCATTACTTATCTATCAGATAATAGATCTACTTTGACACGGATTCCTTATAAAACTCTCTCTTAGCAAAATTTGTTCTGGACGAGGAGGAGGCATTGGGCTAAAACATTGCTTTCGTTGGGGGGTTAATTTAGCATTTAAATTCTTTTTCTCTACTGATTTCTTTTGTGGAAAATTGGTCCCCTACGTACAGCAGAATTCAGCTGATCCATACTTCCATGATAAAAGAAAAAGGCAGTGTTACAGTAAAAAAACTTATCCCCATAATGCTGACAGCATCATGGCTTGTAGACATGATTAAGATACATACAGCAAAACCCTGACACCCAAACTGGGAAAAGATGGTGCCATGAAAAGGGATTTAGTTTCTTTTTGTTAGTTCTAGAGCATTGCTAGTGATCAGGAGTGAGAGCAACTGTGCTTTGCAGCTTTGGCTGTATTTCAAAGCACTTTGCCCTATTACACTAAGTACAGAGCAGTTCAAGCCCTGCAAAAATGCAAATCAACTGCAAGAGGCTTGATTAATTTCTGTGTTCAGGGCCACGCTTCTGCCCTGCCCCAGCAGTGCTTCGAATCCATTTACACACTGTGTTTTCCAGCTGCATCAAACCCTTGCAAATGCCCTCCAAACCCAGAGGAACTCTGATTTGATGGTCAGTTCACGATGTGTTTTTCACAAATGGAAAGATGTTCCCGGGTGACATTCCAAGACTCCAAACCCAGGCCAACATTTCTAACATGAAGAACTTCCAGACCCTGCAAGCCACAACATCTGGAGCCCCAGCAGTTGTTGCAGGGCCTGGTTATCAGACACAGCTTCACACAGCCTGGTGTGGGGATAGCTCCCACTCGCTTTGTCCACCACATCAGAACACAGAGCAGAACAGCTCTGAGGAGGCGCTGGGGGGCTGTACCCCAACACTTGTCCCACCACCACCCCTTTCCTCATATCTCCGAAGCATTCCCGCTGCTCTTGGTGCCTCGGGGTTCCTGGCTGGGTGATGGGTGCACAAATGCTCCTTCCAGCAGGGACGTGTACCTGCAGCTCTGCTGGGTGCCTGACTCTTCCAGAGCCTTGCAGGGGCATTTATTTTACATTCCTTTTCCTACAGACTGATGCGTCTTCTCCCCGGGGACTGTGAGGAGCAGCAACAGAGAGAATGGCAGCGGCTGTTTGTATACATCCTTGTGGGGGACGTATAGGTTACTACATTTTCCAAGTTGGCATAGCTCCCAGAAATAGCTCTTGCAGAAGTGTAGATTCCTGAAATGACCTAAAAATAGCCCAGTGGCAACCTGAAGCGTGTATGAAGTTGGAAGATAAAGATACAGAAAAGTAGAAAACACACTGCTCTGCCGGTATCTGTGCCCCAGGGAGCAGCTTTATGGTGGTGTTACCCCAGCCCCAGGCTTCATGTCATGCCTCACCCACCCACCATGGCACTCTGCTCCTGTTTGAAGGACTTGGCTTGAAAACAGCAGAGAGATTGCTACTGCCTGGGCTGGACTGAGAGGCACCCCCTGCCTTTGGGGAACCTTTCACTTCGGTGTATGGAACGAGCTCCTCACGAGGTATGTCTCCTGGGAAGAGGGAGGATGAACGGAGGGGAGCAGTCTGGTTTGCCCCAAACCGGCAGGACCTCTTCCAGTGCCTCAAGCAGAGACTCAGCATGTTGGCAGCACCGTGTGGAGCAGAAACCAGGGCTCCTCACTCCCCGCTCAAGGACCACTGATCTTCACAAATGTTATAAAGCACTCAAAGTGAAAAAAACCCAAACCAGCTCCTCTCATATGCCATTAGTTTTAATATTACCTGCTACATAGAAATAGAGTTAAATTATCTTCAGCAGGTTTATCTCTATTTTTAACAACAGTGCCTAAGAGTCAGCAGAGTCCTTCACAAATCCCATATCCAAAATGAATATATGAATATTTTGAGAAATTAGCATGAAATGGACAATATGGCAAACTTATTTCCCATCTGCAGACAAAGACAATTGAAAATCAAGAATCTCTGCAGCATCCTGAAAAAAAAAGCATCTTATTGAATAAATTACACTTGAAAAGGCAGCAGTGGTTTTTTTAATGGTCAAAGATTGATTCTCAGGACCTGAAGCCGGAACCAGCAATCAAAGTACCTGCTTCTGTCTGCCCCATCCTGAGAGCTCTTCACAGCAGAGCTGAGAAAATAATTTGCAGTAGATAATTTACCCGCAAAAAAAGCTTTCTTTTTTTCGCTTACTGAATGTCAGTACCTTGATTGTGGCTTCCTCTAATTTATTTGTAATTCAAATTTACTTGTCCAATTTATTATCTTTCTTCTTTCCTAACAGGTCAGATAGATAGACTGTGAAGGGTCTGCTACAAGTATTTCAACCTGTCTGTTCAAAAGAGGGTTGAGTTCATCATGAGCGGTATCACACAGGATTGTTTTTTTTTCCTCCATTTGCAGAAATGCAAATTTTGTGATCGGGGGAGAGCTTTGGGCTGATAATATAAATTTTATCCTGCTGAGGGGTTTTTCCTCAAAGCTTTAACTCCGGGAAAAACAGTTGAACCGCAAGCTCTGCTGTCTATGTGCAGAGCTGAAATTAAATCTTCTTTTTATTACATTCACTTGAAATAACAGCACCTGCATCATCCAGCCGGGTTGCCAATGGCACAGTCAAAATCTCATTCGGTTGCCTGTGCAGAAAAATTGTAGAAAAATTTCCCAAGGAACCGGGTCCCCAGCTGTGTTAAGCAGTGTCCCTTTTAAATGTAGTAATTGCAGAGCACAGAATGAAGAGAAATGGTCACAGCGGTGGCGGATGAAGAATTTTTGTCCCTCATTAGGCAAGTTTAAGCTCGAGGCTCTGGTGGAGCTTTGTCATCTCAGCCCAGCACTTCTGTGATACGGCAGTATTCGAGCGTGCAAACTTCAAATGGGCTTTCCACGGGCGTTCATGCAAGCCAGGCTCCGTCGCTCTCATGTCTGCAGAAAGCAAGCAGGGAAGAGCTGGGAAATCTGGGCAAAGGGAACCCATTTTTGGACTGCCAGCAACACCAGTCTGCTTAATGGAATCCCTGTCTTGGCCCATGAATGCGAGAGGTCATTAAAACCCACACAGCCAGAAACAAGTCAGCATCAGCTAACCTGGTCTTGGGAAGGACACTAGCTCTTGATGGGTGTTTGCTACTATTCACACTGCTGCTTACCCTTCATACTCAAATACAATCAGTGAAGGTGTTCATGCAAATTTGAGCAGAAGCTGGGTTTTATAGTTAAAGTGAGGCTGTAACTAGAGAGCTACGTATCCTTTTTGAGAAATGACCATCTCAGCCAGCATGTCTGCAACTATTTTACCAGAAAAGCCAACAAAAATTAGGAAAAACTTGGGAAGCTTGGTAATTGTTTTCATTTCATCTTCTCCCCTTTGCTCACCTGTTTGCAAGTGCATGAGGGGTGAGGTATAACTGCACAGTTTGGTTTTGTGTTTGAAACACCAGTGCTTTCACAGCCATCTTCCCACGCTTGTGGGCTCTGCCCTGTGGAGGGTTGAAGGCACCCAGGTGTGGAAAGGTAGAGGTCGAAGTCGCACACGGCTGAAGAATCAGCTCCAGTTTTGTCTGAAGTCCCAAATGCAGGGCTCATTTCCCTTAGGCTGCCAATGGGGCTGCCTCTGAGAGGGATGTTTTCCTCTTGTTTTGGTCTTCATTTTCACGGGCCTTTGCACTCACTTCTTAGCCCCTGATCTTAGGTGAGAAGAAAGCACCAAAGTAGTGCAAGAGGGCAGAGTGCCCCATCTCAAGGCACCCCAAAACCTGCCTGCTGCAATGGCATTACCAAGCGAGCACCCCCACCTGCCATGGTCCTGCCAGCCTCTGGAGCAGCGCAGCCTTAATTGCACCTTAATTCACCTTCCCAGGCACCAGATCCAGCAGATCATGGGGTCCCAGCCGTGCTCCCTGAGACTTCAGCAGCGAGGCTCCTCCATGAGGCATTTCTTTCCCCCTGACTGGCAGCCCAGAGGCTCTTAATGAGCATCTCTGCCCCTTGGCAGCACTGGCTGGAGGAGACCTCAGCTGGGAGGGAGAGCTGCGGTAGCAGCAGCTGAATTACCCTGGATTATTCTTTGTGCATCTAGAAAGACATAGCTGCTATTTAGAAAAGCTCATAAAGCAAGAGTGCATCCAGCATACAAAAGGCAGAAAAAGAAAAAAAAAAAAGCGCAGCATGAATCTATATTTTAAAATAAATTTCATTTATCCCAATTGCCCTTTTTCTGAACCGCTAATAGAACAAACCATCATGGTAAAAGCCAAAGAGGGACGGGAAGAAACCAAGGCCCTGTGGATAATTCAGGAGTGATATGCCGTGCATGAGAAACGGTACTGAAAAATGCATGAGAGTCGTTTTGTTAAAAAAATGAACTGTGGAAATGCTGGCTTCCCTGGAACAATCAAGAGCAATAAATAGAAAGAAGACAGACTGCAAAGAGGCTGAAACTGAGAGCAAAAAGCTCTCAAATACCTGACCGGGTTGGAAAGGAGGAGGAACTGGAATTTTTCAGAGAGGAGCGGACAAGCTACAAGGACATACTTGAAGAAGACCCCACGCTTTGCACATGGCTGGGGTCAGAGCACAGAAGGAGGCTGTAGCCACCAACACAAGTGAGGATTTTTTCTCTGGGGGAGAAAGGAAAAAAAAAGTCAGGTCTAGAAAAGCCATGGCAGGAAGGCATGCCACGGCCAGCTCCTCTTCCTCCTGATGCCCGACCTCAAGCTCCTGCAAAGAGGAATGACGACTGGAAGTCAGCGCGACAGCAGGGAATGAAGACATACCACCGAGGCACAGCCTGCCCGAGAGGACTGTGACATCGGTTTTGTGTGACTGTCACACTTGGACTGGTGTCCAGGAGCTGGAGATTAGTATAACAATGACATGGCAGCGGATGGAATTTCCTCAATGGCAGAGGCGAGCGGGAGGGACCAGGGATGTGAGTGTGCTCGGTGTCAGCTCGAGCGAGCGGAGATGCTCCCCAGTGTAATAAATGCCAGCCTTCGCTTCACTCCATGTTTTATTTTTTGACCACAAAAAAACCCCACATTTCTCGCAACACAGAGGGTCACCAAACAGAGGCACCTGAAACCCAAAAACCACAGGGATTCAGCCAGGGAAAAAAAAATTAAAAAAAAAAAATTCATTTGCAGTTACATGTATAGAGCAAAATCAAGGATGTCATTAGGCATTGGGCACTGCCCATCTGGTGATGTGCTTCCCCATCCCGTAGGCAGACTCTGAGGAAAGTGAAGTGGGTAATTGTCTTTCCTGGGGCATCAAACACGGGGAAGGGGCTGAGGGCTGAGATAGTAATCAAAATTTAGTGCTGCACTGCCTGCCCGGTTGTTCAGCAGGTGTGTGTGTTGCGTGTGTGAGTGTGTCTCTGTGCACACCTTTAATTAGCCTAGATATCAAACGTCTGCATCAGAGTCTCTCATGATTTTTAAAGGCCTTGTCTGCTGTGCGTTTTGCTGGCAGATTTATAAAGAAGCTGGGAAACAGTGGGGGGGTGCCCAGCGCTGATGCCCTTTTCGCAGGATCAGGAGGCAAAACATCCCCAAAGTGGGAGGGAGGCAGGAGCCCAGGGGAGCCCCTGGCGCATCTCTCTGCCCTCCTCCTGGCAGCCACCAGCACAAGAAATGCAATTAGGGCCCGGGTCAGCCCAGCGGATGCCCAGCTGTCAGATCCTGATGGAAATCCTCCAGGCAGGGGGCGAGGGTCTCAGCTGGGTGGAAACGGTGCATTAAAACCACCCCGGCTCATGTGGGCCCCAGAGTCACACCAACAGCCCCAGGACCAAGCTTTGGAGAAGCAGGGACTTTGCAACAAAATAAATGCAGCACCCTTTGTCCTTCCCACATGGAAAAGCAGGATGATCATTCAAATCCATGAGACTGACATTTTCTTGAGGCAAGGGCCAGAGCATTTGGCTTGGGAAAACAGGAGGAAATGCAGTTGGAATGTCACAGCGCTGGCCCAATGTGGTCACCTCCACCCCATTCTTTCTCTTCATGAAGAATCCTCTATGCGCTGGTGGTCACAATGGTGTTACCACGTTTCTAAACCATTTTGGGTATAATCGGACCTAGTCAGTGTGTGATGAAGCCAAAGCACAAGCTGAGAAGCACAGGACTGAGCCTTACCTGTTGGTTGTTTCTCTCTTCCCCACAGAGATGTGACTAGGAAGAAAGAAAAGTCTCTGTAAAGACCCTGAAACTGGCTAAAATTAGAATTGACTGAAAAGGGGAATCCTGGGGGAACCAACACTGTTAATGTTCTATTTCACCAGATTTCCAGAGGAGAACCAATTTCTCCCCCTTGCATTTCTTTGAATTATGGCAAAGAAATTCAAGACAAAATTGTTTTCTTTTCTTCAAAGCTGTTGGCAACTTACGTGTTGATGACTTACGTGTTTCATGTTACAATGTCAGAAGGTTGGGTCTTTAAAATATTATTTTTTTAATGCATAAAAATGAATGAATTCTTTGTTCCTTTCATTTTGACATGCTCTGTCGAGAGTGTATGCTCAGCAACTCTAAAAACTTTCAGGACAACCTGTCACAGCCTCTAGGAATAGACTAAATAAGTGTTAACCAAAGCATGAAATATGAAACACAGCAACGCAAGACAGAATGAAGTGAAACTCTGCTCTAATTTCAAATCATGCATAAACAGATTTCCTTGTTACAAGCGCAGTGTCTGATTTTTTTCCATTTCCCTTGTATTTTGCTTGTGTTATCTTTTTCGGGGGGGGGGGGGGGGAGGGGAGACACAAAATCAAAACATTCTACTTGCTCCAGGTGAAATTCTTTCTGTTATTCTAAGCCGGACCCCATAAAAAATGAACAAAGAAAACTGTTTAGAAAATTGGTGCCCATTTGATGTGTACTTTCCACTGCTCTGACTACAAAAATATTGTCCTGTCAGGAGGTACTAATAACCCTCCACAGCCAGGTTTAAAGATGAAAGAAATAAAAGTCAATGGTTGAGTTCAGGACCGGTTTCCAACAAATATTACCCACCCCCTAAGGAAAAATTCAGTTAGGTATAAAATTTTATAGTGCATTTTTAAAAGAAGATATCCCTTAGCAGCAGTATTGGTGTCTTTCACGGACATTTGCAAACTGGACATCTTTTCCAAATTTCCTACAATGAGGATATTTTCAAGAAATAAAAGAGCCTTGGTGAGTGGCCAGTGAGTGAGGTTACTGAAGCTGCTGCTTTACAGGCTTCAGTAAATCTCACACCTCAGAGAATATTTCGGTCCCTGTTGGATCCTGCCCACTAGCAGTTGCTGTGCTGCACTGGTGCCTGGCTGGAGAAAGGTTAGTGGGCAGCGTAGGGCGCTGGTTTTGTAGCCAGTGTAGTGATTTCTGTAGCCCGTGTGTTACTTCCAGGGTTTAAGTCAGCCTTACTCAGGAGACCATCACAGCTTCTTGAGGGGTTCCCTTCCCTTCCCCCAAAACAGTCGACAGCCAGGAATGGAGACAGGGCTGAGCGGACCCTTGACCAGCTCCAAGGTGGCAATTCACAGTTTCCATTATTTTTAGAGTGCACATTAATATCACCCTGATGCAGATACCGGGTGATTTTCACCCTGCTTGACAGGGCTCCGCGGTCCTTTGCTGGTGGCCCAGCTGTCAGCGCACACAGGGCACGCCTGAGATTTGGAAATTTGGTTCATGCTTGCGTGATTCCAAACAGCTTCCAGCGCTATGGAAAGCAGTGACACCTTCCACCCTCCTTCCCCGTAAAAACACGCCAAAAATCCCATTGCTTTTGGTGATAGACCTCACTGCAACATAGCTGCGCCTAGAATAAAAATAGAAAAAATAAAAAAAAAATTCACAGATGCACACTCTGCCTTGCAGCTTCAGCTGGGAGACATGAGAGTGGCAAGCTCTGGAAATAAATCTGCCTCTCGCTCAGCACCAGATAACCGACAAGTGTTCGTCCATCTGCCGTGAGCAGTCAAACTGTGAGTTCGCTGATGTGATGTTGCGGTGGCGTAATTGACTGAGGCTTTCTGGCCCCTGCCCCGTGCCCACACGCTGGCTCTCCCGCAGCAGCGTTTTGGGGGCGAGGGCCGAGGGGCAGAGGAGCTCCTTGAGACCGGGCTGATGGTGCTGGGTGGCAGGGACACGAACGGAGGGCTGGGGAGGGGGCATTGCCCCCCACCACCACGTTAGCGCTTTCTGCCAGCAGCAATGACAGAGAAGGCCTTCTGCAGCTGTCCCTCAAATCCCTGTGCCGCATAGTCAAAACCCTTCCTGCTTCTCGGCTCATCTGTAGTCACTTGTATCAGTTACTGACCCCGGCACCGAACTTCTGCCTTTAGCATTTGGGGATCAGTCCCTTTTGTCATCACTTTTCCCGCTGGTGTCCTTAAAAGGACACGAGGCGCGGGTGGTGGTAACACATCCCTGCAGCATCCGCAGCAGCCAGGTGGTGTGACCCACACGCCATGGCCACAAATGTCCCCTCCCTCTGCCCAGCCAGTTACTATACCCACAAAGTCACCTCAATCCCCAAGGCTTCCCAAAAAACTTTGCTGCTGGCGGAGGGGCTGAGCAGGGGGGAGGCTCTTGAGCCCCAGGCCGGCATCGCTCAGCATCACCACCATTTACCAGACTGGGGCAGCCCAGACAAAGCCCATCTGAGAGTTAGTCCCAGGACCCATCTTGCTGGCCCAGGGGTGAAGTAGCACCCTGATCGGGAGGAGATGAAAACCATGCCACATCCACTGCAGAGAGAGCCACCGAAGAAAGTCTAGGGTAGATTACGCAGAAGTTGTAGCTCATTAAAGGAAAACATGCTGAGATATTTTTATGTTGCTGTTACTTATAAAAGAGCCCGTTAAAACAGCTTATTATGGTAATTACAGCAATGTAAGGAGAGACCTAGCAAAGATTACAGCACTTTAGTACCCCATCATCATGGCTTAAGTGAAACATATTTAGGACTCAAACAAGGCATCTCCCACATGCCTGGGCAGGGGATAAAAGCAGCAGAAGATCCCTGCATGAGCTGCTCAGGTGGCTGCATCATCCCCAGCTTGGCAGAAAGGCTGTTGTCTGCTCATTGCGAGGCGGAGGACTGGCCAGAGGAGGCTGGGTGGTGGGGCAGGCACTGCTCGGTGGCCAGTGCCAGGGTGGCAGGGGAGAAGGGACAGAGATAGGCTGTGGGGAGCAGGAGGCCCAGGCGGGTGGTCTCTTGGTGGTCACATAGTTTAAAGACCCGTCCATCACCACCTCCATCACTCTGTCTGGTGTGGGGATCGTCAATCAAGAAAGAGGCTGTGCAGACCCATCTCTGCCACATGACCCGGTGCCTCTGATAAATCCCCCGCTTACACCTCCAGCTTCCAGCCACTGGGAGGAACTGGACCGTAGAATTTAATGACCCTGGTGGGATTTGTCCTCCCTTAATTTATCCAATCCCTTTCTGATACAGAATTTATGTTTTCACCCCTGGAGGTGGTGTCATCTCAGACTGTGTACTCCTCTGCACACAGATTTATACCAGCTTCTAGTTAAAAACTCTCCTTTAACCCTCTAAGTGCCAACTACTTCTATTTTGATTTTGGTAGAGTCCATCTTTCCCAGGTAAGGTCCCCCAACAGTTTCCCAAATTCTTAAAAAAAAATTCCGAACTCCTCTCCCCAATAAATCTCTCCACTCCTCGCAGATATCTGTGTTTCTGCACAGCCCTGTGAGGGAAGCATCTCACAGAACATCACCGTGGAGTCTGCTGCCATTTTATTTACTGGTGCCCGCTGATCCTCCCCAGCACTCTCCCATCTGTTATCTAGATGCGTCATGAGGTCTGCCACCTTCACCACCACCATCTGTATGGTGGTGAAGCCCTTGCAGCTCTCACAAACCTGGTCTGGCCACCCAGGGCTCAGGAGGCATCTCATCTCTGGGGTATATGACCTGACGGTGGTGTCTGCAACTTGTATTCCACTTCCACAAGGTGATGGGGATTTTGTTGATGACGCCCAGCACTCTCAAACCCACTCCTCAGCTGGATTTTTACCTGAATATTGCTTTGCTAACAGCTGCTTTGCTTTTCTTTGAATTATTTCTTTACTCACGGTTTTCTGAGGAGCCAGGGATGGAGGAGTCTGTGGCCATCTCCTATCCCTCAGCTAAACTACTCCTGCAGCCAAATTCTCCTCGCTTGGACTGGCTCCCACTGTCCCAGGGGCACCCAGTTCAGTGCAAACTGTAAATGCCTTACTGCAGATCGTGTTTTCTGACGGAGGAATAACACGCAGGTTTGGATTCACACCACCCGATTCCAGCCTCCTAAAAGGAAGCACGGCGTCAAACAAAGCATTGCTGGGGTTGGGTTGTCAGCTTTTGGCGATTTAAGGTATGCGAGGAGCCGGGCCAGCCAACGGCATCCATGTCACCCCTTGGCAAACGCCCAGGTGGGGCTTGCCGGGCTGCGAGAGGAGCGTCCTCGATAACCTCGGAGGAGCTCCCCCCCAGCGCACAGGCTGTAAAGGAGGCACTGGGGGGGGAAAAAGGGCAGTGACATATTTTCCCTTTTTTTCATTCAATTTAGGGGGACTTGGTGACATTGCTGGGAGTGTTGCTACTGGGGTGAAATGGTTTGGCAAACAAATGCATGTGAGGGGGAGATGGTCCGCCGTCCTGTGCCGAAGGAGGGCAACAACCAGTGTCGCGGGGCTGTTCTCTTCAGGTCCTCGCTCTCATTAGAAGAGGGGACTGTGTAGCTTCCAAATGTAAAACAAATGGCTAAACCACACTTTAACTTACTGCAAACTCTCTGCTGAGCCTGTCCTTATTCCCGTTTAGCAGAATTTACCGCACACCAGCCTGAAAAGCCTCTGTCAAGGTGCTCCAGACCTGCCCCTCATTGGCCTCGGTGGCTTTCCCACCTGCAGAAACATGTGCAGGTAATATCCTCGCAGAGAAAACGTGACCATTTGTGAGATCTGGTGCAAAAGCAGATGAGTACAACATTCCCTCTGGGTGACCAAAACGACTGCTCCTGGAGGAGCGCGCAGAAAATGCTTGTGGGAATGCCACCCCCCGGCAGCCAGCACCCAGCGCTGATTTACGTCCCTGCTGCGTGTGCCTGCGCTTTTGGATAGAGGTGCCCCTGCGCCGGGGATGCTGACACTCGATCTGCATTATTGCAGATATGTGGCCATCAGCCGAGAGCCTTTATTGCGAAGGAGAATCAGGGAGCTGGAGCCAGCTTGGGTTTTTCCTTCTGCAGCCACAAGGAGATGCAACGACCCTCCACGGCCAAGTCTGGGTCTGAAAGCCACTCTCTTTTTACGGAGGCAATTAAACACCCCATGTGCAGCCTTGGCATTAAAACATATTTAAATTTAAAGCAATATTTAGTAATAACGTTGGTTGTTGTTGTTGGTTTTCATTTTTTTTTTTTTTTTTACCAGTTTATTTGGATGCCAGAGTTGAGCGGAGACCTCAGGGCTGGCTGATTCATGCCTGTTTCATTTTTCCATTCAATCCATTTTCTCTGGAAAGGAGACATAAGCAGTGAAGCCAATATAGCTTTATTGGATCCAATGCACTGCCACTAAAACAAATATATGTACACTCAGGCCACTTCACTTTTATTAAAATAAATAGAATTTAATTCAAACCAGCATTCAATAGCTACAGTTTGTTTTTTGATGTTTAGGGTTTTTTTTTAAAGAGATGAAATTAAATCCTACCAATACTTTTACTCAATATGTTTTCACAATCAGATTCATTTAACCTAGACAATATATATTTATCATAGGTAACACATTTTTATTAAAAAGAAATTTACAGAAACTAGGTTTCCTAACCCATTGTAAGATTAGACCAGGAGAACAAGTGGGAGAGCCTTGATTGCTATTTTTTATGCCAGTAAAAGGCACTTCTACTTAGGATTTTTTTAAACTACTATACTTGGCCTGACAGCTGTCTTCATAGAAAAGAGGAGACTGACTTCACAGAAGTCAGTATCTTTCTAGAAAAAAACGCAATTTGTAGAGGCCAGCAGTGGAAACATATGCAGTGCTCAATACGAACAAATGCAGCCATCAAAGGATTACAATAAATTCAAACAAGAGCAAGGGAACTAAGGGCTTGTACCTGAATCAAGGTGAAGCCGCAGGAGACAGTATTTAGAAGAACCAGCCTATGGTACCAGAAAATTAAAAATGAAACAGAAAAAAGCCCAATACAGAAATGAAACTGAGTTGTCATTCGTAATAGTGATATTCACTTAATTACATTTTCACACCTGTGTTTGCAGATGAAACTTTAACAGATGCCAAGGAGAAGTATATTTCCTTTTTTCACTATGTGTTTATGGAAGTCAAGCCTCGGTCTCCATGTGTGTCTGATAAGAAACACAGTTTTACAAAATCTTTATTTTGCACTCCCAATATCTTTTCAGTTTTTTCTTCATTGGGATCCACCCTTCGATCTGGAGATGTTATTGTCTTCCCTAGTCTCCTCTCTCTCCTTCAGCTTCAGTTTCTCAGAGAACAAGGCAGAACGTCAGGAAAAATATGTGTAAAACCATTCACATTTTTTTTGACAACATTTTGCAAAAGAGGGACTGGTTCTGCTGTGCAAGTCAAGCTGTTTTCTCCACCAGGAAAAACACTCTGGGGAGGCTGTTGAGATATGCCTGAGTGACAGTGAAGCACACATTTCACTCCAAGTCAGGAGAACATGTGCATTTAACTCCCATGGGTTCATTTGAATTTATTTCCTCTATTGTTAGTAAAGTCCAGGAAGAAAAAAGAGAATTATTTCATAATCTTGTATAAAAATTAACTGTAGCAGACAGTAACGGCCTCCTCTGAGCGCATAGAGATACCAGAAATGAGGATGCCAGCACAATGACCAGGAGAGTGGTGCCTTGGCTGCATTCAGACATGCCACAGCTGGAAACAGGTACATCCACGACCACTGAAGCATAATTTTGGTTGCAGCTTGAGCCCCCCAAGGCTGGCAGAAGATGCTGGGTTTATGAGCATCTTGGTGGGTCGGTGTCAGAAGAGAATGCATATAAATACACAGTGGCACGGGCAGATTTGGTGAGGGGGGCTGTCCCCTGCTTTTTCCCCCTGCATCCTAAAAGGCACTGTGTCATGTTGACCTTCTCTCCTGAATCAAGGGCTCTCTCTGGAGCGTCAGTCAGGAAAGCATCATTAGATAGGGATGGTGGGGGAGCACTATCCCCTCCATATGGGCTGAACAGCTGCCTTTGCAGACTTCCCAGCCGGGGGAGCAAAGGATTAAGTTCAAGACCCATATCCAGACATCCTCCCCCACGTTGCGCTGAGTGGCAGTGTGATGCAGGTGACAAAATGCTTCCACTATTTCCAATCCACTTTGTCAGAGACCGGCTACGGCTCCTTCCCCTCCTTCCCAGTGACGGCATTTCCAGTCAGCAGCTCAGCAGCTGCGCCTGCCCGTCAGGCTTCTCCTCCCTGCCAGCCCAGTGCAGAGAGAGGAACAAAAAAAAAAACCCCGACCCTTCTCTGAACAATTTTAATTAATACTGACATTTATCAAGCTGCAGAGGAAGCAACTGCTGCTCGTTGCTTGGGTTTACGTGAAAATAGTTGGAATAAATGGAACTGTCATAAAGTTGTAGACCATCCCGTCTTCATTACAGCTAACGCCTGGGAGAAACGTGTGGAGAGCAGCGAGAGATACAGGAGCTCATGGAGGGGCTGATGGACTGCCCAGGCACTGAGGCTTGCTCCATAAGGCAGGTTATTTCCTAAATCACACTGCCTTCCTCACCTGTAGGCATGCGGGTCTACTTGGGATGCCTGGAGATAAGCTGTTCACAGAGACCCTGTAAATGTCCTCCAGGTCCCTGCTGCATAACATACAACGCTGGAAGTGGCAGACCCTGTCCCTCATGTGGTCTGAATATCCTCTGATGATTTCAAAGCCCACATCTGAATCCTTCAAGAGCTGCTCGTCACCTCCAAGAGCTCCTCACCATCTGCCAAGGGACTACAGGTCCATGACCTGGAGGCACACACGCTTTCCACAGGTCTGCTACAGGCTTGCCATGGTAGAAAGACAAAATAACTGTATTGTATTCCTGCAAAATGCAAATAGTACATTGCTTTCCGTGCAAAGCATATATAAAGTCTCCTCATCCATACACACCACCGTCCCCATTTGCTGATCACTCACAGGCCTTTTAATTGTTGTTGTAGAAGAAGTAGTATTATCACAGCTTTCTACCAGCAGCCTTTGGATGTTTCTACCTGTTTATTGACAGCTCTTCCTTGAACTCCTCTGTAGCATTTATTTTCCAGCAAAAATGTAAACTATGAAAGAGAATAATTTCTTATATTCTGACTCCTGGAGGTAGGAAAAAAATGCTCTTTCCTCACAGATGTGCTCCTACACCCCAGGTGTCCTTTACTTTAGCTTAAAAGCAACAACAAAGAAATAAAGAAATAAACAGGAAGCTTCTGTGTGATGGGACACTAATATATGTGAATTTCTTTGCCAAAGCTAATATCTGACCTGACATGAATGCTAACTACTCCACTATATACTTAAAATACATCCTATCAAAAGAAAATTCCACCTCCCCTGCCCCCCAACCTGTATGCTGTGAACCTGTTAAAAATGAATATTCTAATCAAGGATTTGTAGGGCGAGAGAAGCTGATCTGAAATCTCCCTGGGAAGGGTAAGTCCTCCTGTGGCGCGAGACAACTCCTACGGAGACCTCTTGGGGCAGCTATCGCTGGCATTGGTGTTGTTCTGACATGAACCTGCAGCTCTGGATTGACACCAAGTACTCTTCAGAAAGTCGTTTTTTGCCTTTAATGCCTCAAAGTAGCTCTATTTTTCAGGGAGCAAGCCACTTAATAACTCATCCGTGCTTTCTCAAGCTCTGAAATAGGACCAAACGAAAAGGAAAACCCAAATCACCCCAAACTCATATTAACTTTTCTCCCTCACAGCCGTACTATGTGAGTCAATTTCTGTAAAGTGCTGGGAAATGACAGATTCGGACCCTGACGTTAAGTAACTATAGACTCTCAAAGTGATAGGTACCCCTCACCTCACACCCCTCTGCACAGAGTCATGTACAGCGTGGGAATCCGGATTCGGCTCGACATGTCAGGGTATCTTCTGTAACCCGTATTTTTAATACAATTGTTTAATACAGTACAATAAAGCAGTCATCCTGTAGTGACTTTCAAATGGGCCCTCTGATCCTGAAAAAGCACTGCGAATGATAAATTATTCTTCCCAATATCACTAAAGTAATATCCACCTATTTTTTCTCCTTTAGCTCTCGCCAGCAGCAACTGTTGGCTGCTGATAGCCACAGACAGCACATTTCCCTTTCAGGAAACAAATATTGTTTTATTTCGTAGGAAAAAATATCCCCTGTAATGTCAGCTATAAAATACAGTAACTGGTCTTCAGCAATACATTGAATTATACACACCTAACTGTATTGGAGACTATAAATTCATCAGATGGTGCAGGCCAGGGGGCTTGTGGAGTGGAAGGGATTTGTCTCTTGTCCCCCTCCAGGGAGAACTGTCACCCTGGTGCTGAGATATTGCTTGAGCGGTGGCTCTCTGGGGGCAGAAAAGGCAGAACTTGCTGAGTCTGTTTGTGATGTGCTTATCTATTATTGACATTCATATCCTGTAATAACTCAGGGAATAAAAATAGAAAATGTGCCCACTCAAAACACCTTTGGATCCTGAAATGACAAATTTCTGCTGCGGGAAAGAGACTGATTGGGTTCCTGCCAGTCCAGTCCCCGTGGGCAAGTACCTTGCCATCTTCTGTGGTAAGTTTTTAGAAATGCTCATGATTGTGGGTACGTATCAGTGAACATAAAAGAAAATCATAAGCAGTGTTAATGTCACTGACATGGGCATTAAAGTCTACTAGCAGCTGTTCAGCAGAGTTACATCATGCACGGTGATAAAGATGATGTTTTTTACATTTCCTAGTATTTACTATTTATTTTTGTCTATTTTTGGGAGCCTCGTTCTACTACCTTTCTTTCCCTGATATTCTCCCCTTACCTTTTCTTCCAGCTTCTCTTAGTACCATAAGGTGCCCTCTGAACAGCTTTTGAGCAATATTTCGTTTTTAGCCAGTTTTGTGCTGATAATATAACCTTAGAGTTAAATCTCTCTTTAAACTGTGTTTTAACAGAGAAAATAAAAATTAACGTGGAAGGTAGCCAAATACATTTTTCAGGCTAAAGAAACAGGTTAAGTTGTTGGGTTTTTTTCCATAGTGGAAAAGATCTCTTTCAATGCTCTTCTATTTCCATTATGACTTGCATTGCAATTTCTAATCCATGTCAATTTTGAGCAACTAATTGCCAGTTAAACACAACGTAGTCTCTTTAAAATGAGAAGTATCCTTGTCTATGCTATTAAGCAGCTTTGCTTGATATAACTAACTTTCTACGGTACTTTTTGCAGTGTTTACTGCTACTTTACCTTCTTGTACTTCTCTCATCAAGTGAGTTTCATTTTGAACAGTTTTGCCAAGTACAACAAAATAACCTGATATGAAACCTCAATAAAATGATGAGACTATTTCTTCTGAAGTTGCCTTTTTGGGAGAGTTTTGGTTTAGCTGCCAAAATATGAATCACCTCAGCACGTGACTTGTGTAACAAGGAGTTCTTTGGTCAGGAATTTCTGTCAAGTCTAGCTGACTAATTCAGTGGGCTTAGGCCAACGTTAGAGACTAAGGCCTTATTGCCCTTAATAAGCCAGTTTTATTATAGACCTACATGTCATGATTATTTTTATTCATAAAGTTTTCATTAGAGATCTGTGTCTGAGATCTCATTTCATGACAATAGATACATTACACTTGTAAATCATGTGAATTTGGGGACAAATTTGACCTGATGTAGTCTGCAGTTCATGAAATGCTAACATTGGGTTTTCAGCCCCTGCGTCTGTACCGGGGACCGGAGGTGTAAGCTAAGGCAGGGAGAAAAGCACAGTATACCCCTAATTTCAGTCCTTGCTTCTCCGTCTTAATGCAAACAATCCATCATTATAGAAGGAGGCAAGATACTGATCCTTTCCCCGCTGAGGTCAAGTAGTGACTTTTAAGTGAGAGAACTGCATTCACTGATAGAAATGATAGACAATTAGTGTGTGCTGCATTTAATTGGAATGAATGAACTTGATTATTTAGTTTCCAATAAAGCAAAACAAATGGTACATAAATCCATTAATAATGAAGAATCTTTGGTTTTTTCTTTGTTGTTATTTTTGATGCTCAGAAGTGGGTCACTCTGTATGTGCATAAACAAAGAAGATAAATGGCTAGAAGAGGAATGAATTTTCCATAACCTGATTAAAGGATACGTCTGGCTCCTCGGAGAACGTTATAGCGCTTAATGATTTTGTTGTTGCTGTTCTTAATGTGTCTAATGTTTGCTGTTTAAGAAAATCAAGAAAAATGTTAAAAGGTTGCTCCAGAAGGGAGCTGTCAGCCAGGAGGAGGAGACAGCCTTGTTTAGCCAACAAATTCTCCATTGGCAAACTGGAGAAGATTCCTCCAACCCCCAGCACAGGGTAAAACCTCACTGTATCTCAAATGAGGGGGCCAGTAACCTGTGAGATGTGACTCCCAAGCCCCTGGTCCCCTGACTGCAGCCCAGAGCCCTCGCTGGAGCATCTGTGGCGCAGTGACATGCACACAAGCTTTGGGTACACGTCCCCTTGGCAAGCCTTACGTGTGCCCTGGGACCTGGGATCGGAGAAGCAATCCCAGCAGCCTCAGTTTACGTGTACCCTTACAGACCCAAGATCCTCTTCCCCAGAACTGAACATTGTTGCTGGTGAGAGTCAGAGCACCCCTACGCTGGACAGGAGCAGACCCTAATTAGGCACATGGTCTGACCTTGAGCGCCCTTGCATCCTCTGCCTAGGAAACCAGGTTCAGCCTCTTTGCTGTCTGCCTGCTCACATTGCACATAGGACAAGAAAAGAATCCCAGGCAAAGGTGCTGCTGCCACATCTGAACATGGGTCTGGTCCCCCAGAGTGGCCTGCTATCCCATGGCAATGCCCCCTGTGCCTCCCCCCCCCGGAAACCCTTGCAGGAAGAGACCAAGAATAGCCTGCTCTTAGCCCAACGTGCCATTCCCTTGGTGCCCAGATACAAATTTAGGTGTGGATGTGTGCGTGGACACCCCTGGACACTGCTGTTTAGACACAGGCTCTGCCGTCCCATCAATTTGCACCAAGTCTCGGTCTCAGCACCCCCCCCACCCTGTCACTGCACAAAGTTTGCTTTTCTCCCTAGTTGCTTTACCAGAATCCCAGTGTTCCCAGGGCAGCGTGAGCTCCTTCGGCAGTGGCTGTGAGACTAGACTTAAAATACTAATGGGTTGCGTTCCTGTTTCAGAACGCCGCTAGGACCGTTCTGTGCAGCCCAAAGCAGGGGAGGGAACTGGCAGATGCTAAGGGAGCGTCGCAACAAAAGTTGAGCAAAGATGCATCGACAAAGCAAAAACAGTTCCCCAGCCTGAAGGGCTTTCTGCCTGAGGAATTGTGAAAGCCTGCTGCAGGCAAATGGAGCCGTGAGAACCCCTCAAAGAGAAGGTGCAAAAAACACGTATAATATCACGCGAAGGCTCCTTTGTCGTGTGAAATGACAAGCACCTTAACCAGAGCAGCTGTTATTAGCGATCCCCGAAATGACAGTGAGGAGGATGATGACAGTAATGACATAGCTTTGAAGGATAAAGCCTTTATTAAGGAAAAATTAACGAAATTAATTCCTGGCATTACTCAGTAATTTTTTCTAGGGTCACACAAAGGTTGGATTTCACTCACTTTAGAGTCAATACTTTTCAGGAGCCCACATCTCCTTATAGAAAAGAAGCTCTATTTATTTCTTGCAGATGTGTTTGCACTTTGTGTAGCTACTGCCATAATATCATCAAGCCAGTCTTTGTTAGCTAAGGATTCTTTTCACATCGCCCACCATTTTAGTTCCCATAACAACAGAATAAATTTGTAATATGGAAACTCGGCTTCTCTATAGCCTTTTGGGATAAGATTGTTTCCTCCACTTAAAAAGCAGCTTGTAATATGCTAAAGGTTTGTGCAAACCTGAAAACTCATGGAAACATGGCAGGCAATCTGATGAAAAGTGCACAACTTCCATATTTAAACAACATCTTCAAGTGAAATGACAATTTCAAATGCCTCCGGCTTTTGGATTTGGTATAGCCAGAAATTGCTCTACCATATCTGCATTTTCTAATTAAGATATGAAATGCATGTTTTTGAATGTGCCTTTTTAGATTCCAACAGATTCATTGTGTGTTTGGGGAAACACACAGCCGTACTGAAGTTGGCTAGCCCAGCAAGGTTTATCTTCAGCCTATAGCTCTTTCCCTGAATTCAATACTGCAGGCACAATTTAATGCAAACCCAATTTATGACTTAATGCTCCAGGGACCATAGTGGGAGATTGTTACATTATTCTTTTCTAATCCTATTTGTGTTTTAATTTGCTAAGTCTGTAATGAGGTGCATGCCTTGAATAGATTCAAGATCTTTCACATTGCTTTTGACTTTGTTTAATATAATAGATTGTACAGTTTGCATCCAGAATTGAGGTGTTCCAGTCAGTACTATCTCTTCATTTTCAAAACTAGACTGGATAAAATTATGTTCTGAAAGTAATTGTATCCATGTTTCCTTGTTTATCACTTAATGGTTTATTTCCTGTTATAATTTTCTGTTACAATATGTGAGGTCACAAAAATCAATTCTCAGTGGACTCTGACTTGACTGTTTGAAATTACTCCCCAAAACACTCTGAAAATATTATGGAGAAAATAAAGCACTGGGTAGTAAGTGGCTGGCTATACTGATTCTTTTGTATTATTGCGTCTTTGATTTTTTGTGCTGATGAAACTCTAGTAGAAATATAGAGAAATGGAGTAAAGCACCAGCTACAGGAGATACCCAAGTGGTGATCGCCAACATACCTCTGTTTATGTCAATGATTTATGGTGATAAATCTACTCCAATATATCCAGAGCATTTTTGTTCTAAAATTTATTGTCTGTGATCCCAGTTGCCATTCATGTACATGGAGAATAGAAATCCCATTTCAGAACATTTCTAGATTTTAACTTTGTTTTCATTTTTTTTGGTAAAAAAAAACACCAAACCCCTCCACAAAATATTTAAATTTATTTTCATTACCATAGTATAAAACATTCCACACCACAAAACCATGCAATTCAGAAAGAAAAACTATTTGAAAAGGAAAAATTAAATGCCTTGTCTCCCAATGTCTGCAGTGGGAAGGGAAGGGAAGGGAAGGGAAGGGAAGGGAAGGGAAGGGAAGGGAAGGGAAGGGAAGGGAAGGGAGGGAAAAGGATACTGTCACTGTGAGTTGGATTTTAACAGGACACTTTTTTTCTTTTTTTTTTTTTTTTTTTTCAGACAGATTGCAGTACTAGTAACATTTTCCTGATTGGTTCTCCTTGCTGTGTCATACAAACCTGTGTCCTGAGTCCTCCTCCACCAGTAAGAGCCATACTGGGATGGTATCAGGGTTTTGGTTCCAAATGCATGGTCAGAGCCATTTGCTGTTTTCTGAGTCCTGGCACTATAGGAATCTCTATTATACTCACAAAATGTAGCTGGAGCAGCTACAGCATCACTGATCCAAAATGAGCTGTGGGCAAATATTCCCCAGAGTACAGGGAATGGTGTTTGCACTGATGCTCACCTTTCTGTGTTTAGTACCAGTGTCAGTTCTCATCTGGATGAACCCAGAGAGGACGTGCCCTGGCTAAATGCCTTCTTGTAATACCAGTCAGCCATTCCTCTTGATTAGCTAGGTAATTCTGGGTGCTTTCTTCCATGTTTTCCTTTCCTGGATATTGTTTTGCCTGGATCTATGCCCTCGGGGACAGGGAGAAGCCAAAAAAGTCCAGACTTTTATCAAATCAAACGACAGGCATAATCTTTTCCCATGTTGTTGCTCCGTAATGAATGTATCCATCCAAAACCTGGAGTCTATTGCAACAGCACAGCACAACCATGCCTTATGAATCGTAATGCAAGAGTCCAAATACGACTTGGAATAGTGAAAGCTCTTGTAATTTAATTACTTCTTCAAGTATGCTTTCTGTTCACTTTCCACATAGCCTTGAGAACTAATAAATCAGAATAATGGAAAGCTTACAGAAATCTTGCATCATATTGAGAGCTGCTCTTAATTTGTGAAACCTCCACTCATGCCAACAGATTTTTCAGTTCCTTATTTTATCAAAGTGAGCGTGAAGTAACTCCAGCCTTCCTCAAATTTCAGGAGAAGGAGAATAAGGAGTTTGGATTCATATCTCTGGCTCTGAGCAGATGGATGCTGGATCAACTGTTGCAATACCCTTATTTTCCATTTTGGATGCAGTTAAATCTCTCATAAACTTGATTTTGGTAAATCCAGACAGTGGGAAACTCCTAAGCTCCATTGAGACCCTACACTGTCTGATATTTTTAAGCTCCAAGAAAATATCTGTGAGTACAGCAATACCATCCAAGGAAACTCCAGCCCCATCTTTGGTTTAATACTGAACATAAAGCCTGAAACTCTAGGAAATACCTTACTGGTAAACTAAAGCAATCTTTATTTCAGAAGATGAGTCTTATCAGAAATACCTTGGGTAGGAGTAATTATTTTTGGAACCAGTGCTGTCTAATTTGTTGCAATGCACCTGCTCCCACTTACACTGAGTAGTGCCTGGTGATGATACTGATGGGAAGGACAAGAGGAAGGTTATGGGCTGTACTTGGGGGATGAAGTAACATATTGACAGACATAATCCAGGTCTAGGTGGAGGATTTTCAGATAGTCATCTTCATAGGCCATAAGTGGTCTATGATCATCTGGAGAGTAAAATAACTTCTCTGTTTAACTACTAGGGTTTCTGACACCAGAACTGGTGCAATCTGCCAACTTTTCTTCATTGAATATTGCTGTAGCACAGAAAAAAAAAACAATGACAGTATGAAGGTTGTGTGGTGGCTATCTCCAGCAGATATGGCAAAAACGGCTTTTGAAATTGGAGCCGAATGGTTTTCATGAAGGGCTGCTGGCCATGACCTAGAGGAAGAGGACCCCATCAAATCTATGGGAGAAACTTAGAAGTGGCACTCCTGACTGACAGTCACTGCCTGCTCCTGTTATCTCCCATGTAGTGCCTGGGTTAGGTGCATTGGAACTCCAAATATTCCTTTCAGGCAAGTTTAAAGGGTTAAGTGGCCTCCAGCATCTCGCCCTCAGCTGGATGTGTTGCAAGCAGCCAGACCCCCACCCCATGCGGGTTCCCAGGGAGAAGGCACGAGGGCTTCTGAAGTGGATCTTTGATGAAAATGAGATGCTTGACTCCAACAGTGCAATGGCTGGAAACCTTTTCACAGCCTAAATCCATCAGTGCCGCCTCTCCGTTTCACTTTCACACGGAGTTATGCCTCTCTACTCTGCCCTGACCTAGCCAAATTGAGAAATTAGATAAAATTCCACATTAGTCTCCAGAGGGCAACCTTCAGACATGACTAACACACCACTGGGACAGACCTATGCTTAGCCAACTACTTCGCTGCCGTAGAAGATATGAGTTTGAATCTTCTCAGGCAGAGGAAAGAGCTGAATGCATATTTCCTACTCTCTGAGTAGGTGCTCTGCCACCCGGCTTTCATATAAACGGAGAGTATGATGCATTTCTCATATGTTCTCTTTTACAAGAACGCAGCAGCAGCTACACCTCAGTCTTCCAAAACTTCCTGTGGACCTCAGAATTGTGTGTTCATTTCTTCTGCAAATTTCCATTGGACTTAGATCGCCCAAGGGTTTCAGACATAGCAGAGCTCACTTTTTGTGTCTCAGACAGTTCTGGGGCAAGTGCTGAGCTGCTCAGGATGGAACATGAGCAACAATCCCAGTGGCAAGGATGGAGGACACGTGCCTTCACAGTTAGGCAACAAACAAGTAGGGCTTTAGGCTTGTGTGTTACGCATTACTTGAAGATGGGCTTCATCTTGTTTAACATCAGCCTTCTAATGGTTGAGCACCTCAGTTACACTCATCTGGAGTTCTCCTCGAGTCAGCAGGAAGAGATGGGTGCTTCCCAGATTGGACTCACTTATCAAAGGAGACTCATTTTTGCTTGGTGCAGGCACCTCAGGATGTAGTTCCACTTTTCTCTGGAAGCACAGGTTTAAAGCTCCTCATCTCTCCCCATGCACTCTTGTAGCTCATATGGGGTGCCTGGGCCACCCCAGGGCTTGCAGGCTGCTTTCTAAGTCAGGACAGTGAAATTCTGCTAAAGCCAAGTCAGAATTTCCCATACTGTTGCCCCTGTAATATAGAAGTTTAGTTTTTTTACTTTTTTTTTTGTTCAAGAGTATCCAAATAGAATAGTTGGATTTCTGTGATGGTAGGAAAAAAGAGTATAGGAGTATGAGGGGAGGAAGTCTCTCACCTGCCAGTGTCTCAGGAGGCATGAGAGGACACACGGTGTTTATTGTGGGAGACGCATATGAAAGCATTAGAATAGACCTGTGACTTGATGGTTGTCAGTGTGTAGCAAAGAGCATCCTCACACAACAGCTCAGTCGGTAAAGCCTGGGGGACCCTGTGTCTAAAGAAAGGGGAGTGGTGGAGCTACGTGAGAATCCCCATCCGCTGGCAGCAAAATGCTTTTGCAGAGAGGAGCAATGCACATCTGGCCAGAGAATATTCCCCCTCACGGGCTAGGAGGGCTGTTGTGCCTTTCTTTACCTCACTCACAAATTAATTCTGCCCTCAGGCTCTGGGTCTCACCCCCTAACAGGGCCAGGCACCCGCAGGGCATAACACCACCCCTTTTCACCCACACTTCACTCCAGTAACAAGCATCTCTCACCTGCAGGTCACAGCAGCCAAGGTTGTTTTAACGGTAGGCAACCGGGCTGCCATGGACCGTGGAGAGGCAGGCAGGGAAGCACTTCCAACAGTGAAAAAAAGAAATTCAGCACTCACAAGATAAAATGTGTTCAGTGGGTAATACAGTGTCTGCATGCTAAAATTCCTGGAGGTAATTAGACTTCATTTTTGCATATGTTTATTGCTTAATCTCAAGTATGTTTTTCCTAAAAGCGTTAAATATTTTGTTATAATTTCCTGAAGACAGAAAGTATCCAATCCTCCACAAATAAAATCAGATATTTGTGTTTATTCCTTTATATAGCAGCATGTAGGAAAGGGTGGACTTACATCTATATCTCTCTATTGAACATAATAATGTGCTATAGAGGTATCTAACCTTATAGTGGCTATTAAAAAAAAAAAAAAAAGGAAGGACAGCTGTTAGGTGCTCTTTCCAGAAAGCTCAGACAGTGGTAGCTGACCTTTTTCATGGCAGTAGCATGTATTAGCCAAAATAATACTTTAACAGTTTTTTAGTACTCGACTATATGTTCTGTTATAAGGAATAGCAAATGTTTAATCATAAATATTTTAATGGCTTCAGGGATTCATGGTATTCAATGACTGTGTTAAATGATAATAATCACATCTGGTTTATTACTATAGTAATTCAGCAGCTTCTCTTCAGTAGTTATTTTTTATTATATGTGCTGTGCTACTGTCATGGTCATTTATGGCGGTAATATTTTAAAGTGGCTCATTTGTTTGTTTAAGGACAGTTTCACAATATATTTCTGTATTAATATACATTTTGTACTATTATTTCCAAGCTGCCACTGGAAAATTGATCCTAGCTTGTTACGATGAGAGGGGCTGGGACTTGTGCAGAATGCCAACGCCGAGAGCGAGTGACGGAGCAGATGGGTAGTGCACTGGTCTCCACTGGGGCTGTAATTGCTGTTGAGTTTTATTCATAAATGAAGGGGTCCATTAAGAAATAGTTAACTAATAATAAACACGAGGGGAGGATTTGAATCAGGCAGAGCACAGTCAGAACTAGAAAAATACCATAGTTAAACAGTCAAAAAGCAACTGGATATGGCCATTTTACACATTATTACCCAATAATACTCCCATCGTTTGCATGCTAGTGCAATTATAACAGAGGGACTTTTACTAGTCCCTCCAAGAGAAGACAAGGGAGAACTGATTGATTTTGCTGATCATTTTATTCAGATACCTGCCCACTCTCAGTCACATGAGAGAGGTCTCATTTATCTTAATGGGATCACTCATGAGAGTAAGGGCTTGGAGGATCAAGCCATATATCAGTGCAAATGGGAAAAAAGTAGCAGGAGTTAGTTACCAAATTAGAGGAGGGACCACTCAAGACTGAAAGGACCTTCACGTCATATTTTCTCCCCTTGGAATTGTGGTTTTGTTAAACCTTGTGTTCTGCAGGGTGTTGCGCTTCCCGGCCATGGCATCCTCGAGGATCCAGGATTCAAGTTATTTACCTGGAGAAAGTCACAGGAGAACACAGAACACAAAGGAATGGCTCGAAGGATGGTATCTGTGAAGATGCAGCACTGATGACTACTCCCTCTCTTAGCAGCCCAGCCCTGGAAGGTTTATATTGAATTTAAGAGCAGCAGAACAGCACATGGCCATGATGACTTACATCAGAGCTTGCCCAGTGTATTGAGACCTTGTGTTGCCTTTATAGATGGTACAAAATGATTAGGAATCATATTAATGGGTGTAAAAAATATAGATAAAGGCAATTTGTAAACACTGCCTGTGAAAGAAAAACTGGTAGAACAAGGGTTAACTTTCTGTGCTCTCATTTTTTTGCTCCTTCTTCTCTCTTCCCCCTCCCTTTCCCGCTTTTAATGACCTGGTGAAGGAAGCTCTGTTTAGTTCAGCAAAACCTCTCCACTATCCCACCACACAGGATGTATTGGATTGTTGCTGCAAAAGTTAAAAGGAAACTAAGGACAATTGTTAGTGCTTCTTTCCTGCTCCATTTTCTACTTGGTTTGATTGGTTGTTGGTGGGCTGAGGGTAAATGGCTTTTATAGCGTTGAATGATGAATGACTCTGAAATAGTCTGTAACCAGAAGTGCCGACTGACATGCTGCTGATTTAACTGACATACAGGGTTATGTTTGTATAGAGTCACTTAAATAAACATGTGTTAGGCTGGAGCCAGCTACGCCAGCACTTCTTCTTTGCTCCCCCTCCACCCTCCATTTATCACTAAAAGATAATGATAACGATTTGATCTTCCTATCAGTCATTCATTATATTAATTAATTCAAATGCAATTGTTTTAAATGCCTCCCCATTGCTGCGGGTACTTTGTACAGCACTTAAAATACACGCACTATCAGAGGACAAAATAAATCCTCAATAAAAAGATACACTCATCAAACGGGCTCCTTCAAACTAGCAGTCCCTTTCATCCCACGATTATCTCATCTCAAAGCAGCTTCTCCCTAAATGCTCAGGAAAATAAATGGCTCCAGAAGCCTGACAAGGAGTTCAACTAATCCTGGCTCTTACAAAGGAGCCAAAGCAAATTCCTCAGAGAAAAAGCTCTTCTCGGAGAGTCCCCCTCTCCTCTACTCTTACTTACCTTTGTGCAATGCTTGCTCCTTTGTGGCTTTCCATGAAGCTTCGGCAAACCTTATAAAGGTCTTTATTCCTCTTTATGGCTTTTTTGTCTCCCAAGTGAAGTGCAGAAATAAATATCCAATCTAAGCTTTAAAAATATGTATCCTGGCATTGAAACCCACACTTCTGTGTGGTTACAGTAGCAAGTCAGTAGGCAACAGTCTGTTTTTAATGTGTAATTCAGGGAAGAGTGCAAAACCAGGACAAGAATTTACACAAGGGCCTTTCCTCTGAGTATTTCTTCTGCTTGGCTTTGGGATCTCTGTCAGACCTAACATTCAGCAAAGCTTTATTTCAAGATTCAGGCAGGCTTAAGTTTTAATAACTCTACATGATTACTCAAAGTGCCAGTGTGAGACAGCATTTATGTTGACTGTGGATTAGACACACAAGGATGTATTCTTTTCACACAAGGGAGTAAATGTAATTTTAAAATTCTATCAATTGCATTTACCTTGATTTTATTCTAATACTCAGTTTGTTTATTTCCCATCACTGTGCACTGGGAGTGAACTCTGTCTGGCCACAGCCAGTCCCCAGTTTCCACTGCAGCCTCCACATTCCATAGCAGCGCAAGAGATTGTCTACCCAAATTAGAGAAAGACTGGATAAAATAATGCACTGGCTTGTTCATCTTAAACATCATCTAATATTGCTAGGTTTTATGAAATACTCTGGGTCTGAGTCACCACTAAGTCTCTCCCTGGGGGTGCCCATGGATGAATAAGGCCATCTGTTTTCAGACCATTCTTCCCAAGCTATGTAGAGGACAAACAGACTTTGCTAGTGACCACGGCAGGATTTTTAATGCACTCCATTCCTAGATGCAGAAAAGCCTCCTAGCCCTCTCCAAGACATGAACTCACACCCGAGCCTTCAGAGTATTCCTGTAAAGGGCTTCCTAACCCTGGGGCAGCTGAAGTAGGCAGGAAAAGAGCTGGTGGCTGGCTTCGGCACTCTTTGGAGTCAACTGTTGGGGCAGAAGCAGAAGGGATGGAAAGGGAAGCTCTGCAACAACTGCCTCCGTTTTCACCTCTATCCAGCTGAGCCAGGAAATCCTGGCAGCCGGCAGGAGCTTTCCCAAACTTACACCACCTGCTGCTCACCCCCTCGTGTTTCAGATAAGTCAAATAGAAAGGGAATTCTTAAAATGCACATGGTGAGTTCGCGGTGTGAATCAAAACTGGGAGGAAATCACTGTAGCCGCTCTTGAGAGCTTTGATTTCAATCCTAAATGGCTGTTTTAATATGGTGGTATTTCACCCTTCTTTTCCTTGCTTGCTCATGACACCCGGATGGCAATTGCCTTACTTTAGTCTGAGCTTGCTTTAATGACGTCACCCCATTCCTTGGAATGAGATTGCTAATTAAGTTCACCCTCCCCCTTCCCCTCTGTCGTCTGCGATGGAGGGATCTGAAGAATTACAGGACGTAGTGGTAGATGTTGCATTTAGTATCTTGACGGCCGTGTGATGGATTTAGCACACCCCTGTCTGACTATTCGGATCCTGGAGAACACTGTATGCCTGATTTCTATCAGGTCTAAGCAATGTCTTGTTGGGGACCTACACTACACGACAGAACCCCTTTAAGGGAAAAGGAAAATGAATACCACCCTCCATAAATTAGCTGGAACAAACAAACTAGTTGCTCAAAGTTACTGTACTCCTGCCAGGAGTCATAAACTAGCTAGCTGTGTTTAAGAAAAGTAAAAACTGTTTTTCCTACCGCGGAATAAACAGTCTCTGGGTTCTATTCCTAACCACAAATGGCAAATGTATGCAACTGTCCGAGAACCAAATTCTGCTCACTTTCCAAATTCGCTTAATCTCCAATCCTTGGAGATTAATTAACTCGTCGGGAAAGCCAACACTGAAGTTGGAATAGAGGTGTGTTTTGAAGTAAGTGCTGTTCTGTTCGTCTAAAGAAGCTGCTCTGCTGAGGCCAGCAGAAAAATCTGCAATATTTAACCTAGATGATCCTGTTTTCCAGTTTTGCAAGTAAATCTTGATTTTAAGTAAGAGACCCAGAGAAATAGGTACTGGGCACAAATATGACCATCTTTTAAGGAACAGGCAAAGCATTTATCTATCTCCAGAATTAATTGCAAAGATTTCTAAACAAACTACAGAGTGAGCACACATTCACAGAACATATGCAGTATACATGTGCTATGGGGAATGAGTTTTTTGGGGTTCTCCATGGAAAATGTTAATATGCTGGTCCAGAATTCAAAAAAGGCAGAGAGATTTGATCATCCATTCACCACCAGGAGTTGCTGACTGATCTTACAAAGGGTCCTGGCAGTGAAAGCCCCAATATTCCTCCATGCCCCATCACTTGCAGATGAAGGCAGGGAGTGTGTAATATGCCTCATCCTACCATAGACACCAGTGTGAGTTCAGCTGGGGTACCTGGTTCCTGCAGCACAACATTTGTTGCTGAGCTATATGACAAAAGGTTCTTACTCTATCCTAAAAATCTCTATCAGGCTGATTTCAGATTTCCCTTTAGGGGCATCACGACATTTTGCAGGTCAAACTGCTCCACTCCACATCTATGTAAACACAGCCTAGGACATTCTGGAAGTGAAAAAGAGCCATAGTAGTGCTAAATACTACTGAGATGTGTTTGATGGCTTTGTGACAGGAATTGGGATTTGACTGAAGCTGAACAGAGTTCAACAAACTCATTTTGCTTTGCGCAAGACTCCTGTTCATCTCATGGAGGTGAAAGATAAGGACTTCCCTCACCAATTCTCTGCGCTGCTGGTTAAACTAAGCCCTTAAGATTTATATTCCAAAACAACACAGATTTGGGAAAAAATAACTGTAATGTAGTATAGTTTGTTCAAGCTCCTTACTTCCTTTCCACATCCACATGGTATACCTCTTGCCTGTGCCTACAGGCAAATGCATAGAGAGCTGCCACAGGCTGGAAAATAAAAGTGTGCCATCATAAGAGAAAGTGAGGTCAGTAGCAGACTTTTTCCTGGCTACAGAATCAATAATAGATAACAGAACAATAATCTCTTATTTCCCTCACACACCCCTTCTTGGAAATAGGAATGAACTCCTATGTTGTTGAGGGAGTCTTAGGATTCAGCAAAATTTTCTCTAATATTTTAATTGCAGCAGGAGTGCCAAGAGGCAGAAGTCATGTCCTCTCCGAGGCCTTTCTTTTAAATCACATGACATCACCCTGGTTGTCCTGACTTCACAAAGAGGCCTTGAGATCCTTCTGTAATTACAAACACACCCTGTCCTCAAGCCTTGTGTCCACACACAGTCCATGGCTTCCTCCTGGCTGGCTCTTCAGCTGTGCATGGTTGAATTCTTGGAGCTCACCACAGTTCACTCGGTCTCTCTTGACCCTGCCTTATAGAGAGTTGTTCAAAAAGCTGTTTAAATGCTTTTATGACTCTGTGAACAACTACAAGCAAGGTACGTTAGCAGTATGTTAGCAAGCGGCTGAGATGCTGGCTTCTTTCAGATTAATTAGAAATAGATCCTCTTTGCACTTAAACTCTTCACAAGCCAAAATGCATTTCAAAATCCAACCACTGTGTCTAAACTTACCCAGTTGTAAAAAAGGGTACAGAGTTATTGGTTTTTTTGGTAGGTCTTGGTTAACAATTAGGTCTTTGAAGAAAAGGTTTATCCTGCTCCACAGGATTCTTAACATCCTGAGCATTCCTTTCAAAATAGTTGGTCTTACACTAAAACAGAGCAACAAAAAAACCTCACTCTGAATGTAAAATTAATCACCAATATATGTCTGGCTGCTTTTTCCCCCTCTGTTCTTCTTACCATTGCTGGTTTCCTTTTCCAACCTTTTGGGCAATGCCAGCACCAACTTTATCTGTATCCTGTGTAATCTCTGACCATATTAAAGAAAATGTCTCTCAACAGCAAATACACATCTGCATTTTCTCCTGCTTCTTGATCCATTAACAAATTTGCCAACTGTTCATTGTGAGTGAGTCATTTCCCTTTTGAGGAACCATTACTTCATGGCTTTTAACCAATACAATGTGGAAAGCAACAAATTAGTATGGATTTCAGAGGAAACTTTTCAATCCAAACCAGATCTGGAGGTCAGCACCTGAGATAGGTTATTTTATAGCATAGAATAAGATATTAATTCTGCTGTTTTATGACATGCCCTCTAATCCACTGCTATCTTAATAAAACATGCCCTTTTTCAACATGAATTTCTTGGTCTTTGAGCTACCTTCTGTCCTCAGACTTTGTTGTACTCTGCTCGTGGCAGATTTCTTGGGAAAGGACAAAGACAATAGGATACCCCAAAGCAGAAAAACATTTTTTCACAGGAAACATTATTTTCTGGGATCTACACTGTAGCAGACTGCTGTGTGTGGTCATTCTGCCTTCTGGCTGGTATTGGCACGCAGGAAACCGGTTGAGAGCTTGGTGATGTGGGCTGCTGGATTTGGTCAGGGGAACAGATGTGTATTAGGTCCCTGACCTAACCATTAAGATAAAGTTTTAATACCTGTAAAAAGTGCCCAATTGCTTGGCTTTGCCAGGCTAGTTTGATGCATTACCTTATTCATGAGCTATCATTTTCATCCCAAGGGCACACAAACCGGGTAGCATGGAAAGGCGTGTTCAACTGAATAATTGGTATTCAGCTGTGCAGAAAGACAATCGAATGGGCAAAAGGTCCAGCTGCATATCAATGCCTCAGACTGGTTGCCATATCCAAAAACCAGCAGATTATCTTTTTTTTTCTTCTTTCTAGAATTCAGTCTACAATCAGCATACTCCACATACTCCATAAGACCTCTAAATAAGTACAGAAGGATATGACGAGGTAATGAAGGCAGTGTGGGCAGCTGGGCAACATTAATGACCTCATCAAATGCTCACCTTTGCCTCTTTGGGGAGGCTGTGGCAGGTTTTAAAGTTTTTGAACAAATTTACAACAATGCATGAAAGAGATGAATAGTTCTGTACATCTGGTGACTGACAGCAAATAAAGCAATAATATTTGTCATAGCAGCATGTTAGAATGCTCCTTTTACAATCAGTTAGCTATGAAGCCTGACAATTCACACATAATCATTTAAAGTATACCACTATAAAAGCTTTTGTACTTCTGGGTTACTCGCTGCAATCTGTCTGGTCTGTGAACATCTTGTTTGGACATGCAAGTTCTTCAGTACAAGCACTGTCTGTACTTTGGATTCCACACAGCAGAGCACAGAACGTATTTTTGGTGTTTAAAAAGGAAATGATTAATATTTCCCCTGTTTACCATACTAGAAATTCCAAAAGATGCCATCAGACTCTCTCAACTAGTCTCTGCTAGTGCCTAAGCACACGAGTGCTAGTTCAAAAACCTTTTGTCATGACTGAAAGGTTTTTATCAAGAAGCACTGGAAACTGAAAAAAAAACCCACCCCAAACCCACTATTTCCATTAGATTCCAATAGATGCATTTAATTTCCATTAGAGTGAGGTACTCCTCTCTGACACTGAAGTGTGAAGCTCTTTAGCACTGGGAAGTGGAACACTCTGAGTTGTACTACTGACCTTGTCCTAAACCTCCTAAAATTGAGATTATCATAAAACATATTCTTCCTAGGCAGCATTGAGAATGAAGCTGCCCTCGACTGTTTTGCTACCATTGGCTTTGTGGAGTACACTGGTCACAGTGGACCAGTACAGATGTGGACCAAATGTATGGACAGAAATGTAAAGGGGAGCAATATGATGGTGTAGGGAGAAAAACCCCACCTTGAAACCATCACTCAGCAACAAGCTCATTCTGCAGTTTGCAAAAAGACTGTGTGCACAGCCTGGTCTGATGTTCATCTCTGCTGTCTCACTTTCCATCCAGTGTAAGACTCCTTCAGAGCACACAACAGGATGTGCTGCAAGACCAGGGACATTTCCTTGGACTTGCCTGAGCAACAGGGGAGTTTAAAATCCCATGAGCCAGTGTGTGTGCCAGTAAAGATGCACTGTCACTCTCACTAAGTCACTGTCAAAACCACTGTGCCTGTCTCTTTGCTGAGATTTTGATGGCAGGCTCAGTGATAGCATAAGTGCGGAGTGAGAGCTCCACACATCAGAATGTTGGAATAGCACCCACTGCTACACTAGCAGGTTTTACAGGTATCCTGGATGTCTTCAATGATATATGCACCTTCAAAACATAAATACACTCTTCCAAAGTGAATGATTTTCAGCAATAGGAATGAGAAATCAAGTTCTAGAAATTATGTATAACATAGGAATTTACATGTCCTTGAATAATATCCCCAAAGTAATGCAGACACATCTGAAATTTCTCCCATTAGGTGAATGTTTTCCAAATAAGGGGTCTGGGAGTCAGCCATGCTGGAATCAGCTCCTGTGGCAGTGCCAAAGAGCAGATTGACAGCCTAAAGCTACATCCCTTATTTTCTGGAAATCTCTGACAAACTCTTCACAAATGGGCTTTACTTGTTGGATTCTTGGCGGATGGAAATTGTCCAGTACAAACTGTGTCAAGACCACAGTTTTGCAACATTGGAAAGAAAAAATAAAGTCTAGGCTCATGCCAACCTTGTAACCACATTGGCAGTACACTGCTCTTATTTAGAAGTGTAAGTCTGTGGCGGTTTGGCCAACCTGGGGGAATTTCTCCAGATTTACGCCCGCATACCTGAAAAGGTTTTGGAACCAAATCTGTTGAAAGGAACAGAGGAGGAGAAGGATGTTCAAGGTTTAATTTATATAAGCTACAGTAAACAACTAAAAATTAAACTAGCCCCTGAAACAGCCCCCGTTGAAGCCGCTCCCTCCTTATCCTTTTCCTTGTGACATTTATTGCAGGGCCCTAGAGAGGACTGGAGAGTATGCGGTGATCTGAGTTTTAACATTGGAATGTAAAACATTTTCCAAATGGGTGAGGGGAAAAAGTTTTCTTTAAACACTTTCCAGGAATGGACCTGAGAAAAATGCCTGATCTGAAAAGGCCTAATGAAGAGTTAGCCTTTCATTAAATGGCATTTCCTTTGAAGTGGCAAAAGTGTATGTGATTGAGGATGCATTTTTGTCACGGCTGCCTTGGGAGTCGCATATCCTGTGATCACCGTGTTTTATTTTATTTTAATATCTGTGACGTTTGACATTTTAAAGGGCTTGCATGCGGTGGACATGATGGTAAACAGTCGAATCACGCCAGTAACATCGAGAGCTGCCAAGTCAAACACCAGAGCCACACGGGAGGCTGAGACAACAAGGTCTCCAGTGATTTGTCGCTGGTGATGGCAGTGAGGGCCACGGGCTCTCTCCTGCCTCTGGATTTCAGGAGTGGGGCAGGAAACTCCAGAGTCTTGCCGAGCTTTACAAGTTTTTACCAAGTATTGGAAAGTATGGCCAGCCAAAAAGAGATTTTTGCCTACAACTTCTTGGAGGAAAACAAGACAAATTGTTTTGTTTCATGACAAATTACTCTTTTTTGTTGTTGTTCTGTGTTTATACATTTACCTACACAAAGGCATTTTGCTACGTACACTGGGTGCATTGGCAAGAGTAAACCTTCCCTGACTTTTCATTTCTGCTTTTCAAGTCTGCACAGCTCTGTAAAGGCAGACGCAAGACTTGCCTGTCCCACTAAACTAATTGCACTGGGGCAGCAATTTTAGCCAGTATTAAATATTCAGTTAAATGCCATTCAATTTATTTGAAGAGTCCTAATTATGAACTAGAAGTTGTATTGATTAAAATACGGTGATTTGCGACCTAGGGAATTTTGCTACTAATAGTTTGTGACCTTTTCTTTGGATTTTTCCTGCCTTTTTTTCATGCCTTTTTACTCTTATTTTCTGTGCCAATACACTCTTCCCAAATATAAGTGAAAAATTGATTAAAACACACTGGTCATCTTTAAAAAGAAGTCTATTTTCCTAATATTATTTCTGCATGTGAAAAAAATTCCTGCAAAAGAAAAAAAAAATCTCACAAATGGCTTACACATGCTGCTTTTTTTCAGCAAGAGCCTGTAGATATTTCAAACCTGGGCCTGCATTTCCAAGAGTAAATAGTTATGATTTAGAAGTAAGTAAGTGATGAAAACCTGGGCCCTTGACACTGGCAATAATGTGTGGGGAATGACAGAATCTCAAAAGTTTCTCTGAAAAACAATTTATTATAACATAGATCTTGCTACCTTCTCTGAGCCTCCAGTCTCCTCTCTTATTTGGGTTGACCTCAGCTCAGGGAGTGTGAGGAAGAGGATGAGACTTCCCTGACCAATGCCTTGCCCCTGGACTGAAAAGGCTCACGTCTCTGGACTCTCAGAGAAGAAATGATTTAGAAGACTCCTTCCCTGGGGAGCTTAAGGAGGCACTGAGAGACATTGCAGAGAAAGCAGGATGGGAAGGGACCTCCCGCACTTTCCAGACAGGGTTGTCTTAGCACAAGCATAACATATAAAACCTTTCATGTAGTTATCCACCACCATCTTGACAGCAGTTCGGCTTTGCCTGTTGCTGCTCTGATCAGAAAGCTGTTCCAGGACCTCCCTGCTCTGCTGATTAGGACTTTCTTCTAATTTCCAGGCTAAATTTATTTGTGGCCAGTTTATAACCATTTGTTCTTGTGCCAACATGGTCCTAAAACTGAAAATAATTTATTTTTTTTTTAATATCCTTTTTCCCTCCATGTTGTTTACCCCCAATGTATTTATAGAGAGTGATCCTATCTCTTCCCAGCCATCCCCTTGCTAGACTAAACAAGTCCCACTGTGACAGGCCAGCCTCATGGGACCTCCACTAGCATCACCACCCTGTGCTGGTCTGTGGGTGTGCAAGGGAAAGCCAGGGGATGAGCCAGTGCCCCCCAAGGCTGCACAGAGGGGAGACAAGATGTTTTTAATGGTTGTCTTCATCATCTGTGTCTGTCCTTGGGCAAGACAGATGAAAATGTCCCTAGGAGGGAAGCTAGAGAAGGGTTTTAGCCTGCAGTAGCTGCTCCATGGGACCTGCCCTCGGACACAGCCTTGCAGATGCCACAGCTCAGCTGTGATGCAGGGAGCAGAACCCGTTTTCACCAAGGAAGGCTACAGACCCACAGAAGGACATTTATGTGAGACATGCCCAAGTGATTAGCAAGATGGAGGTCACTCTCTTCTCCCAAGGAACAGGCAATAGGACAAGAAGAAATGGCCTCAAGTTGCACCAGGAGTGGTTTAGGGTGGATATTAAGAAAAATTCCTTCACCAAAAGGGTTGTCAAGCATTGGAACAGGCTGCCCAGGGAAGTGGTGGAGTCACCATCCCTGAAGATGTTTAAAAGACGGGCAGACATAGTGCTAAGGGACATGGTTTAGTGGTGGTTTTGGTGGTGTTGGGTTGATGGTTGGACTTGGTGATCTGAAAAGCCCCTTCCAACCTAGACAATTCTATCTTTAAGCAGCAGATGAGTTGCAAATTCACACACTAGTCCGCAGTTACTCCTTTTTGCACTCTCAAAGTATATAAAGGAGTGTGATTGCTCATTCCCTTCATCAAGGGGAGCAACTGCCCTTGTACAAGCAGCGTTCAAAGCCGTACAACAGCTGCACACAGGCACCTCCTGAGCTTCATGTGCTGCAGAGGAGGACAAAGGCTGCACAGCACACACGCACATTTTACCCTGTACTACAAGGCAAGAGCTTTCAGCTTATCATTTCAGTGGACAAATGATACAAGCAAAGCACGGCTGAGAAGCTCCAGGCTTGGCATGAAACGGCTCTCAGATAAATCAGAGTAACGTGTGGCTTTTTTTGACAAGCTACCACCAAAAAAAGCCCCAGAGAATTATGAAATACGGCTGGAAGCAAACAGGGCTTGACCATACGTGACTGAGAAAGTTATTAATCTCCTCAGAAAAACTTCTTCCATGTCACACTGGAAACTTCCTATTTCCCCCCCCCCCCCGG
>JAOTQQ010000012.1:32851901-32857843 GCA_026546715.1 Gallinago undulata | reverse complement strand
CAGAGCATGTCAGAGCATGCCGCTCAGGACTGCATCCAGACGGGTCTTGAAAATCTCCAGAGAAGGGGACTCCACAATGAGTTTAATGAGTTAAACTGCAACAAATAGAAAAGGTTAACTGTTGTGGGATGACTCTTTGGGCCCACAATCGAATAAAATGCCAAAATAAAGCTAAAGGAAGCATCTTTTGGTCTGGCTGGCTCCACGGCACTTTGCAAACAAGTTGTCGGGGGGCTTTCTGGCTCCCTGCCTGATTTTGCCAGTAACGGATAGGTGGGGGCTGCAGGGGGGGAAGCACAGCGACTGCTTGGTAGCCAGCAGCAGCGCAGCAATGCCTGGCAGCTTAGGACCACAAGTGAGGAATGTTAGCTCGGTAACTCCAAGGTGTTTTCTGCTATAAATTATAGTGAATTTACTGCACTAAGAAATTACCCGTTTCTGGAGAAAATTATAGGCAATGTGTCAGCTATAAATGATTTATGCATAAAACAACCTGTACTGCAGGAACCCAGGGGGTATAATAACAAGACAAAAAATCATTTAATCTTGTATGAAAATTTAAGCAGGCAGGAATTTGGGAAGAACTGCTTGTTTTTATTCCATCTTGTGTTGCTGCCAAGTAAAGACAGTACTTGAGCAGAAAGGCACTGATGTGGAGCAGGTAGATAGGCTTGCCAATTTCCAGCAAGATGTGTTTTAGACCGGCTTTTTGGTTTCAGTTCAACAGCCTCTGAAAATTGATTGGTTTCCATTTGACAAGAAAGAAGTCAGAAAAGCAGAAGACTCTTTCTGGGCTAGGTAAACTCAGCATGAGCAACGTTGTCCATGGGTCTAATGAATCTGAAACATGCTGACGTTCAGCAAAAAATTGATTCCTCACCCCTTATTCAAATGTAGTAGTCTATTAATTCTTAGGAGAGTCCTGTTGGAGTAAGACTGTAGGTGAGCAAGGAGAGCTGAATCAGCCCAGATCTGAAGAACCAGCACCAGGTCAGGCTTCACAGGCAAATAGACACTTCATGTCAAGAGAGTGTAATTTCAGATAGGCAGCCTAGGGCAAAGAAGTGGCATCAAGTTTTCTCATTTGACTTTTAAAAAATAATTTGTTAAGGAGCTGCAAGCAGCTAATCTGGTTTTACACAGCAAAAATGGGTGGTTGCACTCTGGCTAGACCATGCCCATGGGTGCAATCCCAGGGGTGCAAATCAGCAAGCAGCTCTCAGCAGGTTCTCACTTTCCCAGGGAAACAGATTTGGGATGTGTTACAGGACACAGAGCCACCGTTCCAACTTTCCTCTGGCAGTCCTCACCACCTCCCCTTCTTTCTAAAATGAGGCAGAACCCCCAAGAACTGCTCTGCCCACTCCTTGTGGCGCAGGGGAAAAGGGCGTGTCCCCTTGCTCTTACTGTCACCACCAAGTGAGACGAAGCCCATCGATCCATACGGAGCCAAGTCTTGTTGCCTTTGTCATGCCTGTTCAGATAAAGCTTCCCTCAGTGGCTTCACTTAGCCACTAAGGACTAAGGGGTAAAGAATGAGGCCCATGAAATATTTACCATTACTGTACACGATAATGAGTTTTCTGCATATCTATATGCCATACACACACACATATAAATGCAGGGCGCGCGCACGCACACATATCTGCAATGTGTCTGAGTTATGATAGCTGTGGGAGTGATTGCCTGGAATTGTCTGCCCATTGTAAATTAAATATGACAGTCCTACATCTGCATTAATGTTATTACTTTTTTAAGACTCTCCTTTCTCAGATGCCGTCATTGGTCTCGCAGGCTGTGAGTATAGGTCACACTCCCTTAATTCTTCTTTTGACAGAGTAGCTTCGGAGGAGGTCTTATCTCTTTACAGCCTTGCAACTGGGGCCCAAAGAAGTCAACAAGGGTGAGGAAGGTTAGGGGAGCTCGGGAAGCGACCACCCAAAGTAGGTTTACAGCAATCATGCTTGTTACTCTATTCCAGAGAGCAGAGTAGAACAAGGGTGAAATGGAGAGTTCGCCTTTGCAAGGGTAAGAAATTTGCATTAACTTTCCTGAAACTTTCATGAAACTTGCATGGAATTTGCTGAAGGAAAAAATATGCAGAACAGTAGACATCTTTCCAAAAAGCTGTGAGGTGGAAGCATCTTTTTCACCTTGTTTTTCACCAACACTATGGTGGTGCTGTTATGCCATGGTTCATTAGTAAAACGTGCAGTGATCAAGGTCCATGGGTAGAGCAATAACACACAACGTGGTTACTCAGAAGACACAAGTTCAGCACCGAAGCTCCTCAGCGCCCTGGGTACAGTCTGAGCAGGTCTCCAGCACTGAGGTCCACCCTTGTGCTGTCAGTAGCCCTGGTATCTCCCCACCATAGACCAGGAGGGTAGTGAGAGATCTCTGCTTTCTACTGCCCATCTGGTTCACCATCTCCCCTCTCCTTCGGTTGCCTGACAAAGGTGCCTTATAACTCAAGTAAGAATTTGCTGCCTTGCTTCTCTCTGCAATGGCCACCTTGCTTTGTTCCTTCCCCTTATTTCTTTCTATATGCAACCAATTCACTTCCCATACAAGAAGTCACTACTACTGTGTGAATTGATCAGTGCCAAAAATATCACGGGAGTTTAGGGGAAAGTGGCACTGTCATGGTGTGCTACTCACAGGCTACAGGCTTTCGCCAAAGCACAGGACGAGCTAATTATTAGAGACTTCTTTGGAGAAAAGGGGGCCTCATTGTTAACCTATTGAAGAAGTGTGTGCAGCTTTTAAAAACAAATGAACATCTGTAACAAGAAGTTCAAAAGGAAACATAAATTGATTTACTCGATGTTTTGCAGTTTATATGGTCAGGGAGACAGCTCAGGACAGAGCGAGTTAACACAGTGAGGTTAGAAATTAAGAGGACAAGACTTAACTTTCCATAGCAGCTTGTTTAGACAGGAAGAAAATGATGTGGTTTGTGTTTAGGGGGCAGCTAGTGAAATGAAATATATTATGTGTATGTGCTAGTACACCCTGATTCCCTGCCTCACTCAATTTTCTGCTAAGATACCATAAAGCTGAGTTACTGGCCAGCTGCACCCAACTGTGCTGTTTTTTAAACATTATTATACTATTCTAGACAAGTAGGTAAAAAAAGCCTGATGCACATGCTGCCTAGCGTGAGTTCACCAATGAAGACTCTGAGCACCAAAGGCTTCAGCTGAGGTAAAAACTTGGCCACAGTTTTGTGTTCCCAAAGTCCCTGCAGGGCAGAGACTTTTCAAGTATCATTTTCCCCCCACTTTTAAGCCAAAGTCATGGTGTACCACATGTCAAGAGTTGTGGTGTGTCCCCAGCTGAGCAGCAATGCTGTGGTTTCTTCTCTGCTCCAAGATCATCAGACGGAGCATGGCTGGGTGGAAGGTTGCAGAGCTCTGCTGCTCAGGGCTGCCTTGTTTGAGGGAGGAGGCCACCATGTTGCCCTGCATAAAAGCATGGGGTGTAGCTCATTCTGTGGGAAAGGCTGAAGAAGCAGCAATCTGTTACACAAGTCTCCCACTCAAGGTGTGAGAGGTGCTTGGGAAGAGAAAAAGGTTGTCTTGAGCTTCATAATGACTTCAATGTGTAGGATCAAGAACCAGCATCTATTTAAAGACCGTCAACAAAGAATCCCAGACTTCTTCAAAATGTTGTTGTCCTCTCATTGAGAAACTGCTTCTGAGTTTTCTAGCAGGCTTTGGACCCAGAGGCTCCTAAGTCCCACAGGACTGAAATCTGTCAAAGTTCTGCTGTGTATTTCAACAGAAAAAGATTGAGCCCAATATAATATTGGTTCTACAAAGGGAGATTACTGCTTAACTTTGCCCCAGTACATCCCAGTGTAGGAAACTGTGCATTCTTATGTTTCTAAGGAAACAGCACAAAGCATCAATTCACAAGACATGCTCATAGCAAAGTATCAGCTACCCTGCACTTGGTTACATTCAGCATGAATATCCTAAAGAAAATGTGAATAGAATAACTTTCATAATAACAACCCTAAGGAGAGATGTACTTGTCTCCTATGTTTTAAGGAATATGTCTATACTCAGTCTGGCAGCCTCTCCACAATGTGGGATCTTTTTTTTTTTAAATTCCCATCAAATTTTACTGCATTTGTATGATATGCAATTAATGAGCCATAGAATCATCGAAATTAGAAATGGAAAAGATGCATTAAGTCATCTAGTCCATCCCCTGACAGTGCAGGATTGTTCCCTACAGTGTATTTTTATATTTTCTAATGCTCTGTACAGTCCAGATTTAAATGTCTCCAGAGACGGAGCTTCCACCAATTCATTTAGAGGACTGCTCCATGGTCCTGTAGCTCTCACTCTCTGGAAAATTTTTCTCATAAGGCCACGTACATCTTCCTTTTCTTACTTTCACTTCTGCTTTAGCTGTAATCCCTTCTACCAACTCGAACCAATTCCCCTCCCTCCCTGATATTTATACTTTATGCCATCATGCTCTCTCCTTAAAGATTATTTACATAAACTATACACATTTAGTTTTCACGCCTTGCTTACGTGCTCAACTGTCTCCCTCCAGCCCTTCTCCCTCCAGCCTTTTAATCATTTTGTGTTGCTCTTTCTGAACTCCCTCCACGTTGACCGCTTCCTTCTGATAAAAAGGCAGCAAAGGCAGGAATCCAGGTGTAATTTTTCCAGGTTTGTGCAGGAAGATGGTGTTACCCGCCTGCTCCACACCGTTCAATCACTATGGCTCCTCAGCTGCCATATTGCCTTGAAAATGCATATGTGAGTTGCTGCCCACTGGTACCCATATTATAACAGCATATTATTGAATGGATTGCAAAAGCAAACCTCAGTAAGGTCTCTGGCTGTTCAAAATGGCTGATAGTAGCAAATGATACATCTAGGTTGTCAAAAAAAGAAATGGAAGGAGGGGAAAACAAGCCTGGAAAGTGAGAAGCAATGCCATCAATTTGTTCCACAATTTTGAGAGGTCTCTAGAGATATTTTAAAGCACTAAGCACTGGGCTTGGTATTTATCCACTACGCAATTGCACCTCAACATTTTTAGATGGAGTCCTGGCCCCATTATAAATACCGTGGGCTTTGTCACAAGTGCCCCTTATTCCGAGTCCTTGACCGCCAGTGAGACAAAGTTTTAAGGGGTGGAAGGTTTCATCACTGCATTTTAAGATCCAAGGGGGCTTAGGGTTAATCAGGTTGCCCCTCATTCCACAGAGTGAGAGATCAAGCCTTTACTTTCAACAGGGAGGTGAACACTGAGAAGGGCCAAATCAAAACCAAGAGGCATAAAGACATCAAAAAATGCCACAATGAGGACAGTATAAAACCCTTAATAGAATAAAACAGGTGGATGCTATAGCAACAAACCCCAGTCATGGTATTTCAAGTGAAGTGATTCCTTCTTCCGCTCTAAATCCTTTTAATGTGCCTTCTATTGAATATCCCATACAGGTGGAGTACTATAAATTCTGCTATCTAGCAGCGCACACCGTCTGTATGAACACTTTATTCCAGCTGAGACGCAAGTATTAATAGCAACATGTATCCTTCCTTTCAACCCCTTCCCTTCCCTGGAAAAATTTATTTCTACTGCCTTTGGCAAGACTTCCTCTGAGGGAGCTCCCACAGAAGGAACAAATACAGTGAGCAAGAAGTAATTCTAAAACTCTTTTTTATGATAGACATTTCACATGTAAAGCTGTCTTGACCTATCTGTCTATTTCTCTCAGGCTATACCATTCTGAAAATTAATTCCTAATGAATCTTTAAATGTGTGAAGAGCAGAGCCATGTGCTCTAGCAATAATAATTAACACAAGTGAAACTTTAGGCTTCTTAGGGTGGGAGAGAACATTTTGCACTTGTCTGCAAAAGTGTCATCCACCTCTATGAACTGTGTTAAATAGCAACATAAAAGAGTAAA
>JAOTQQ010000012.1:32841901-32846901 GCA_026546715.1 Gallinago undulata | reverse complement strand
CCTTCCTATGCAGATAATGAATTAATGCTGATCACCCTCATTCCCGGGCCGCACAAACAACCACACTCCGGTCACTCTTCAAACCCCTTTACTTGCGCATAGCTCGGCTGCGGAGAGCAGAGGGTTGATCCACACTGTTTTGCCAGGAGGAGGTACCAGAACTTGAGGAATAACAAGGACAGTTTGCAGCTGTGAGGCTCACAGACCAGCTGCCAGCCACAGCTGGATTCACCCCATGCATACCTGAAAAGGGCAGGGCCATGCACTGGGTGTCGAGCCAGCCAGGTTGCCACATCTACTTCCAAATAATTTTTTCCTGGAGCTCCTTCACCTACTCCCCTTCAAGGCTCTGTATCCTCCCACACCAGTCCAAGCTCACAGGACTCACAGGGTTTTCCACCCAACAGATAGGGGTGGAGGACTGAGTCCCTCTTCCTACAGCAATGGGTCAACTGTCAAATCTTCACTTTCCCCTCCCTGACACGGCCAGTGGTGTGTTCAAGTGACTCACAGACTTGCCATCATCAGCAAGCTCTCTGTGGAAAAGTCATAATAGTAAAGAATTATGACACCTTAAAAAAGGCTGGGAGAATTCACTGTTTTTCAGCCACAAGATACAAACGGCTGCATAAACTGTGTATTTACCAGGGTGTTACTCTTTGTTATCTGTATTGCTACAGTGCCTACAAGCTCCAGACCTGGACCAGGTCCCACACTGTTAGCTGCTGCATTGACATGGATCAAAGTGATGGTGTTTTTACACTCCACGTATTCTTAAATTAGAAATTCTTCCTGGTAACTCAGCTTTCACCTCTCCTTTCCTCAGAGGAGCAGAACAGCCACCCAGCCCAGGTGCAGGGGTTATCTCACAGCTACAGCAAACAAGCTCTTTGAGTTCAGCAGTCCAACAAACTGTGGAAAAGATGCAGAAATCAGATCTTTCTCAGCCTCTGTCCAACACCGAGAATTGGTCTTTTGAGAGTTTAGATACCTCCCCACCTTGGCATCTGAACCGCCAAGATATTTATACGGTTTTCCTCTATACCTGTATGTGAAGATGTCATTCTTTATCAAGTTTCACTGAAAAATATCCCAACATCTGTGCAGCAAACAAGGGAAATTAATTACTTCAGAGACATAGGGGAAAACAAAAAGAAATTATATAAATATCAACATTCATTCCAAAAATGTGATATTGAAAACAATTGCCAACTGTAATAGGTAAGCAATGCCAGGAGAAAAAAGTCAGGAGACAAAACACACACTAGAGAAAAAGACAATAATCAATATATTAATATAAAACAATAATACAGCTGGTACAATAAAGTGATACCGTGGGGAGACATGCAGTGCATCATTAGTATTCTGCTCTAATGAAACCCACAACACGCAGTGTACATTAACTAGTGTAAAGTCTTTTCAGCACAGTGAATATTCCACCACTTTACTGGCCCATTTATTTTAACTGAAAGAGAGATGATCCTGTTGCCAAGCCATCAGATGGTAAAAGGGATATATTTGATGGATAATAAAAAAGGGTCTGCCACAGCTTTGCAAAATATATTTCTAATTTAAATGCATGTGGTATACAACACTCATGCCATACCTGCAGAGAAAAATAAAGGTGGGGGTGGGTAAGAGAGCACGTGAGGGTGGAAAGGAGGAGGGGGGAAATATCGTTTTAAATAAACAAAAAAAAGTCACAGACATCACTCACATTTTTTTTTTTTCCAACCTGTTCTTGTGATACAGATTGACAGCCCTTTTAATATGAAATAAATCAGCCAGGATAAGGAATGTCTCGGAGAACATACAGATTGAGCGCTGATTGACAGAGCTTCTCTGAAACCCATTCTGTTTGCGCTCGGTTTTTTAGCAGCTAACTTGAAAGGATGTCAGGTGCTTTGAAATGTTTCAAGTGTTTTGAACCCAGCAAACAATCGTAAAATGTGCTTATTGGTGCTCGTGCTGAAGCAGGAGCGCGGCGGGGCTCGCGTGAGGACAATGCTGAGGAAGGCAGGCCAGGAGAAATGAAAGGGAAGCTTTCCTCTCCCATTCAGCCACCGGCCAGCCATGGGGATTTTTGGACTGCTGTCAACATCCGCACCTAGTTAGTGTGATATTTTAAAGTGAAGATGCTGCATATTGGAAACTTGTATCACGGCTGGGGACAGCGCAGCATTGCCTTCCCTCTATAGACTCACAGCTGCTTTTAACCAAGGCTGGGCTGGTCGCGTTGCTGATAACAAGACGTGACATTTTTAAAGTTATGTGTCCAGTTTGTACCACTGCTGCTTTCCTGTTAGGCTCAGACCAGCATTACGCGGCTTTGATAATGTTGCCGATATTATGGTTAGCTGTCTCCCCTTATTTCCTGAAATGTCCTATGTCTGCTGTTATCTCGCAAAGCAAATACCAGGACATGTCATAGTCACACTGAGAGAGAAAAGATGAAAACCAAGCCCAATGGCATTTGCAGCCTATTTTAGCAGCACTCCTGTGAGAATGGCACTTTGGGGTTGTACGGGTAATTTTTGTCTGAGTGGTTTGGCTTTTTTAAAAAATGACTTGACATTTTCACTTTCATGCAAGGTGTAGAAGTCATTCAGAAAGGAGATCTTGGGGTTCTCCCTCCTGGAAAATCGTCCCAGTGAGGGAGAGTACTCAGTAATGCAGTAAGACTTGGTGAAAGTTGCTGGGTTCAGCTCAGATGCTTCACCTGAATGAGTCAAAGCCCATTCATTCAAAGCTGAGAGTGAAACAAACCCAAGGACAGCAGGTCAGCTTGCATGGTCTACTTCTGAGGTACCCCAGGGCGACGTGGATGGATGAGCAATTCTTGTGCCAGGCTCTCACCTCTCAGCATGGCTCCTTCTGCTGTGGCCTTGATTTCTGGTATGATCATTACTTCATGCTGGGGAGGACTCTCTCAGAACCCACAACTCTCTGCATCCGGCTCCTCCAAACAGACAAGTCCCAAGAAGGCAGCTATTCTCCGTTAGTTAGGGACTCCGTTGAGTCCCTAATTCACCCTTTGATAGTTGTCTTTCTAACCTTTGCAGAAGGAGAGAGAAAATTTCCTGTATACTGGAATAAAATCTGTGTTCCCAGCAGTAAGAATGGTCCCATCGTTCAGTATGGGAGCAGAGGAAAACAGTCTTTTAAACTCTTAACTCTTGCTTTTCTTCTAGTCTTTGCCTTCTAATTCCAAGTTTCCAATGTCCCCCTGATTTGATCTCCTCCCTCATTGGCCCCCTTGTTTCCACCTCTGGCAAGGACACCAGCACCTCCGTCAGTATCCCTTACCCTTCCTGCCAACATTCCTAACCTGTCCCATGCAATTCTAGGGCTGATCACATCTCCTGGTGTATCAAGACATGCCCAGAAATGCAGTTCTGCTGTTAGCGTGCCTCAGGGCAGCTGGGTGTACTGGACAAGGGAGAGATGTGCACACACAGGCTGGCACTAGGGTGACTCTCTGATGTGTCAAGGATGGGTCAACCCGTTGTGAATGTGCCGAGCTGATGGTCTGTACATGCACAATAATGGCAAGGTGTCCCAGACACACTAGCTGCAATGGGCACACCACACAGCATCTTGTCCCCATGGCATTGGATGGATTGCACATCTTCTGCTCGAGCTGAAATGCAACAGTTGTCTGGGTTTTGGCTTCAAGCAGGAACATCCTTCTGCCCTGTAAAGGTGTGGTTAATCACCTGATATACAGACTTAGTGCAAGATTGCCTCTGTGAAAAGGAGATGGGACTATGTACCGAGTGGGCACTACCTGGGTGTATAGAGAGATAGTGAGTTCCAGTGCCCTTCTCCACTCCTCTTTTTTTCAGAGCTACATGTCCTTTCCCTGCAAAATTGTGCCTGGATTTGAATAAAAACAAAATGCTATGGGAAGGATATTTTTATCTCTCTCTACAAAACTAACAACACAGGGCTTGCTGATTGATCTTTCCATTTCTCCCTCTCCAGGGCTATCCAGGCCCCCTTCCAGCATTCACAGACCTACTGTGGCTGTTAAATCTTGCAACAGAGGGCTCTTGGGATTCAGTGGCAATATTATTGCTGTCCTTTATTCCTATAAGCTTGGACTGAAGCCTTCACACTACTGTGAGTAAAGGACAGGAGCCAGACTGTAACTCTGGGAGCCATGTATTGATCCCTGCTTTAACAGGTGTTTCAAAGAAGATATAGTGTGCCCCTGGTCTTCTCCTGGCACAAATCACTCCTTAGCCTTCCCCTTCTTCTCTACAGCAGAGCGCTGGTGGTGCAGGAGGGAGAGCAACGCAGAGCCCTCCACCCCCTTTCCAGTCCTCTGTGTGGAAAGGGGGAAGCTGGTGACCCCTACCATGATACTCAAGGGCTCAGGAAGGGGCCCCCACAACACTTTGGTTCCTGTAAAAATGCACAGCAGAGCTTCAGCTTTATGCCAGAAGACCTAAAGTGTGGGAAGGCTTTAGAAATCCCTGCCCATCTCTATGCTGCAGGCATCTGTCTGGTCTGTTTGCACCCTGTGCCTGTGGGCACCACCAAAGGGATGTCTCCCCAGCAGGACAGACAGCACCACAGGCACCTTCTGGTGGCTCTTACCTCTTTCCCCTTCTCACATTAGGCAGCTTTTGTCAATATTCCTATTACCGTTTAACTTTTTAGCTGTTTATGTTAAACCTCCTCTGAGGGGATGTGAAGCTCACGCAGAAGTCAAGCCCACATGGAAAAGCCAAATGAGTTTCACTCCCTGCACAGTCCATAATAAGATCAATGATCAACGACTGTCCTATTTTACCTGTATATACATGCATGTCACCCCTTTTTGGTGTAACCTTCTCAGCTTCCTCCTACCATTTGTTTTTTCCTTCCAGTCTCAGCAGTGACCCCTTTTGCTCAGAGCTGCCAGAGCAAGATGTAAATACGGCGGGGGGGGGGGGGGGGGGGGGGGGGGGGGGGGGGGGGGGGGGGGGGGGGGGGGGGGGGGGGGGGGGGGGGGG
>JAOTQQ010000012.1:32814745-32841801 GCA_026546715.1 Gallinago undulata | reverse complement strand
CCCCCCCCCCCCCCCCCCCCCCCCCGTCAGTCGTTTTCATGTGGGAGCTGAATGGCACAAGGTCACCCAAATGTCCTCCTGGTCCTTCTCGCCCTCCAAGGGGTAATGGAGCTGCCTGGTCTGGCATACTGGAGAGATCGACCCTTGTAGGTCTCAGCCAGGAGGCAGCACTGGGAATCAAAGCTCAGTTCTTCGAGAGCTGGCAGGTTTAAAAGGTAGTCCCCTGGAGTGCAGAGCCACGGTGCTGACGAGCATCAAATCTATCTTAAAGTTGGAAATATGATCCAGTTGGGAATGACTGTGATTTAATGTCATCCAAGTACTACAGGGCACACTTCTTAAAGAAACTGCTGTAAATTATTTGTGGCTAATTCCGTGTGGATGGAGGGCATAATATGTTCACAAGTACAAGAGCCCTGCTTGTATCTAATAATTGTTATATCTTCTCTGAAATTTACTGCCGATGTCTCAATTTTAACAATTTAAATAACAAGCTTAACCAAGCGGAACTAGGCGAAGGCAGGCTGGCTCCCTTGATGAAAGCAGGACAACTCTTATGTCTGAGTACATTTATACTTTGACATGAGCAGTGACACACAAAGATGAAATCTGGTTAAAGCTGCAGCTTTTTCAGCACTGTGACAGCTTCTTAGTCTAAGCAAAACTGTTTCCGAAGTGGGCATAGCTGCTAACTTTACTTAGAAGAATGATAAGGAAGAAGCGACCGAGAGAGGCAGGATCAGGGAAGATGCGTGGCTGGACACAGAGCGGCCGCAGGACGGGATGGCTGTGTGCTTTGGTGGCACTGAGGGGCTCGTGCTGCTGCCCTGGCTGAGCTCCACGCATGACCGCAGGGCTCAGGAATGGCTTAAGCCCCAGCACAAATCAGGGGCGTTTGACAAAAGCACGTGTTGCAGATGCTGGAGGGCAACGTCGTGCGTGTTTTAATGCCATAAAACATAATTGGTGATTACGGGGACTGGCCTGAGGAAGCTGATAGAGTCATTTAGCAGGGGCTTATGTACCACTGCGGCAAGGGGAACCGTGGAGAACAAGTTCTTCATTGTCCCTGAAAAGGAATAGCCCATAACAAGAAAAAACCTGACTTATCATCAGTTTCTACTTGCAGAGTTTCCGATTAATTCTGATAAGAAGAGGAAAAGAAGGGACTCTCATTCTCCCTCTGCACACTCTTAATTCAAAAATTATACAGGAATCAATAAAAGGTTCCTCTACCCACCTACTGCAAATCCCAAAGATTCTGTCTAAGCAGACAGGTAAGTGACACAAATAAACATGCCTGGAGCTCAATGTTATTTATTGATCACATGCTAAAAATCCTCCCTGAACTATATCAGTGTTTCTTCAAATTAACTATCCCCCTACTTCTGGTTTCTTGGCTGGGAGACAGTTTGTCCTTGTCTGCAAAATTATGTTAATACTGAGTCACTCAAACTTATTGTTAGCAGTGGGTGATTCTTGTAGCAAAAATGAGGGAAAAGTAAAGGAGAGTCTGAAATGAAGGAGAATCAGGTTTTTTCTCCTAGAAACAGTTGCTGTTAAAACCATCTTGAAATACCTCTGGCAGCTGGTCCTACCAGTAAATCTGGCAAGAGTCCTGTTGCCCCTGTAACTTATGTGGAGCTCTACCAGCTCCCAAAATAAAATAAGTTATGGAGCAAAATGATTTTGCTGCCAGTAAAATTATGTCTATACCAGGAGTTTTATTGGCACAGGTTTTTGAGTTGCTTGGATGATTTTTTTCCATGCCTCTTACCAAAAGTAGCTAAGCTCTGTACTACAGTCCAAGCCCAAAACATCAATGATGAGAAGGAATACACAGGAGAATAAGGAAAGGCTTAGTGAATGGGAAATGAAATAGATCTGTGATGGGAACCAAAGATATAAGATTAAGTAGAACGGCAGCTATTGTATTATTCATATGGTATTGGTATAATTGTTCATTATTTATTCTGGGCTTGAAGAGTCACAGGCATCAGTCAATCTCTAACCCTTCAAGATGCCAATGCTATCATGAGAACAGGGGCTTTCTTTTAGGTCAGCCATTTTCGATATATTAGCACAAGTGAAAAATAGTCCATCAGGTACATCAGCTGTCTGGGGAACTTCTCTTGGCTCCTACCACATCCCTGATGGTGCGTTTACTAAACATTTGGTACCCATGAAGTTGCAAAAAGCCATGCAATTACATGTGGCTGATTACAATCTTTGTGCGTGTTCCTTCTGTTCTCCAAAAACGTACATCTATTTTTCCAGAAACCTTCCCTTCACATACACCTAGCTGGGAAACAGCATTAGAAACCCATCCAGAGACAGGATGAAGACCTCTCTGGCTACGTGGTTGTTCAAGCCTTCTTTATTTTGTGTATAGCTTCAGGGTTCCTTCAGTGCAACAGTGTTTTTTGAGCAGAGTGGGGTACGATGTGGTTAGCATGGTCCCTAATGCAAGGCATGAAATGAGTGTCTTTCCCTGTTATTTGGCCTCTTTCTTCAGCCAGAAGTTTTCCTAGCCCAGCCCTAGCTGTCTTAGCCACACCTAAAGCTCTTTTGAGGTGCTAATAACTGCAGAGTGAGAAGGAAGGAAAAAATTTTCCTTGGGCTTAATGTCATAGTTTATAGAAGTCTTTGGTCCTTACCTGAGTCAGTCTGGATTCTGAACAGCAACTGTAGAAGATGCATTTATACTGAAATAGGATGGATGGATGGATGGATGGATGGATGGATGGATGGATGGATAGATAGATAGATAGATAGATAGATAGATAGATAGATAGATAGATAGATAGATAGATGATAGAAAGAATAATGAATGGTTTCTAGAGCTTGTCATTGCCTCTCACACCACCACTATGAAGAAGAGAAATAACTGCAGTAACAAAGCTTTGGTTTGATCCATAAAAAATACACTTATTTCATGCATACCAGAACTAATGTAGCCTAGGTTCTTATAGGTTTGTGTCTTGTATTGGTGTCTAAGAAGCGTAAGCTCCAGCCAAAGCGCTTCCCACAGTTAAGCATTAGGGTCTGTCGTTGTCTCCCTTCTCTTTCATTCCCTTCCTTTCCCTTTCCTCCACTGGTAGATGGGAACAAAACTTGGGTTGGTTTGGTTTTTTTTCTGGGATAAAACCACTCACCTTTCCTGCCTGGTTAGCACCTTGTTGCTTCAGATGAGCTGCCTTGATAAGGAGTGGGATAGGCACCAAAGCCAGCTCAGAGGAGGGGATGGCACAGCATGGCATGGCTGCATGGGCAGGACCAGGACTGATCCATTCTGCAGGAAAAAAAAATTACATCCCACCTTGTGTTTCTCCCTTCTCTCTTTACAAACAGTGTGACTACCATGCTTCAGATATAGATTTTCTAAGTTTGACTGGCTCAAACTTAGGTTCAAACAGTTTGTGTGGGACCCAAAATCTATACAGATAGCATGGAAACTAATAAAAAGAATATACATCTGAACTTAATGTTACTTTCATCCTGTAGATGTGTGTATCTGCATATGCATCCTGTGAGACACAACATTGCTCTGGAGGTTAACTTCAATAGAATCCTGTGAAAGTTTTAAGAGACCAAAATTTTTCCTTTCTTTCTATTTTTTTGTTTGTTTGTTTCTTTTTTTTTAAATGAGAGATTCACTCGTGTATAACAAAAGTATTTGTTGTGGGAAATTTAAATGATAGTCACTTGGTAAGCAGATTGCACTGGTTAATGCATATAGTACATTTTTATTTACTTGTTTCTGACAATAACATTTTTATTTGGGGTAATTTTCTTTTAAGATCCTTCATTTTTATTCTCCTTTTGATCTGAGTTTATGAGATTCCATCCGTCACAGTAAATTTCAATCTGCTAGGAGACAGCTCTCAATTGTAACAAACAATCAGTGAGATTATCTTGCCTTTAACGTTTCACCTGTGTGAAAATCAAAACTTGCTCTCTTCATTAGACCTTGCTATAACCATGCTCTTCTTTCCTCTCTGGATATTTTCATGTGCTCACTTGCCCAGCACACATCTGGTAAAATGTGGCAGCTGAGAGCCTCCTGGAGCAAGGAGGGAGCATGAGGACAGAGCCCTCCCCAGCACCCAGCGCTTTCTGGGCAAAATCCCATGTGGAGCAGCTGATGGGGAGAGCTAAGACATAAGGCAAGGGCTGCCGGTGCCATATGGACTCCATGGCACATCTTTCCCCCTGTGGAGTACTCTCCAGGCCACCCCATAGGAAGCATGGAAAATGCACCTACTTATCAGCACAGCATGCCTGTTAGGTCTTCTTCATCCTTTAAATTCCCCTAAAGTGTGTTATTCTTTACGGTGCTTACAGACAAGGGAAGGAGAAACAGGAGTTTATATTTATACTGGCTTTTCATTTTGTTTTCAAATTACCATACAGATGTCCTGACTTTTCATCTCGTTTAGTTGGATTAGGCTGTGCCCTCAAACTCCTCACAAGTGTGAGTGGAAAATCTGGCCTCGTATGAGCTACTTAGAAAGCTTTATTGCTCAACTACTTGGGAAATTATAGCTGTTGCTCTTTATTAATATTTTGTGTTATTTAATTAATTCTATAATATGAGAGCAGCAATAATTTAGACCAAACTATTCTGGAAGGTTACTAAAGTTAAGAGGCCAAATTTCCCTCTCTGTCATGTGGTCTTCAGTTCAGAATAATGTTGTGCCAATAACTGCAATAAGGGAAGAACTGAAAGGAGAACCTGGCATGAGGCGTAGCTGAAATCCTTATCCCAAAAGTCTACAGCAAAACATTCACTGTCTTCGCAGGGACAGGATTTCAGACAAAAAGCCATCTCTATTACATGCTAAGGAATAGTTAACCTTGAATCAGAGATGAACCCCAGCCAGAAACAAGAACCAAAAAGTTTTCTTCAGAAGTTGACTGAAAGTTTGGTTAGCAGAGATGATAATTCGGACTATAAGCATTTCCCAGACATCAAACAAAATGCAAAAAAACCCCACATGTGCAACAAAGATAGAACAAAACCATAAGATAATTATCTTCTAAATCAAACATTCCTGCTGCAGTCATTGCTCCAGAGAGACCAAGGACTAAAAGACCACACCAGAGGTGGGTGTAAGTAACCCTGGTCTGAGCTTGCTTTTGAAAGGTGGCAGTAGGGTTCAGAACTGCAAAACAGGGGGGAAAAATTTAAAAAAAAAAGGAGCTGCTAAGAATTTCTAATTTAGCCAACCCTCCTTTTTTTCCCTCACTGTTTTGGCACTGATGACTGTTATGTCATCTTTGTCAGTCGACAAAAATAATTCTTTATAAACACACCAAATACTAATCACCAGTGTTGTAACTCTGCTGACTACTGTGTGTGGCTGTTTGCATGAAGGAGAATTTGACCTACTTAGCCCCACTCTAAATAATTGGAAACAAATTGAATTTATAGTTCTTTTATAGTGTAAATACACACATAAAATTTTGAGATGTTTAGGAAAACTTAATAGCAGAGCTTTGTGTAGCAACTTGCCTGGACAGCACAGAGAGAGACCACGTCTCATGTTCCTACAGACTTTACAATGAATACAAAGATTCTTTTGTCTTTTCTTGCCTTTGTCTCTGCATCTGATACCAAAGTTTGTTGGTACAACCTTAAAAAGAAAGGGTTGCTTTTCCAATCCGTCAGAATTGCTGTATGAACACATTTTGTGCTGCAACCTTAAAAGTAGTTGAGCTTCGCGCTTTTGTTCTTTCATTATGTGAGACTCACAGTTATTCAGTATTTTATTCTCATTAGAACACTGCTTGTCACATGTTTTCACCAGAAACATTCATCACCAAGGTCAAAGGGTGAATATCGTGATCTATTATGCTTAGAGGAATCTAATGAAAAGCCACATAATTATCCAATTTTAAGAGAAGCATGTAAAAAAAGAAGGGGGGGCACTTGCTATAATTTAAATTGTTTTGTTTCCCTGAAGCAAAATTCAGCACCTGATTGACAGGACATAATGATAATTCTTATTGATATGGTGATGTTAATTGTGTAGAGATATTTAATAAGTCCCATATTCCTGAGGTAAATGCATGCTCTTAACCTGCACCTGAACCTGATTTTTGATGCAGTCTGAGGATGAGGCAAAGATACAGATAACTGAGCACAAGTGGATTTTCAGTCTTGTGTGGCAGAATGGAAATTGGAATCTTCAGAATCTATTAGGAGAACAATTCTGCAGTTGCTCACACTTTTATAAATTATGCTGTATATGATGCTAAGACACAAAGTCGGGAGTTTCAACTGGGGAAAATTACCATGACTTTACTGCATCTACAGGAGTAGGCTTTTTTTTTTTCCTTTTTTTCCCAAAAGAGGGTAGAAAGCAGTTTACATTTTAATAGAGACATACTTAAATAAAATGAAAAACATTCTGTCACTTAACCCACTGACTGGCTTGTCCTCTAAAATGTGGGACAAATAGCAGAAACAACAGACACAAAAATATGTGAGGCAGAAAGCTGCAAACACCACAGTCATTTAAATGAATTTACATTCAAATTTCCAGCTTGGTGATAGTCACCAGCTGTAACAAGAAAAGGGCAGAAACAGTGAAAAGATATCAAAATGGCTGAGAAAAGGAGTGGTTTCAGAAAGAAACAGGTTATATTTCTGGGTTTCCCCTGAGGACATGTGCTTTGACATTGACTAAGTTCTTCAACCTCTCTATGTACCTTAATTCTTCTGTCTTTGCAATGGATATAATGATTCTCTCTTTTTTTTTTTCTTTTTTTTTTTTTTCTTTAACATGTGGAATTGGAAACCTGCAATTTGAATAATGTCTTGGGATTGATCCATTTGGGGCTTGATAGCCCCAAGATGCTGAGCACTTCAAACGCACATCCATATTTCAACACACGCCCGAAGCTCACTGGGACCATCCATGCATTAAGAACTAAGCACATGCTTACATGCTCTGCTGGAAGGTGCCCTAAACATGCTGCAGGGGGGCGGCTTCAGTTCACCCTGAGGAATATGTCAGAGGTCTCCCTGTGACAAGCAAACTGAAATTACAGAAACTGCTGTCCTTTGCTGGTAAGGCTGTTCTTTCAGGAGCCAAACCATGACACTTCAGGCACTCAGAGGGGGGATTGTACTTCTCACTTTATGCTGCCCACCCAGGAGAATCTGTAGATGGTTTAACAACGTACTGAAGTGCCAAGCAAGGCCACAACCTCTTTTTTTTTTTTTTTTTCTGGGACCTGAGAAACTCAACCTTGTATATGCTTACAATATTGGAGTGCCTACAGAGCTGGTCATGGTGTCTGAGCAGAGGACCAGCCCCAAAGGACCTGGCTCTGATATCTACCCCAACACTGAGAGCATATTACACAGAATCACAGTCCAGTTCACTGACTGGGACTGTGCTTTGCACTGTCACCCCATCAAAGGCAGAGAGGGGGTGTGTGGATGACAGCTATCCAAAAGAGCTGAAGGGCGTGAGACCTCCCAGCACAGCTCTCTGCTGGCTGCCCCTACTGTAAACTAGTGTGTGTGCTGCCCTACGCGTGTTTATTTCTCTCTGGAGGAGGAGGAGGTGGGTCGGGAAGCCTGGAGCTGAATCCCGGCCACCCACGGAACAAAGGCAGGGTTGTCCTCTTGAAATCCAGGACAGAAGCAAAATTACTTCCTCCAGAGAAAGGTGGAAACAAGGGAGGGCCTGTGGCTTGGAGGGGAGCCACAGGGTTATAATGCCTCCCTGGGGTGCTCTGGCTTTGGTGCAGTGTGTGTCCTGCCCTGTGCTGGGGTACTGCCTGAGCACAAAACCAAACCCATGAGGAGGGCAAGTCCTTACCCTTCAGCATCAGCCGTAGGCTTTTTTGCAGTTTCTGCAGTCTGGAAATTGATCCAGTTGACATCTTTAACTCGCGAAGACTTACAATTTAGGACCCAGACTGTTCCCCTATGATACCAGAAGTAATGTAAGAGAAATTAATGAAACAACCAGGGGCAAACCCAAAATGAGGCAAGCAACTCCAGAAGTTATATATATGCAGCCTGAACATAGGATAGGAGATAAAGAGAGTTTAACACTGAGTCAAACACCCATAAAATAAACCCCAAATCACATTTCTAAACATTAATAACACTTTAAATAAGCTGCTATAAAAATGCCAAAAATAATATATTAACTTTGAAAATAGCATTTACAGCACTTACACATAAAACTGAAATGCACTTGTGGTCCACTGTGTAGTTTGCTCATTAGATGAGCAGCCAAGGATCAATAACTCTGTAGGACAACTGCTAAGAATGGCTTAGATGAGATAATTTCAGCTTCTATTTTACAAATGTGGGCAACTGCTTTTTTAAGTAATTTTGAGATATCACACCTAACAGCCTCCCAGCTTTGGTCTGGTTTTCATCTTATGTTACAACAGGCAGGCAAGAAATTATTATGTTCTAAACATGGATCCTGCAGTCAAATATTTCCTTGTTAAGTGAAGCTATTGCCAAAAGATGTTGGAGGTCTAGCCTAAAAGGCAGTCTCTGGATAACAGGACAAAGAGCAAACATTTTGAAACAAAAAAATCATACTTAACTGAGTGCCACAAAGGTCAGCAGAATAACTGCACCAGCCTCCACCACTTTACTGAGAAATCACAGAATCATAGAATAATTTATTTTGGAAAAGACCCTCGAGATCATTACGTCCAACTATTAAAATTAAAGGAGAGTACAAAGTATATTTTTCTCATAATGAGCTAGTCTTTATCACACTCTCCCTTCAGAAAAAAAAATTTAAAAAAGCTATTTTGGCCACAGAATCATCAAGCCATGGATCATGAACTGCACTATGAATAATGTTCATGTATGCTCTGACTGGGAAAAAGTAATGCTAAAAGTCTCGATCTGACCTTCATTTTTTTGCACTGATTGTTTAGCAGACTCGTGCTTCTTTCCATCAGAACTGGCATGTCCATCTAGACAGCCCTTCAGATCAAATCTGTAAAACATTGGGCATCTTTCTACCTGCTCAGCATATCCAGAAAGAAGTTATATAAATAATGAAGGTACAAGAGAGATCGATCTGTAAGGAAAACTAATCAAATAAGTTGGGCTTGATCTTGAACTGATGAACTGGAAGTAACATATTGAAGCCAGTAGGATTTTACTATTTTAGATCCATTGTAAGTCAATAAAGGCCTTTTATTATCTGACTTGAAGGTAAATGGGAGGAAGCTACTATAACGAGAAATGGCCTATTATGTCACAAAGGGAAAGAGACCAGCTAGAGACTAGAATATAAGTTTGCAGCGTGTAAATCTAGAAACAATATTAAAGAGAGTGTCCTTGAAATCCAGCTACTCTGGCAACGCCTAGATCTAGCTGATAGGGCTAAGGATGCACACATCCTTTTGTGGCCTGCCTACTGAAGTTTTCTTTCCATGAAAACCAGTGTGGAAGCAGAAGTCACTATGCAGCCTATTCTCATGTATGTATGAAACACATCCAGAATCAGAAACTTTGATATGCTCCTGGATCCAGAAATATAGACATAGTCCTGATTATCACCTGAAAAGAGAATCCAGATACTGAAGATGTAAGAGGATCCTGGAGCCCAGCAACAAAGCCTGACAGCTTTAGGAAGGACACTTCGAGACAGTGCTCTTCTCTGATCAAGCATCTTCTGGGATATCCTGGAAGAACTGGAGTTACTGACTTAGCCTGGCCCCACAGATATTACCGGGTCTGCATCATGATTCACTCACTACTAAACAAGAAATCAAAAATTCAGAATCCAACTTCTCAATTTCTTATCTTGTGTAATTAGCATGAAATGGCCCTAAAGTTCATGGATGAGGTCAGTAGAGAATTCTCCTTGTGCAGGAACAGTGTCACACAGGTAGTGGAAGTGGTACAACAGCTTCCTGCATCAGCTTTGACTGTAGTTCCATGGTGAAGGAGAAAGCACACAACAAGATGGGTTCAGGAGAAAGAGGTGGACAGAAATAAGGCATAACACAACTGCATTATGCTCTACAGTCCTTTTTTCTTGGTAGAGGTCCAGCTGTTATCAATTAACTCTGAGCTGTAGCACTCTACCGTGCTGTGCTGAGTTTAACAGAGTTAAGGATCTGCACCATACAAGACTTGTTCGTCCTTGACAGCAACTCATTTTTGGCTATGGAAGGGTGTCAAATTCAAGGCTGGAGAGGAAGCCTTCATCAGATCCAACATGACGTAACTAGGTAAAACGGTCCAAACAATGGCTGGCCCTGCAGTTGTGTGAGGTGTTCAGGTCCCTGCTCTGTCACAAGCTTCTTGTGCAACCTGGAGAAAGCCAGCTACCCCTGCTGTCCCCAGTGCTCCTTCCACAAAACTGGCCCAGCAATCCTTTCCCTTTTAAACGGATGAAAATGATCATACAGCCGCAGAGACATCTTCTAATGGATAGTCAACTTGACAGAAGGATTTTTTCAGGTACAAAGTTGTCCCAAAGGAGTTGTTGTGGAAGTCCCATCATTTGAATTGTTTCCAGGCAGAATGATCGTGGCCTAGGACAATCCTGTCTCAACAGGCTGTTACAAGCAGATTGAAAATTAAACTTCCACACCTCATAGACCACCCTTCTATGCCAAGAGAACAGATCAGATAACTTTGATTTATGAGATGCAAATCCTGAGAGGTGCTGGAGATGCCTAACAAAATGATGGGCAACACCCACCCAGAAATGCTTCTGGGTTAAGAAAACTATACAACTCAAAAGTCAAGTACAAGAGAGCAAGGAAAGGCAGATAACTCCAGAACTGACTAGTCTTAACAATCATGTACTGAATTCCAAACCCCAGCCAATGTCCTCTAAATCATATTTCACTTTAGGAATCCCTTTGCTCCCAGGATTAGTTTAGTCACCTCACATGTCACAGACCAAATCTGTAGGGAACAACTACCAAAATAATTGTTTTGACCAGGTGTCATAGACTGTGAGCTTTTATCACAGTAGCCTGTGTACTTGTGGCATAATAGGAGATTAGGACTCACTTGAGAAAGAAATAGCTTGTCACTCCATCGATCAGAAGGTCACACAAGAGACTAGCGTTGCCATCATCTTGGAACAGGGGCGAGTTTGAGGAGGGACAAGGAAATTACTGCAGCTATTGAAGAGACATAGATCACTTCCCTACTCACACCTGGCCAGCTACTTTGACCATTGAGTTAAGGCAGAAAACAACATGACAGATTGAGGATATGTCTACGTCAAACTGTGAACTCCATTTTGTTCTATGAAACGTGTTTTGTGTCAATGCCTCTATATAGTGCTATGACCTTCATTGTGGAATGTCACCCTATGTTGGACTGCAAACTCATTTGTAGATTACAACATACATTTTACTGCAGAAGCAACACGTTTTCAGCCATGAAAGTCTCTTTCCTATGGGAACAAATGTATTTTGCTGGATTTTGTCAGCTCTCCCAACCACACCCAAGGAGGAGGGTGATGGTAAAGCCCAGGAGGAGGATATGACAAAATAAAGCAGAGCTCAAATGCCATCAAGCTGGAAGAAAACTCACTGAATCGTGTGTTCTTGACTGCCTCAAGATCAGACTGTAGGAGAGCTGTGCTCAGGATTTGTGCTGTTTCTGGAGTGATTTGTTAATAGTGAAGTGCTTGAGACTATGAACACCTTTCCTTCCTGATCCACTGTTCCTGGAATGCTGCTAGAGCTTCTATGCAGGTAGAGCCTAGGAAAAGGGGTTTAAGCAGATGAGGAATTGGGAAAGCAGTGGGATTAATTTAGAGGTGCAAAGACCATGCTGATGGGTGTACCTGCAGTCAGAAGATAACACCCATAAGACCCAGACCTAGGGAAAAACACCAGTTTCTAGAGATGTATCTGGAAGATTTAGAGGAAAAGATTGTTACAATATACTTCCCAGGAGGGTAATGAGCCACTGCAGATTGCTCAGACCACAGGCTCTGCCTGTGCACTGCCCAGTTCTCAGACCATGAACCCAGAGCAAAAGCAATAGCTTCAAAGTTGAACCAAGAACCAAACCTTGTGCTTCTGTGGGCTGGGAAAGGACATTTACATGCTGTTCAAACAAATAAGAGAGATGCATTATCTAATTCAGGGGGACTGTTCGTAGATTGCTGTGTTGGCCATAACAAGTTATGGCTACCGGGAGACCTTCCCATGAAACGCTTAGGACAATCTATAATCACTGCTCCTCAGGAATTTCCTTCTGCCAATTGTTCTGCCCAAGAACCAGTGAGGTTTGCTGGAAAAGTCTACGAGGGACAATCAAAAGCTGTTGAATTACATAAAAAATAAAGCAAAACAGTCCCTTCTGCTGTAGGATTCATGTCCCTGGTGTCCCAATGACTAGGGCTCTCAGCCATTACCTGTGACTTGAGTTTAGAATAAAGAGTCAGAATTTCCCTGTTTTAGAAGTCTATTTCCATCCTTTCTCCTGCTATGGAGGAAGACAGAAAACTGCCCCAGGCCAGAAGCGGTACTGAGGCAGCTGACCCAGCACAGAGAGCAGGGACTGGGTACCCTTCTGTTCTTAAATCGTGTCTGATCTTGGTTTGATGGATTTGCAGAAAAATTCCTGGAAAGAAATAGCATAGTCATGGCAATTTCCTTCCTTAATTTTAAAGGCCCACTATATCAAATTAAAGATGGTAAAATCTAGACCTTTGTTTGGTCTCTCTTTCTGGACAGTCATGTCTATGTCAGGCAGAGGCTGAAGGGAGGCATTCAGTGACCATGTCAGAAAGCTCTGTGTGTCTTGTCAGATGCCCCATGAGAGAGAAACGCCTTTCATTACCAGTCTAGTCCAGGGAAAAAGAGGAATAAGATAGAGAGTGGAATATAAACAGATAAACTCACCACAAGTCTGGGTGTATAGCTTTTGGAAAAATTTCTCAGATGTCTGTGCCCAAGCTTGTGGTGTCTCTAGCAATGTGATGAAACATGAAGATATTTTTTTTAAGTCCACAGTCATATATCCAAACTAACACTGCCTAACTAGTAAACAAGATGTGAGGTAGGACAAATACTTACTGTCAGATGTAATACAGTAAAACAAATCAGGTTTTATCCTCCTTCATTTGATTATTTTCCCATCGTATTGTTTATCTTTGTAGACCGTGGAGTTTAGGACTCTGAGGTGAGATGCGCTCTTGGTGATATTTTCTAGAATAGAAGAAATGGTTTTGAGTCTATCTAGGTAATTTGAGGGTTTCACTTCTCCCATTTTCACCCAAGGGCATGTTGGTGCCTAATTCATCCAGGACAAGAGACAGTGAAGCATGACACATGGCTCCTGTTATAAGGACACTTAGGGTCAGCTAAAAGGGGTGGAGGGACATAGGCTGAACAAAGGCAAGAGAAGCCAAAAGATGTTCACTGGAGCAAAATAGTCATAACTGCACAAAACTTCTCAGTTGTGCACAACAGCAGCCACTTATTTCAGCTATTTTTAGGTCAAAATACTAAATTGTAATACTACATGTGGAACAACACATGTACTATGTTTCTATATGAACACTGTGTGAATAGCCTGTGGTTTATAATGTGAGCGTACGGACAGGCACTTTTCTTCATGCAAATTGACACAGAATGTCATGTTTGACAGTGAATGTACACCTGTAACAACGCTGACACTCTCCTGGGGTTGCAGAAACACTTATGTTCCTTCTAAATGGGTTATAAAAAATAATGTAGCAGACTGAAGTTCCAAACCTAATCGAACACTTGAAAATATGTTGAGCCTAATTTATATATACTTTAAAAAAATAATTAAATAGACATAGGATCTATTACAAATAACAATGGATGTAGACAATGTACATTGAAGCTTTTTTTAGCCCACATTCTCACAATCTGCTGAGCGTATAGTATTTCTCATGCAGCTCTTACCTCTCTAATACTAAGGTACACTGGGAGCAGCATAATGCCAAACTGTGAATGTACAGGACAGAAAAGAAAAACTACCCTTTTCCCTCTTAGCATATTTGCTGAAGAACTGAACCTCACTGGACTGGATCCAGCCCTCACTGAAGGGAATGAAACAGAACAAACAGCGCAGCCAGCTGGACTGCTTGTCCCAAACTGGGCAAGATTCTGCAGCCTGAGGATGGACCACAGGGCAGGACGCTCTCTGCAGCCAGGGAGCTGCAACTAGAGGGCATACAGTGCTCTTTGTAGTATGTGCACTTAATGCTGCTTCTGAACATATTCCCCATGCCTCTGGAAGAACCAGTCTTTTATGGCCTTAAAATATATGCCTCATCCACTTCTTCTCCCCTGCCATTGGGCCAGAGGTTTTAGCAGTATATATCCAATAATAAAGTAGTGCTTAGTCCTTGGTTCCTTTAAATGAAAAACTTCTTTACAAAAGGAAGGAAAAAAACATGGATTTCTCCTTAAAGAATCCCAAGGATGTTTCATAAATAATTACAAAGTCAGGGCACGGATTTTAACTTTGCTTGTTTTCCTACTGCTTTCTGCAGGAAGGGTGAAGTGTCAATCTTTCCTTCGGATATCTGTGAGTATTAAATATTAATTATAAAATAGTCAAATCCTTCATGTTATTCAAACTAGGCTTGCAGACACTTCACCCTGCAAAGGCTGCATTCAGACCTGCTCCTCTGTGCAAAAATGCTGATTTCCATAACTGAGGATCTGGCCCTGAACGCATTGCTGATGTAGCTGCATCTGCCTTGTGTTTCCCCAGCCATCGCCGAGGGGTGCAACAAGAAATTATTGGTTTTTTTTTAATCCTGATCCCTTCACTCCAGGAAAGCTGTTGAACCAGGAGCACGGATGCCGGGCATCTGCGGAGCAGGGTGGCCTGCTAGTTACGGGTGGTGGCTTACGGCAAGCCCGGTGGTGCCCTGGAGAGACCAGGCTGCTCTGCCCGGCTCCCAGAAGGTGCTCGGGTGCTGCTTCCTTGGAGCGTGGCTTTAGCAGTCATCTGACACAATACATCTCAAGGAGCATTTATGCTGTGTTCACTGCGCATTCAACTGTGGCCACTTCAAAGGTTTAGCCAAGTATTTTATGGCCATAGTAAAGGGTTCTTATTGATTTAAATTGCAAGCCTGGCTCCCGTCAGCTTCACTTGAGGGCAAAAATGCAATAAAATATCCCACAGCAGAGAGACAGACGTATCGCATTGAAAATCTTAAGAGATCCTTTTTACTATAATCACCTTCAGCGGCATGCTGTTTTTCTTTCTTTTTTCTTTTTTTTTTTTTTTTTTAAGGACAAGGTTATCTTAGAGATTTGTCCATTTCTACAGATTTGGGAGGGGCTGCCTTTAAAATTAATCTTCCAGAAGGTCCATCCAGTGATGGGCATGAACTGAACCCCGTGGGGTTTGGGGTTTTTCCCGATTTGTCCGACACCTGCATAACATTGCCAGGATGACATTGATGTATTGGCACACGTTAGCATGGAGTTGTAGGCTTTGGTCATTAAATCATTCGCATACGCAGCAATCAAACCCCAGGCAACTTGGAGGGAGCCCATCCCTGCACCCCCAGTAATCTGATGTCCACACTGGGGGACCTGTCACCATCCTGGGAAACCCTGCTCCAGATTGCGAATGTCCTTCCACCCCAGCATGGTTTTGAGAAAGACGTTGTCAATCTGGGGCATCGTTTATTGTCTTCCCATTGTGGCAATGCTCTAACGCAGCCACAAAGGAAGTCTCCTCACTGGGGTGGTATGAAAAAACAGGCAATACTTTCTTGTGTACTTCACAGGCAGTTTCTTTATAATAATTTACCTGAAATGCACCCGAGGTGAAGATAACCTCCGGACACATCCGGAAAATAGCAAATGACTGTTACGTATCTGACATTTGAAATAACATGTTTCTGGAGGGCTGACATTACAAGAGTCATTTCACTTCAAAATGTTATTCCTAATGTAATTTTTTCAAATTCATAAGAGGCGCTTGCTAGGATTCAGCGCAGCACCGGAGTCACTCGAAAGACAGAGGTCAAATTCATTTCATTTCTTTTATGTTTTCCTCTCCCCGCTAGATGAAACAAATGATTGAGCCGGGGACGCTTGGCAGGTCGGTGGCTGTGCGCGGCGGCGCCGTCGCAAGATCGATTTTCCCCGTCCGGGGGGCGCGGGCGGCATGGCTGACATCTGTCGCGGTTGTCATGGCAGCCTGCCGCGCGGCCGGGGTCAGGCCTGACAGGGAGGGCCTCCCCGCCTCCGCCCGCCGCGCTTCAAGGTTAACAGCCAATGGACCAAAGAAATAGGCAATTATAGTGCAGTCAATTCTGGTTAGGGAAATACCCGAGAAGTAAATATATCTGATCAGCGGATGAAAATGAAGCGGGCCAGCGCTGTGTGATGGGGGGCGGCAGTGCCCTCAGGCCAGGGGGCCGCGCCCTCCCAGGCCCGGCAGCTGCCATTGCCCACCGCTGGCTCTGCTTCAGGGGCGGAAGGCATGGAGGACAGCTTCCCTCTTTTGCCAAGTGATGGTCCCCAGCTGCTGAGGGACACCCACCCAAGGGCAGCCACCTGTGGCCTGGTGAATGGCCACCACCATTGGGGGAAACTGCCTGCCTCCCACTTGGGCACCCGGCGACCCACTCAGGTGGCCTAAACAACTGCTTCATTAAATTATACCTCCATATAACCGTATAACTGTATATCTACACATGCCATCTTGTTGATATCTTGTCTGCAGATGGGCTGGTTATAGAATAAAAAGGGGGCAGAGGTGAGGGCTCCTCAAGATAGGGTAACAAATGAGCAGGAGTGGACACCACCAAACCAAGCCACCCACCACCCCCCTGTCACTGGCTTCCAGGGCCCTGTAAGCAGAGTGTCAAAGCTCAGCACCTTCAAAACCTCACAGCCTGCCTCAGTTATGTCTTCCCATCTTCTCCGAAGAGAAGGGTAAACACAGAAGGCCATCCCGGAGCAGCTGTGGTGCAGATGGGGGAGGAGGAGGCAAGCAGCTGGGTCCCTGGGCTGGTGAGGTCCCTGAGCCTCTAAGTCAGCTGTAACATTTGAGGAAAACAGCAAAACACTCCTCCACCACAGAGCAGCAGGCGCCAGGAGGTTGCACACAGGCCCATCTGAGGATGCCTGGGCATGAGGAGTCCCTACAGCGTGTCTGGCCTGTCTCTGCTCCTCAGCAATTTTGGAAGTGAGGCTGTTTGTTCTTGACTTCCTGTCCCTCAAGCGATGGACGCCCCAGTGAACTCTGGGGACCCCCAGGCTCCTGCACTGCCTTCCTGCTGCTGGTACTGAGGATGGACCGAGGAGGGTGGGAGAGAGACCACTCTGGGGACACCAGAAGAAGGCTGGGGCTATTTTCACCCGTTGCCTCTGCATGACCTGACATAACAGACGGGCTGGAAACAGTTTCCTCCGCCTTTCGGTGCCGGTGGGAAGGAGGAGAATCCCCCTGGCCTCAGTGCTCTGGCTGAAATGCACATACTGGTTCCCGGACCTCGGGCGCGAGTCTGCCCAAACCACAGCCCCTTGTCAATCACCCCCGGCTCCCAGAGGGATCGGGGCAGCAGAATGGGGGCTTGTTTGTCCCGGCAGCTGCAGCTCCTCCAGAAAGAGGCCATCCGACTCAATGAAAACATTCAGTCTTAATGACCGCAGAAAATAAATCCCTCAAGATCCTAAGTTTGTTGCAAACGATGGATCAAAAGCAATACTGGCATTTCCTTCTGAAGAAATTTTCCCAGCATCTTGGCATGGTAACAATCTTTCTCCCTACACTTCTGACTTTAATCCAGAGCTACAACTGGAACAAGATGAAACTTTCTGCTTCCAAGAGGACAGGGAACTAGAGCTAACACACAAAAATTTCACAATCAGCCCCAGTTCTGAATTGTGTCTGCGACTCAGGTTGATTCATCATTTCTTTCTGCCTGTGTCTGTCTCGTACTTGATCACCTACAGTGCTCCCCTGTTCCCCCTGCTGTGCTCAGCACATGTGGACTCATGTTGGGTCAGGGCAGGGACCCGAGAGGCAGCCCCACTCCTCCAGCCTCATCGTAAGGGTGTACACAGCATCAGAAGGCTTCTTGCTGGCATTTATGAGACCCAAGTCCTAATCTCTTTGGTATCACTTTTCAGATTTTTCTTGCACATAAAATAAACATTTTGTTGGATCTTGTGTTTCTAAAGAAATTAAAAATTGATGAGATAAGCTTTGCTCTTTTTTCTTCTTTTTTTTTTTTTTGTTTTCTGAGAAGCCTTTCTTCAGGTTCACCCTAAGCAGTCTTTTCCACCAAAAAAAGCTTGCATAGAACTAAATGCTGTTCACCAGACTTGTTATTGATGATAAAGGGAAGTACCAAAACCTGAAGATTTTTTCTTTTAGTTATTAGTGTCTCAGCTGTCATCCTGGTCTGAGATTCTGTTGATCTCCTGTTGCCCTGTTAGCTTTCTGTCAATCTCCTCAGCATATTGCTCGGGTACCAAATTATTTGACATTGCCCCTCACATGCCCTCTGGACTCATTACATGGCTATTAATGTCTCTATGTTACCGTCTCCATCTGCTAAGGAATTACTTTCAAAGTATACTGTGTTTTCCCTAAGATGTCCCTCTGGTACGCTAAAAAAGAAATATTTATTCCTAAGAAGGTCACCACCTCTATTTAGTCACCTGTTGAATGGATTCAAGATGCTTTGATTGCAAGCTTTCTGGGGCAGGGCTTGTCTTTATGTCACTCGTAGATACTCAGCGCCTGCTAAAATGATCTTGTGCTTTGGAGGGAGTCTTCATCTATTACTGCAGCAGAAATAATAAACACAAAAAAAATATGCTTCCCAGATCTGGGGTCAGAGTGATGCCATTTTTCCCCATTTTGGTCACATTTGTTGTCCCACAAAAAATGATTCATGAAGTCATTTAATTTCTCAATCCTTTATGTGATCAACGCAGTGAAATTTATAATGCCCATATACTCTGCGGAAGGCACCAGTATGTTGCAGCATTTTAACCTTTTAAATATTCCGTATTTCAGCTGGCTAGCCATCCTACCCCTTCTGCACAGTTCACTGCAGCTGTAAATAGTGGAGGGAAAAGAACAGACAGCCAATCAAATTACAAAAAGCTGAAAAGGTCAAAACTGCACAATTTACTACTACCTTTTCCAAAATACATGAGGCTTTAAGATCCCATTATTTTCTCTTGAAACACTTAATTAAAAGAAGCAAAAATTGTATAACAGGAATATGTTGGTGGAAAAATTAGTAAGGCAGTCCTTGTATAAGATGTGTCACCAGTTTAACTGTTTCTTTACAGTCTTAATGTCAACTACTCCTGCTCTTCCTCTGTTATTAAGAACTGGTCCTGCAGCTTTTGGCTTCCTCGATTTTCTGTAGAGCCTCCCAGCGACTGGCCAGCCCTCAGCCCTCCACTCTTCCTCTGCTTTCGCTCTGTTCTTACAAGCAATTCAGTGAAAAACTGGCATTTTTCTTCAGGGACATAAATTTTGCAGATGCGCAAAGTTCACTGCACACCTTCCACCATACTGTAGACTGGAGAACACTAATGCGTAGGAAATAAAGAAGACAAGAAGCTGTATCTCAAGATACGGCACCCCTAGACAACACCACAATCTGCATTCACTTGAAAAATATCCATGGAGCCCTCTTTCAGACTGTGAAGACGACACTGGAAAACATCCCTCCCTCCACATTCGCAAGACCACCGTCCATATTGCGAGACAGTTTGCTCTTTTTCCTGGCAGGATCAATGTCTGTAGCATTGCACCCGCCTCCCCATCCCCACCCCCCCACCCCACCCCCCCCCAAGCTGTCCTTCTGTCCATTGTAAATAATTTAAACAATTCCTGCTGTAGACAGAAAGCAGCGTCACCCCTCTCTCCTCCTTGCAGCACGGAGAAATAGCTCAAGGATGACAGACTGCCACAGCTCTGTCGCCCCCAGGTGTGGGCTGCTGTCCTGGGACTGCAGAATTTCAGGCAGGAAAGTCATTTTTGTTCTGTGTAGCTTATTCAGCCATTTCAGCGCGCGGAAAAGAGACTTCTGCTACTTTGCCATTTCAGCTGACTGTTCTTTTCTGTGGAAACGTTGGCAAATAATCGTTAGGATGTATTTGTCCTGAGACTTCTCACTTTCTTCTTTCTGTTGAAATCACATTTATGTCATTTTATGAATTTTCGCTTGGATATCTTTGACAGTAACTTAAAGCAAAAGCAGCAGAAAATGAACCGAAGATAGACACTTTATTTTTTATGCCACATGAGAAGTAGGGAAAAAAAGACAAAAATAAATGTAAAAGGTGGAAAGGAAATAACCACTCTTCTGTTTTTCCACATCTATTTAATGGAAAAGTAAGTTTAAAGAGTACAAGAATAGTTTTTCTTCTGACAGATACCAAGTATATTTTCCTGTTAAGGAAAAAAACAGTAAAAGCACGTGAGAGTTTACTCATTTGGTCTTTTTTAATTTTTTTTTTTTTTTAAATAAGTAACTTTGAAAAAGGGATCCTTACCTTTTTTTGTGTCTGGCCTCTGCTAGAGGAGCTCTGGCTGGTGTCATGCCCTTATAGCACTACAGCTCTGCACCAGGGTGAGAAGCCATCCCAGTGCCAGCGTGGCTCAGCGGGCACCTCCTGCCTTCATTCAGGGCTTAGTGGTGGCCCCAAACCCATAACTGGGAAGGATATAACTGTACTAGGGCTTGGATGGAGGGACATCTGCTCAAATCAAGCTGGCTGAAGCATTGTCCAGCACCTCACTGTTTAGCTGAGAGGGACCAAAGCTGGCACTGGCCCTGCATCTCATTCGTACAGTCACAAGACAGATGTCAGTCACGCAGCGCAGATGCCGGGGAAGAGGCAGAGATGTGTAACCTCGTACCCATGCCTGGGGCAGAAGGGACCACAGCCAGCACCAGGCTGGTGGGCAGGGATTTTTCCTGAGCTTATCTTCAGGCCATGCACCGTGTGAGGTAACAAGTGGAATAGCGTCATTAATGGAAAGATACCATTTCCACATTTTTTCACATACAAACACACCAGCTTTCTATTCGCAGGGCTCAAACCATTGAAAAAGGCAGTGCTCAGATATTCTGCTTTGTTAGAAAAATATCTTAGCCTGAATTTAACATGCCCAGTCATGGAGAAATGGCCTCAACTCCTGGTAAATCATTCTAATGGTCAATTATTCTCTATGTAAACACTTCAGTGTTTACATGATGAAAGGGAGCTTTTGTCATTGACTTTAACTTGTACCCATTTCCTCCTACTTCCTACTTCACTTCTTTGTGTTTTCCGCTTCCTCATTTTACTCTCAGCTATTGTTTGTCATCTTCTTTCCCCTCAGCTTTGCTTCCTACCCAACTTCTATTGTTTCTGTCTTCTCAGCCTTTTTCCCTTCCACTCCTTCTCCTTCTCCGTTTCCTCTTACAACATCCTCCTTCTTCTGAATCTATCTGCTCTGCAGCATTTCACCATGTCTGAATACAAACATGGCACAAAGCTCTCTGTGATTTAGTCACAAGCAATCTGTCCCTTAACCATAATGAAACCCTGTTGCAAAAAAAAATCCATCATATAAGAGGTATTTCCTGTATGGAAATGACATTTTTGGAAGAGAAGGGCATTTCTCTGGTGGCAACACCTCCCCCCGGGTCCCCTGACACCCCATTCTTTGCAGAACCCCAAAATTGCATTTACTTCAGTATAAGAGAATGCCAAACAGGACCTTCTGGGGAGGGAAGAAGTAGTGCAAACAACTGATAATCAAGATAAATCAAGCCATGACGTAGAACATAAGCACTATGCTCCATTCAATTCAGCGAGGGAGCTCAACTTGTTCAGCACTGTAGGTTATTTTCCATTTGTAATTAGAGCAACAAAGAAACAGCCTTTCCCTGTTCTGCTCCATCAGCACAGCCCCAGCAAACATCCTCATTTTCAATAACTCTTCCCCTTTATCTCACTCTGCCTGATGCCTAATAAGCTGATTGCTATTTACTTTGGACCAACAGCTAATCTGTTAATGATTGATTTTAAATTTTTACAGCCATTTGTCTTTGGCAGGACTTGAGAGTCTGAGCAGCAGTCTTTCCTACCTGATGAATTGGCTTTTCTTTAAAAAAAATAAGATTTAAGTCAAAAGTCTTCACTGTTATGTTTTGCTGACAAACAGCTGACACACAGTAAGGAAAGCTCAGGAAAAAGGGTAAATCTTCATTTATTCATCAGCCTTTGAAGCCACCAGTAAATAATATAAGTGGACATTTTGTTAATAGTTGTAGAGAGGTAAAGACCTACTTATGAAGTAAAACATAATTGTACTATAAATTTACAGGGTTTAAAATTCTTAATTAACAAAATTGATGCTCGTAACGAGGACTAGGTAGGGAATAAGAACTAATACAGCTACTGTCCTCCAAAATGATCTAAATTGTATACCATATGATATATGTATTACCATGATATATACCCAAAAAGTGAATTTCATTTCCCATTAAAGGACTGCCAAATAGACAGTAGTTATTTTAATTGGTACAACACAGCAGTGCAGTGCAATTTAATCGTTGATTCTAAAAATGGAAAAGTGAATAATAACAGCTTAGCCTGTATATTCTGAAAAGAATAGGAAAAATTCTATACCAGGAAGCTATGCATATTTATAAATGTTGTTTCTTCAATGAGCCACTTAGGGATAGGCCCTGCAAGGAAATAAATCATGCTTAGCGTGCCTATAGTGTGTCTTGCCCATAGATCTCAAAGCACTTTACAAAGCTAGGCAAGTTGTGTGATTATCGTTTTACAAAGGGGAGAAGCCAAATACCAAAAAGCTGATTTCCCTAACATCCAGAAGGATCCAGATCCAGAGTTGAGTCCAGGACTCAGACTGGAAAATAATCCCAATCCAAGAAACCAGGGATGCCACATTGTGCTAAACTAAACTGACAGCAAGTTCTAACAATAAATCCCTTTTAATCAGTCAGTGACTGTTCTCTCTGTATACGTGTCAATATTTAAAGCTGTGCATGTGTGTATGTATGCATGTATGCATCCAGGACTCGGTTACATACTGAGGGATAATCTGACAGAAACAAGGAGGCAACCTCACAATGAAACAGAAGGAGGAAGAGGTTGTCTAATCCTCTTCAGTCCCACACTGCAGCTGTGGTACCATGAGTAGTCTCTGAGAGGCTTGAGTTAGGGAAGCCTGAGAAGTACTCCCAAATAGCCCCAAAATTAGGCTAGTGCACGTGGAAATTGTGAGCCACCATTTCCATGTACATATTTTGCATAATTTGGCCAGGACTGATGAGCTGTAACCAAATGTAAATTCTCTATGCATATCCCAAAACTCTCAGCTCTGGACTGAGTCATCCAAAGCTTAGTATCTTCTAAAAAATTTTGGCGCTGTGGCTACCTTAAAATGCAAAACGGCACTTTCTCAATGCAAATGAACACCAGTGTGACTAATGCAATATTTTGGCAATACCTTCACAGGGTAACAACCATCACTACAGAGGTTTTGTGTTCCACTGGCTGGCTGCATAATTGCAAAGCACCAAAAATTAAGCACTGAACTGTTTGAAGGATGGAAGCTCTAATCTCATTAATATTTTAGATGCCAGAAGACATGGAAGCTCCATCTGCCATCAGCAATATCGTGGAGAGAATCAAGGCGACTTGGGAACAGGACTCGTGGGCCTCCACAATGGTCTATTGACCTTCTGGTGAAGCAGATACCGTGTGACAGAGATTGCCTATCTCAGCAGACAGGATGGAAACAGGAGAAAGTGTTAAATATAACCAGGTAGACAGTGATGAATTGACATGCTGAAAAATCGAACGCTTCAGTAATCAGCCTAAGGATCTGATATCAACAACATTTTTCAGTTTTGTCCGAATTCATTGAAAGGTGTAGTTTAGCAAGCTCACTTCTCATTGGTAAGACCTTTCATCTTTATGCAGGTGTTCTGATTGGATTCTGAGACGTCATCACTGGGCTTTGTGTCGTTGCTGTTCTTCGCATAGAAAACAGAGAAAACATTTTCATGAGAGCAAAGTGGCCTGAACAAACCCAGAATTGGAGAAATGGCTTGACTTGCAACATTCAATAAAAAGCATTACCTTTCCCTACTTCCAGTGAGAAGTTAGGGCCAAATTCAGTCCAAACATTTATATACCTGGTTGTGCAATGCCTCCAAGCCATTTCCAAAACATATCTGTGGTCCTGATCTGACATCAAGTAAAATGAGAAAGGAGGGATCTTCAGCCTTTGTTGCAAGCTGGAGATGACATTTAATTGAGGCACACTCCACAGCGGTGCCCAAAGAGAGGATCTTGGCAGACTGCAGGTGGCCTGGAAGAGACGGTCTCCATAGAGGTAGTTTCATGTGTTATTTGCCTGGTTCAAGAGGAGGTGACATTCAGGGCCCTCTCGCCTGGCTGGAGGTGAATTCAACCCCCACAGCTCTGAGTTCTTCCCCTGGATGAAAGCTGTTTACTGAAAACTTGAAACAATGAAATACGGCAGGTATATTTAGCACTGTGAAGCTTTTGTAACTATAATTCTAATTACAGAAGCCTAATGAATGTCTTTATGGCTTCATTAAATCTTTGGGATATTTATATTATCCAAAGAAATAATCTCCGTCCATTAAGAGTGCATAAATCCTGAAGCAGAACTTTAAAAATTGCTATGGATATGCTTATTTCATTGCAAAACACATATAGAGAATTTAAAGAAATCCATTAATAGGATTATATACCTTTCTCCTAAAATATATTTTGAACATAATATTTTATTACAGAGGTCTTTGACTGCTAGCAAAAAAATGCAGGAGAGGACATTCTAAAGTAATTACTCAGATGGTCAAGTGGACAAAAATTATTCAGCTAATGTTTGAAAGATCTTTCATAAGGGAAAAGTTTAGTGTAGTTTTCATCTGTGTAAAGGAGCCAGGTTCCCTTCATCTCAAAATTTAATGGTAGGGGTACAAATGTCAAAATCTGGAAGTTTAAAAAAAAAAGCAGTTTTTTTTTCAGGGTATATTTATCTCAGGCATATGCACAGGAATTAAAGGTTCTTAGAACAGCTATAAATTGCACATGCAAAGCACCAGTTGTGCAACAAGATGTGCATTTTTTTATGGGATTGATTCTGTTACCCAGGGGACTGATGCCACCAGAGATACCCTTGGGCAGCTGTGCTAGCCTTCAGCTGCCACTCCAGATGGGCACAGAACTCCCCCGGATCCTGTGTCACCCGAGTCAGCCTGAACAGACCCCTACAGTGGCCAAGGACATCTCCAATGGAACGAGACAACCATGTGTCGATAACTGGGTTTCACCCCACCCATCTTCATACACACTTCATGCAGCTTGATCCAAGAAGGTGCCATATACCTCAGCCCCTGGGGAACTCTCTTCTCCAGACACCCACTGAAAAGTGGGTCTCACCAGCTGAGAAAAAAAACACTTCTGAAGTACAGATGGATTTCTTGCATTCTGTCCTCAGTCCCCAACCATGTCCCTTTTTTCTTCTCCACTTCTAAGGAAAAATGAGCCTCAGATCCTTCCCTGACCTGGCCCTTTCAGATCCATTTAGATCCTGACTGCCAAGCTGAAATCAACAAAGAACTTTCCTTTTCCTTTTTCCCTTCATTTCTCCATCTATTTCCCACTTGGAGTTTCCATTCCTCTATTGTATATCAGGAGTGTGGCCATACACTTTAACAATTTCAGAGCCAGGGCTCTAATTTGCAGCATGATTTTGAGCACAGTAATAACTGTCATTGGCTAGGTTTTCTCAAGAAGGGGAGATAATATAATTCTTTCTCCTCCTGCCTGGGCTGCATTGGATCCATGTTAGGTTTTACACTATTACATCATTTCCCATTAATATTGTGAAAAAAACCCCATTATTCTCCCCAAATTGACTGAAGTGTGCAGTATAGCTAGGAGCATCCTCAGCAGGAAACAGTCAGTGGCTGTCCCCGGTGTATCCCACCGCTACTGATGAGGACAGATTCAGATATTAAGTGGTGCTACTAAAAGCATACCAGCATCCCTGCAGGGACCCATTTCAGAAAACTAGGGATTTGCTGTAAAGTTATATATATGTGTGTGTGTATTCATAGATGTCTTACTGAGAATAAATCCTCTGGGTTATGGCAGAAGGCTAAGGCCATGGCAGACCGATGTGGAGAGCAAGTAGGTGCTAGGGGTGCCGTCATCCAGAGGGGTTTGTTCGTGAATCACGCACCCAGATGTGCAGAGCTGGTGGTTTGAGGGTGCTGGTTTTCTTTGAGCAGTACTAGCTGTGAGCTGTGCTAAGCAATGCAGACTACACACTAAACCAGGATAAAACCATGGAGATTGTGCAGAGGTTCAGCTGGAGCAGGGCTGCGTGACACTTACAGGGCTCATCTATGGTGGTGTTTCAGGTTGTAGCAGAGGCCCACTTATGGATCAGTGAAGGAGCAAAAATCTCTTGACTGTCCCCATTTACTTCATATTGGCTCATGCTGCAGAACAGTCATGGAGTATTGAATTAATTTTGGAGGAAAACAAACCAGAAGATAAGCTCCAGGAGAGCACCTGGTACACTCCAGCTGCGAATTGGTGTCCAGTCCTGGGGGCCAGGCTAGAGTTCCTCTTAAGTAAAATCCTGAAGAGCATAAATTGTGTGTGTCGGGTCCTCAGCACTGACTGTTTTATCCCACACATCCATTCCTATTGGGAGGCACTACTTGCTCAATTATACATAGCACAGATAACTGTCCATGGCTTAAAATTTAAAAAATTCAGATGCCTGGAGAGAAAAAAAAATTTAGAGCTATATCTTCCTGCTACCCACACACTTAATCTTTCTTAAAAGTAACATTTACCATTGGTTACATTTCACCCCAGCCCCATTGAACTTAACAATAGACACTCCTTGGATTTAAGTCATAGAATCATAGAATCATCTGGGCCAGAAGGGACCTCCCAAAGGCCATCTAGTCCGACCCCCCCACAGTCAGCAGGGACACCCCCAACTAGACCAGGTTGCCCAGGGCCTCGTC
>JAOTQQ010000012.1:32799742-32811115 GCA_026546715.1 Gallinago undulata | reverse complement strand
GTTGAGGCACATTAGAAAAGACTGTTTTGATCCCAGCTGCACTGTGGTCACAGGTTTACCAAATCATTTAAGCTTGTTACATCCCAATTTCCCCATCAGTTCAAGGGGAGGTTTACAACTGTTGGAGAGGCATTTTTTGAGATGTGGGTCACAGAATGAATAGTTTGAGTCTTCACTCCCCCCTCCCATCCTGCTCTGCACTAGAGAGCTTTGCTGTTTTGTATAGGAAGTCAATCTGTATCTAGAATGCCTCTTCCTCAGTTTGAGCCTTGGTACTGTCGATGACAGTGAAAAAAATTTGGTGTGAGAGTCCTGCTGATTTGTGAACTCTGTATGGAGAAAGATATACACATATAAAATATGTAAAAGTGCACTTGCCCACAGTTTTTTATATGAACCTCTATATGCATGTACAGACACAAACAGAAACCACCCAGACTACAGAGCTGCGCCGCTGAAGAGGTTCCTCAATTGGTATGAAGGTATGAAGGTTTCTCTAGCACCCAAAAAGGTCAATATGACTTAAGTGGGACAATTTTGGCTCTTCCATTAGGAACCACAACAACTCCGGTCTCGGTGGATCTGCACAAGACACTGTCATTATCCCCGGATCATTGACACGATAGACCAAAACAGCTCCAGTCTATCGTGTCAATGTGCACTTAGGGAGTCCTTACTCCATGGATCATTGGCATATGATGCTGTAAAATCTCTGTAGGAGATGTTATGGTGTAGCGAGTCAATGCACACTTAGGGACTCCTCCATTTGTGAATCATTTACAGTGCATCGTGCCAATTTACACTCAGGGAGCCTTTAATCTGCAGGTTGGTGCATTTAGAGTAGCCCTGTATACTGGAAATACTTGTAGGCTAACTGTTGTAGTGTAAACATAAAGTTCACATTCTTAAATATATTTCAGTTTGCTCAAAAATGAGCTCCTGAGGGCATATGAATTCCAGTGACACAACGATGTATCATGCCATGAAAATTTGTGGCTTGCTGGGGTTCTAGGGAATCTTTCAAAATCTCATTGTAAGAACAAAGGCCAAAAAAAGCTTCTGCTGAAACCTGTGTGGTTTTGACCCGCCTGTAAGTTTTTAAAAAATGCTTGAACCAGTCTTTTTAACATGCTGCTTACAAAATAAATTAATCCCATGGGCCTTCTGTGCTAAAGGATCATTGATCATTTTCATAAGAGCACAGAAAGTATCCTTTTCTGCAAATAATGAATGAGTTGCTGATCCAAAACTGAGACTATTGAGGCAGCTAAATGTTTACCAGGGTGATGAATTTTTTGAAGTGGTCTTCAGTTTCGCAATGCACATTTGACAACCTGCAGGTGCCCGGCTACCTCGTGAAATCTGCCCATCAAGCCGAAAAGCTGCCATTTTCTCCTGCAGGTTTGTAACCACAAGTGGGTCCAGCTACCGAAAGCAGAGAAAAGACAGCCCTCCTTTTAAGTATCCATCCCCCAAGTCTTCATCCTGGTATAAATCACTGTCATTCCATTGACTTCAGTGGGTTTATGCCAATTAACACCAGCTGACAGCCTAGCCCCATATTTAGTAAAAGCTAGTTTCCAAGGCTAATGGGGTTGATTCAGACCTTTTGCTTACCAGGCAGCTTTGCCAGAGGGACTATTTTCTATTTTTTTTCACTTCTTTCCCGAAAAATGGACTTAAAAATTAACAAAGGCCAGTTCTGAGTGCCTTGTTATTTATGATCCGCTGGCTTCTTTTATGAGGACAAGGTACGTGTGCGATGCCCTTTGCCGACACCCCCTCGGCACTGGTACCCGGGAGGGCTGAGGACCACTTGGCCGCTGCCTCCCTCCCAGCGGGATGCAGGGTTTGCACCACGCTCTGCTGTTCCTCACCACGCCGAACACGGAACGTGCAATCTTCATCTCCACCTTTACTCAAAAAAAACACCTAAATGGGATGGTCACCGCAGCCTGGCGTGACCGTGCAGGACACTTGCCACTCATTAGCAGTCAGCCTGTGACAGCCGGTGCGTGCAGGCGATGCGGGGGCTGGCGGGGCAGCTGCAGCTGCTTCTTCCCTGACTTGGAAACAAAAGCACTTGACAGGGGCAAGAGTGCAAGCGCAGCCGGAGCCGGGGAGCCAGCGAAGCAGTAATCCAGGGAGTCAGTAGATCAGCTGTGGGGATGGTGGTGGCGGGGGGGTGGGTGGGTGGTGGGGTGGAAACGGGAGGGATGGAGGGTGGTGGCGGTGAGGATAGGGAGGTGGGGGGAGAGCTGGCAGGTCTATTTGAATATCAGGCTCTGCCACACTCGGGGCTCCGCTGACAACTTCATTACCTCCACATATAAAAATGACTGCAGGGTAATGCAAATGGCTTTCGCGTCGCACACTCGCCTGCGTTCTGCGTGCCGGCTGCAAGGCCGAGGAGACCTGGCGATGGAGCCCGGAGGCAGACGAGCTTTTGTCCAATTTAATAGGATGTCTCTTCAAGGCATAATCCTCCCCTCCCACTCCCCATGCATTATGGAGTCCGGTGACCTGGCTCTTCAAGCAGGAGGAGGAAAGGGGGGGGCTCTCTCCGGCTTGACCTCATCTGTCAATCACAGGAGAAAGAAAGCAGGGGGGGGGGGGAAGAAGGAGGGAGGAATGCCTATCTATAAGAAATTTCTAATGAATGTTAAGCAAATTTCCTACAGCCTGACACGGTGATCTAATTAATATTATAGAAATGTCGACGGAATATCATTCCGCGGATAGGATTTATCACCTTGAACTGCTGCATAACTGATGGTGAAGGAATGGGCACCCCCGTCCCCCCTGATGCTGATTAAATTAGACATAAGCATCAATATGTTACTTATTGGAGACTAGAATTTCATGCTATTACTCTTCAGTTAATCAGAGAAACTCTACCTTTTTTTTAAAAGATATCAGACTCACAGTTCTGCTTGTCTGATAAAACAGATGAAGGGTTTGACTACACGACACTCACTGTGCCGGGGAAAGATCCAGAAAGAAATCCTACCTATAGCAGGCTGAAAGGTCCTGCAACGACCTTGGGAAAGCTCATCCTGAATGCACCCAACCCAAAATTTGGGGTGGCGTTGATTCAGATGAAAGGAGCAGCAACACAATATTATTGCCCCTTTATTAAGCATAAAAAATCTGGTGAGGAGGAGGCCTGCCAGTCATTTGTCCAAGATGCTTGGAGACAAATCTCTTGCTGCTGTACCAGATCTACCCAAGCATAATTCCCTGGGGCAAAGGCACCTGAGAGTGCCCGAGAGCACGGGGCTGTGTCTTGGGTCTGAACCAGCCACATCCCACTGCGCTCTGACGTACCAAAACCCAGAAACAGAACGTAAGCGTTAGGCTCATCTTGTAAGGAGCTTCACCCTAATTATTCATTATTAGGGGACTCTTTTGCATGAGTAGCAAATTCCTATTTCCACAGTAGTATGTAACACCTCAAGTTGGATGTTTTTTCCCTAGACTTCCCTTTGTTCAGCCTTTATCATCCTTCCTCAAAGGATGTGCACAGAAAACAGTTCCTCTCGGAGAAGCTGCGTTCAATGCTGAATGATCAGGGCACCTCAGCACTGGAACAACACCAACCATGATACCAGTGGTTGAAATAACTGACTTTTCCTTTATGTCTTTGATGCCTAGCAGGAATGATTATATATAAAAAAAAAAAAAAAAAGAAAAGAAAAAAAAGTGTGTGTGTGTGTTATGTCTCATTATATTTTGCAAGGACGTGGCTATGAAAGAAGTCAGCTGTTCAGGAATGTGTAACTAGGTAAGATGGGATGAATCTAAGCATAGGAAAATTGTGACAGAATATCAGGAAACATTTCCTCACAGTGAGGCCTTCAATTGTGTAATGGTCACCCCAGGGAAGTGATAGAAGTCTTGGCACTTGAGTAATTTAAAATTAGAGTGAGTAAAGCACAGGGGAATATCCTGTTGGGAGCAATCCTGTATTGATAGTTGAATAGGCAGAGTCACCTAATTGGTCTTTTCAGGCAGAAGTGGGAGTCTGTGATGACTGATCTGTCCCTTAGGCATTAGGTTGCAGAATGACCATTTTGCATCACTAAATGCCTGTTCCCGATTTTCTGGTTGGGCAGTTTAATGCATTTCTAAGCTTGACTAGCAGAGACGAATATTGTTGCATCCTATATGGGGCATAAAAACGTTAAGCTTGAAAGAAGCTCTTACGGCAGATAAGAGGATTTGTGATTCTGATCCAAAACGTGGTGATTAAAATCTAACAGGGTGATGCAAAATTTAATGAATGGCTGACAGCCTCCTTTTTTGCTCAGGGTTCGATTTCACAATCCGTTTAATTTTGCACCGCTACAAGCAGAAGCAGCAACCCTCCTGCCTCACAGCTCCAGCATCTTCTGCCTCCCCGTCTTCTCCCTTGTGCCAGCACTAGCCACCGTGGGGCTGCATGGTCAGCTAGATCTCTACAAATGAAAAGTTACCTGGTGACACCCCCCAAGGTCTAGCGCTCAGCCAAATCGGCTCTCGAAGCAGCTGCCCGCTGAGCTGCGTGGATGCTGAGGCCAGCAGAAGCGAGGGATACAGAGATGCAGCTTCAGGTTGGGGGCCTTCAGTGACAGCCCAGACTTAGGTCAGCTTCTGCTGATCAGCAAATCCAGTCCTCCTTATTTTAATGCTTTGTAAAAATAAGGCACAGCCAGCATAAACACTTTGCTGTGGCCGTGCAGTCAGTCTCCAGGAGCTGTAGCTGTTAGGGTCATCGTGTGTGATGACCCCCCCTCTAAGCTCCCTGGTGGAAGTCGGACCCAGCGCAGATGCATAGTGTGGGACTCAGCTTGTCTCATTTAGCAGCCTAAAAGTTAGGTTTCCAGCCTGAGCTTTCGGCAGCCCAAGAAGACAGCGGGTGTCTCCGGAGGGTGATTCACCTCCTGTGTCTTAGGCTTAGCCTCCAGCACCAGTTTCAGGCTGGGATGAATCTCAATGGCTGTGGAGGGAGCCCAGATGACTAATTCAGACTAGATATCTAATTTTCAACAGCTACAGTGAGCTGGGGTGAATGCCTATCCTTGGATATAGGGAATTAGTCCATGAAGTGCTCATGCTAATGATAAGCTTCAAAATGATACTGAAATATTGTTTTAAATATACATTTAGCAATCAAATCTTCTTTGGGAGAGAGAGCTCTGAAAAATACCTTTTGGGATCAAGCAATGTTCTTGGTGGTCCCACAATGACAGTTCTCTGTCTCAAACAGGTGTTTCATCTCTCTCCCACATTTTTCTCAGACCCCCAGAGGCGCACACTCGCAGATTAATTTTGCTTTGTTTTTTATTATCTAGAACCATCTTTTCCTTAATCTGCAAAAAGCAGAAACAACTTGACGGCAAGCTAAGGCGAAGGGCTGGGAAGAGGGACGTGGGCCATACCCCCTCTGTTAAAGCCAATTCGTTTGGCCCGTATCCTACTCGTGGGGTCCTCGCACAGCCAGGTGGGGTCCTCGCTCAGGTCACCCGCCCCGGGCCATACATCAAGGTTTGTGATTGCGTGGACCAAATCACCAAGAAATACTTAGGTGCCCCTCTGCACTCAGAGTGGTACAACGATTGTCACACCTGGCTACAAGCGTGGACCTCTAAACATTGAGCTTTTCTGTTCCATATACATTACAGGAAGACATATGTTACTTGAAGACTGTGGCTACATCACCCGCCCTCGCGCAGGAGATGGCACGGATCACAAGCACATGCACACTGTGTCACCCACGGTTTTGCACGGTCTGTGTCCTACCCCCCTGACAAATGCAGAGTCCTGTTTGCTCTTCTATGTAAGCATTCATTCATCACCTCTAGTCCTAAAATACCAGTAGATAAATACAGCGGGGTTCTTCCCGTTTAAATCTATAGGAACTCCTGTGTCCTAAGGAAAGCCAGACACAGGGTACAACATTAGCTTTAAACTACGTAAAGCTGCAGGAAACCTCTACTTTGTCAGCTGTCTGTTTGCAGCGTGATGATAACGTGCCCCTTCCCAGCACAACGTAAAGACTGCTCTTATTACAGATCTAAAGCAGAGATGAGGAAAACATATAGAGACTTAAGAACATTCCTAAAGGATGAAACACAGTGAGAGGAATGGTAACTTCCCTTTTCAGCAACTGCTCTAACCTACACTAATGAGTAGACTGTTAGGGATTTTCTTCACTTAGCATTTCTCATTATTAATAAATTTTGCACTGACAACTATAAAGTGAACACTTTGGATTTATGCACCTAACCTAATTACATATGCTGCATGTACGCATTTCATTATTTACTTGACAGATTCATTCCTTGATACCATAAATAATTAAAGAAGGATCAAATATTAACAATCAGATACATGTTAATTCTCCTCAAATCTGGGGAAACAAACACATTTTATTTTCTGTTCAATAAAAATGGAACAAAATGCTTTCATTAGAAGGGTTTAAAAAATAGGTAAAGTACTTAAGTGTCATTTTTATTTTGCATAGAGTGAAAATTAAAATGTCCATCTGCTCTCCAGTGCCTTTACAGGAACATATATAGCAATTTTAATAAGTATAAAAGGTTAGTAATTCCTTTTTGACAGTTTCTAAATGAAACATTTTGGTTTACTGTTTGTCAGGCAATCTCAGAGGGAGGTGACTTCAAACACAAAGTCTGATCCTGACCCCATGAATGTCAGCCACAAATTCGTACCGACTGCAGGTACGACAGCGCCCGTCCCATTATTCCCTATACATTAGGGGTTCATTTTCTTCCAACCTAAAAACCCACCCGGTGCCATCAGCTGAGCAAGGGCCTTATCCTGCTCACTGGTGAGCTCTGGCAGTGCCCAGGGGTAGCCAGGAGCCTGCCAGGTCCCTGTGGGCCCTCCAGCTCTGGCGGTGGCCAGGGGGCAAGAGCCAGCCCCGGGAGCCACTCAAGGCCTCCCGAGTTAGGTCTGTTCTCAGAAGAGGTACTGCCTAAGCTTGGAGTTATAATTAAATCTGCAGGCGAATTATTTGTGACGGAAAGCTGCTTCCAGTCACAAACCCGTACGAACTGTCTTGCCTGCTGTGCAATTTAAATTGATGTTTAAATATTTTTATACACATTATTCAATATCTCCGTTTGATCAAAAATATTCTCCAATTTGAACAAATTTACTTTTGGATATCACATCCCACAATTTTATCATTTTAAAGGTGTTAAAAATTCATAGATTGCCACATTATTCATCATGCAAGATTAATGCCAGCCTGACAGGTTTTGCAAAGATCTGGGCTTTTTTTTTTCTAAGTGCATATACCATATCTGTATGAGATGTACCTTGGTTGTTGAATATTGATTATTCACATCTCCTTTCTTATTTCTGATGCTAAAGAGAGAATATTAGGGCGTGATTGTCAGGGTTAGTGTCTCTCTGACCTACACATGTACTATTAATAATTTATGAGTTGATTTGAAATAGATCTCTGTGAAATGAGCTGGCAATAAGCAGGGCTGTCTAAGATGACAAAGATTCAGAACAGGCCAACTCATGTTCATCAGCTTCTCGGTTTCAATCTGAAAACAAAATGAAACAAAATCTCAATGTGCTTTATGCAGTAGTTAAGAATTTATTATTTGACTACACCAAGCAATATCACTGTTCCATATTAAAAGTTATGTCTGGATAATGCAATTGATATATTTGTTGAACTTTCTAAAGTATTACACTTATTCAACTATGTAAATATATATATATATATATGATGCATGAACGAGCAATAAAAGGCATGGCAATCTGTTGGTCAACCCTGCAGTTGCTCAATGAGCATCCACTTACAAGTACAGGGTCAGCTCGCGGACTCCTAATTCCATTTAAGAGTTGCTTCCCTGAACCCAAAGAAGATAAAAATAACAAAGGTCAAGACGTGCAAAGGCAGCTGCTGGATTGGCTTGAGGATGCCTAACATCTACTGGGAGCTTCTCCACAATTAGTGTTACGTTCTCTTTGCTTTAAAAGCCTTCTTCCCTTGCAATTCACTTCTTCATTTAGAAAGTAGCTCTATTTATCTCCACTGGCTTATTGAGGATGCCCAGATTGCATTTAAATGGCGTCATCAGGAGCAGACCTGGAAGAGGCAGTCTGTCTCCTGATCCCTGATGCCAGGCACACCCCAACAAGGTGCCTCCAGCAGATCTGCATCCCATGGGAGCCACTTATGGAAAGGAAGGATCTCCTCTGGCAAGGGGTGGTGGGAGCCCAGGGTGCTCCACTGGAGCAGAGCAGGGGTGGCCACCCTCCAGGACCACCCACCATGTGCTTAGGTGCCATGGCAGCAGGCAAGACATGGCTAAGAAACCACAAAAGGGATGCCCACTGCTTTTCAAAGTGCACTCCTGGTAGTGTCATCTTAACACCGGCTCTGCAAGCTCACCCAGGAGAAACACATCTAGTAAACTGCGGGCCTCATCGCCCGGCATTGGGATTCTCTGCCTCTGTCTCCTTCTCTTCTTGGCTGCTGGGCTAAATGTGTTTGCTGCTCACTGACAAAGTGCATTTTTGGCTTCCTTGTCAGATGCGCTGCTGTGATCCTGAGCCCTTAGCCTGGATGGAGATACAGCACAGAGTTGTGGGTTTTTTTTTAAATGTGATGCCATACAAAAAGAAATGGGGAAACTAAAAGTCTGGCTGACCTTACCAGGAAGGAGACCGTTCCTTAAATCACAAACACCTGGCAGTTAGGCACAGGGAAACTAGTTAACACCTCGTTACAAATCTGAAATAAAGACGTTCAACCAAGGAAATTACACTGAGCACAAGCCAGAGCAGTGTGTCAGAGTCATGGGGCTGTTCACGGTGACACAGAGACAATGAAACGGGACGACACCAGCTCTGCGTGGTGGGAAGCCCTTCTCTGTCTGTCTCCCGGGGCGTTTTGCTGCACATCCCTTGCGGGAAGCCTTTCCACTAAAAGGTGGCAGCAAGCCCTTTGGAAGTCTTATTAATATTCCTCCTCGGTGCCGCGAAGGAGGCTGTAGACAGGAGATGACAGTTGCCTTACCCTGAGCAAGGGAAGAGCAGGGGGCTACCACCGGCGGCTGATGCCCTCCGCCAAAACCGCATCGCTGGCATCTTGGGAGAAGAAATGAACCAGGGGGAGAACCAACACATGGTCCCAGGCCCAGCCAGCAGCTCCAGCGGCCATTTATTATTTGCAATATACGGGGCACACGCTTCCCAGCAGACAAATCGGAGGGCAAGGTCCTTGCCCCGAAGAACACACAATTTATGCAGCCGACCCATCGAGATGCCGTGGGCCCTCCTGGGGAGAGCAGAGCAATTTCATCTCAGCATCGTTTTGGCGCATCTCGGGAGGTCTCGCCTCTCTTGCTAACGCAAATGGTTCTTCTGACCCCGGGGGGATGGCTCCTGTGAGGGAGGATGGTTGGGTTGTTAATCTGTGACTCGCGGAAAGTAAAACCCTTTATTTCCTGCGGAGTTTCTGCATGTGCAGGGCGTTGATACCTGCCTGACCGAGAGGGGAGCTTGAACTCCTTGAACCAGAGGGGCTGCAAGGTGTCACGCATTCAAATTTGGCCGGCGTCTCTCAGTGAACCCCGAAACATCGTTTTCTTGGGGCGAAAGCTGGGCAGGGCAAAACCACATCAAAGTGGTGCAAACAGGGGGTGAGCAAGAGGAGGTGACCCTCCTGCTGGTGACATCCCTGACACCACCCACAGCCAAAGAGGTCTGCCTTGGTTGTGGCAAGAGCTTGAGCCGGGGGCCCCTTGCCCTCCCTGCTATGGCAGACAGAGAAATGGAGAACTGCCAGAGGATCCTTCTCTAGGAACCGCATTTCACCTTATAAAGCCAAATCTTGGAGGTCTCCTTCCCGAGTTATTCCCATGTGGGAATTAGGGCAGTGCCTTCAATGAAATTTCCAGGAGTGCTGATGATGGTGGTCAAGAATGACTGCAAGCACATCCCCACCTCTGCCATGAACTGACTTCCCAAATATAATTTTTCACTAAATTTAACATTCAGGTCTATACTTCCTTGTGTTTCACCCAGAACAATCCCAAACACCCAGTTCCCAGACCAGCAAAACTCTTTATGGGCTCCCAAGCCCTGAAGCAGCCCAGAATACTCCTCTCTTTACAGGATGCAACACATCAGCACACATCCAGCCCATCAATCCAAAGCGTCAATGAGTTTGCCATCTTCAGAAGGAAACGCGAGCCTCGTCTTTTCACAATGACTCCAACCTCATCCAGGAACAAGGAGGGACAAACCAAACCAAGGAATTTCCTAATGCCTCTCTGCTGTGGGAAAGAGGAAAGATAACATTGTGCTCCTGGCTTTCAGAAAGGGCAAGAACTCTCTTATTTACAGCCAGTGGCCTGCACTGATAAATGCGTTGTAGGAAGCCATTGTGATTAGCAAGAAACAGGGCGGGAGGGAAGAGCCAGTAAAGCTCCAGAAACAGCACAATGCTCTGTCCTTGGCACGGTCTTCATCTCCTGCTCAGAAGTCATCGTCGTTTTGTACAAACAATGCAGAATCAAGGATAAATAAGCTCGGAGACCCTGCTGGTGAAGTGTCTCACTCACCTACCCGAGAAAAAGACCTGGTGAGAAAGCAACTTATGAACCTTGAAAGATCCTGCTTGGGTTTAATTAAGCAGGTTGTTGCAATCTAGAAAATTATATTTACCTATAATGCTTGTATTTGAAGTTCCCGACTCCTGGGGATTGTTTTTACAGCAGTATGGAAGGCCAGGTCACACATTCCATTGGCAAAATAAATGCCCGTGGTGCGAGGAGGTCTGCTGGAATCAGCTGAACGGGCAGCACAACTTTGGTACAGGAAGTTTAAAGCCCAAGTTTGCAATGCTCGTTCACACAAATGGTCTTTGCTCATGCTAGCAGTCCCAAATTAATTTAAATAAGTGCTGTCATGGATGGATGAGTAAAGACTCAAAGACCCGGCCAAAATCAATCTATCCTATAGTTTTTAGTCAACATCAGCCCTGCTTCCTTCAGTCCAGTTCCAATGATAACACCATCTGATATCAACAAGACCACAGCACTTCTGCAAGGGTACCTCAGAGAAAATCTCGTCAGTGCTGCTTATTTAACCAACACAAACAAGGTATCCTAATTGCCTCTCTCTTCTCACCTCTGCTTTTTTAATTAGAGAGAGGAGTGAGTAACCCCCTTTTTGCCAAAATAGACATAGATCTCTGTTCTGAATGCTGTAACCTGAAAGATAAAAAGCCTGAAATTTTCAGATGCAACAGATGCCGGAGGGAGTTTGTTTTCCAAGTGCGAGAGAGCACAGTGCTTGGAAGCAAAACAGCAGATCCTTTTCAGGTGTTTTAAGTCAAAC
>JAOTQQ010000012.1:32776712-32797128 GCA_026546715.1 Gallinago undulata | reverse complement strand
ACTAGTAAATTCTAGTAAATACAAGTAGTATATACTAACTTTAAATTTGTGAGTGCCCAAAATCATGGGTGTCACAGGAAAGTCAGATTACTCAGGTGTATTTTAAATATATCCACGGGAAAGAAAAAAGAGCAAGTACTTAGAGTTACAATATCTGTTTAAACTTAAAAATGCTGTGTTTTGTTGTTTGAAATAATGCTAAAGTCAGGCATACGCTGGCACATTTAACATGGAAATTAACTGTGCCTGGTCAACACTTCTACAAGAGGAACATCTGAGCAAAGCCTAGAGCTGCAGTAGGACCTGAGCCATTTGGCCCTCCTGGTTGTTAAAAAAAGAGCAAAGATAGACTTGGGGAGACAATGGCTGAGTCGGGTCTGTGTACCACCATAAAAGATAAAATATTCCACGCCTCTGGGGGAAATCTGAGCTAGTTAACATATGCTAGGATTTTTTAATTTATCAGGAGTCAGTAAAAGATATTCTTTGAAGGAACACCATCTATTGGTCTGGGTTAATTGTTTTTTTTTTTTGTTTTAAATCAAGGAGTTTAAAGCTATGGTCCAGATTATTAGCTGGCAGCTATGAGAGCAATGTAAAGGCTACCACGGACCTAGACCTCTCCCCACAAGGAGGACACAGTAGCCCTGTTCCAAAGAGCTGGCAATTTGGTAAGGGCAGGTCACCAGCACCATGTGCTCGGCCCCGTGGAGATTCCCAAACTTGGGACTGAATGCTCGAGTTTTGATACCAGGGTTCATACAACCACCCTGGCACAGCAGTGGAAGACAAGGCCAATATGCACATGGATGAGGCTGACCAGAGAATTCAAGCCACATGGGCCATATTTGCTGCATTTTATTTTTAATCTGCCTTTGCCATTACAGTCTTTGCAAACAGTCGTGGTTTTACTGTCAATTACCCATTCTGCATCTTCTCCCTTCTCCCCGCTTACGACACAGAAATGACCCACAGGAGCAAACAGGGGATCTAAGCAATCGTGGAGGGGAAATACTCAACCACCAAAAAGCATAAAGCAAAGCAGCAACGAGAAAAGGGTAAAATACCTCTCCATCTTTGCATGGCATTTGTCACAAGAGTAGGTAAACACTTTGCAGGGAGAAATATGATGATGCCTCATGAAAACCTTTTAACAACTGTATTCGGTACCAGAGCAGTCATTAATAGGTTGCCAGGAGAGAAAATAAAAGCTCCAAGACTCTTTCCATACAGTCTGCACTCGATGTTATTACTGTTACATCAATGCCTAGAAATGATAATGGGGTGAGGCCCCCCCAGCCAGGCACCGCGACAGCCCGTACTGAGAGGTCGTCGTGAACCAGCTGACAAAGGGACTTTTCTTACTCTGGGCTTTGTACGTGGGGAGCTGGGGGATGTCACCTTTTCTGTGGCCGCTTGGAGGCCTGCCCTCGCCCCCAAACCTGGTCCTTACCTCCCCTCAGCATCCTCTTCCCCGCCGGGGAGGGTGTCACAGACCAGGCTGGAAGACAGGTCCCTCCCGGTCCCCACTTTCCCAGGATCATAACCCAAGCCCCTCTATTCCTAAATCCCTCCAAGCCCTTGGCAGCCCCCAGCCCTCAGCCAGAACCTCTGACACTGTGTCCCCAAGCGTTCGGTGGCTCCTTGGAGCTCCACCTGAAGGTCTGGCCAAGAGGCAGCAAGCCCCACGCTGATGCTGTGGACCCGTCCTTCGGGCATCTTCTCTCTCCACGGCTCCAGGGCTACCTGCACGGCATTTTCATTGCCACGGGGCCGGGAAAGCCCTGCTCTCCCGGGATACATCCCTCCTCTCCCTCCCCAGTTCTGTTCTGTACATGAATACATTTCTCTCTCTTTATTTTTTTTCCTTTTGGTATTTATTCCCCCCCGGTTTCCCATTACCCCTTTAATGCAGAGCAGGGCTGCTGATTACAAAAGAGGCAGTTTGACTCGAGCAATAGGTCTTCTTCACTAATCCTCACTGTCATGGAAATTCCAGCTGCTACAAGAATAAGAGGCTCAATCCATATTTGCCAGCTCTAATATGAAATCTGTCAGGGCCCAAATTAATGAGTTCCAAATTCCTTACATCACGATAACAGGTTAAGACTGGTCAATTAATTACATAAATCCTTCCCGATTCATTGTGCATTTTCAGGCGAGATTGTGTCTTACATAACCGGGTGACACACGGCCTTTTGGCTCTTGTTGTTCCGGGGAAAGGCCCCCCCATTTCAGCACAGCCTGCCTGCCACAGCCTGGCAAATGTCACGCCTCGGCTTCACGCTGGCCCTTAATTGCTTTTACATTTAAAAACAAAAAAAATATATACATTTTTATATATAATATATAAATTATGTATCATTGTATTTTTATATTGCCTTTACATGAAAAATAAAAATATATATATATTTATATAATATATACAATTATATATTATTACAAATACGTGTATCAAATATATATCAATATATTATTATAAAAATATATGGTATATTATATATCTTTCATATATAATTTTAATATTTATTATATATAAATATTTTTTTTTAAATTGCAGAGCCCGGTGCTGCTGTGCCATGGGAGGGTCGTGCGTGGGGCGCGGCGGGGGCTCCCCCGTGGGGAGGCAAGTGCACCCCCAGTCCTCTCCTCCCCCCCACCCCCCCGACTGATCCCCATCCCCAGCGCGGGGCGGGGAGGCGCCTCCCGGTTGTCCCTGGATGCGGAGCTGTGCGGAGGAGGGGGGGGGGGGGGAAATGGGGCTCTGGGATGGGGCCCGGGGAGCAGTAGCACCGAGGAATAAAGGAGAAAGAGGTGGTGACACCCCCCCCCCCCCGCGGAGAGCCGCGGAAGGCAAGCGCGCTGCCAGCGCACCCCGCTCCGCGCGTCTCCCTGGCCCGCAGCGCCCCCTGGCGGCGCGGCCGGGAGTGCGGGGAGGAGGAGGAGGACGGGGTTGGGGGGGGAGGATGCGGGGCCGGTCTCCGCGCCGCCCCGTGGGGGAGAACCGGGCGGTCACGCGTGGATGGGGAGGGGGCTCCCCCGCCGTTGCCATGGGCTGCGGTTGCCACGAGTTACCGGATGAAGGCCGGGCGGCTGCGCACCGCGGGGAAGTGGCGGGGGGGTGGGGGGAAGGAGGAGGAGGAGGAGGAAAGGGGGCGGCAGCCTCCGCGGGGCGGAGCGGAGAGGACGGCGGCCCCCAGGTAAGGCGGTCGCCCGGGGCAGCGCCGGGAGGGGACGGGGCGCGGGGAAGGGCCGGGGTGATGCTGCCGCCGCCTCTCCCGGGGCTTAGAGCTGTTTCTTTCCTTCTTTGGTTTTTTATTATTATTTTTTTTTTTAAAGTTCTCTCTGCGCGGTGGCCCGCGGGAGCATCCGCTGGGGAGCTGCCGCTCGCCCCCCCCCCCAGCCTGACAGCTCGGGCACGGACAGAGAGGGACACGCGTGGGCTGGGGGGGAGACGGAAAATTTAAAAAAAAAAAAATCTAGAAAGGAGAAAGTTTGAGTTCTGTTTTATAAGGTCACTTGAGTTATTTCCTGGGGCGGTTTTATTTTATTAAGTAAAGAGCAATTTAACTCGTTGCGGAGTATTTTTATCATCGGGGACCAGAATAACTGTGTCTTTCCCAAAGCATTTAGGCCTTTCACTAAAAGAAGGGCCCTGATACAGCAAATAGTGATTTACATTTGTGCAACAGTGATTTAAGTTTTTGCAGTATTGTAACAGCTCGTGTGGGGAGGGACTAAGTCCCCTGCCTTAATTTCTCCCGGCTCATCAGCAGCTCCTGGTCCTGCAATGAGAGAGAGGGTAGAGAAAGATAGAAGGTGTCTTTAATAACCCTGGGCTATGCAGCTTTATCTGTACCTTGTATTTTACAGCAGAGCACATCACAAATACTATGCACCTATATAACCTAAATACTGCTCTGGAAAAAACTCCAGTATCTCACATCTCAAAAAAAAAAAAAAAAAAAGACTTGGGCACAGAATTTTGCAGGAGTAGATGTGGGGCATCGAAGAATATAAACGTTCTCACTGCTTATAAAATGACATTGCTATTTAAATTGATAATTTCATTCAAAAATTTTTTTTCTCCTCTTTCAAGATATATTTCAGTGACACTGCAAGTAACAGGTTGCTTAATACTAGTTTACAACATCCTTAAGTTACATATTATAGAATTTGATAGCACGTAAGACTGGAGTTATTTTCACTTCACCTTTTCTACAAAAGCAGTAACAACAAACCCAAACACAACACTGTGTGTATATAAATATATATATACATACACATATTACAAAAACAATTGAAGAGTAATTACACATGGTAAGTCACAAAGTGATTAGCATATTGATAGTGAAATAAAGGCAGGCTTGCTGGCACGTTTAAACACAAAATAAAAAGTGGTAACTTGTTTTAATTACTTAGAAGCTTTTAGTAAATCATCATAAAAATGAAAAGATAAAGTTCTAAGCTACAGGTAAAGTTTTTGTGTGCAGAATTACTGCAAGAGATATAAATTAAAATATCATATAATTACTATTGGTAAATGGGCTAATACCTAGTTTATAAAACTAACAGAAAACATCAGCATTATTCACAAAAAAAAAACCCCAGTCAAAATACCATTGATCAACGGAATCAAAATACATTACATAGTATTAAAAAAAAAAATAAATCACCAAATCACTGGTCATGAAATTCATTAAAAATTTTTTTTTTTACATTTAAATTTATAACAATTACATTTAAATGTTCCAAATAAAAAAACAGTCTTAAAGCATTTATATGCAGATAAATACAGCTGATAGAAAAAGACATACTAGAGCACAGAATACTTTTCCTTCCCCTTTTAATAAGAAAAATTCCAGTAATGCTAGCTACACAAACAGCGTTCAAATGATAAATATTTAAACAATTTTCTGTCAAAAGCTGGGAAAAAAGTTCTGTTAGACTAGTCCTTGAATTTTTGAACAGGGTGACAAAATAACGGAACACTAGAACTATTAGAAAAGTAGTATTTATTTCAGAAACATCTTTATTTAGAAAACACTCACTGGCATACAGATAAGCTCCTGGAATTGAAAATAAAAAATAGCCACAAAGGGTCTCCAAACCTTGTATTTCTGTAATATTTGTCAGATACTGAGGATGTGTAAGTAGGCCAAAATTGTAAAGTGCTTCAACAGTTTAGATCAGTCTTAAAACAAAATAAAAAAGCCACTCCCCTAACATTGTATTAAATACAAACATTAATATCTATCTCAGACATTATTCCAGTTTGGTTTTTTTATATTTTCCCCATCTTTTAAATAAACTTGCTACACAATTTTTCTTGTAATGTGCCATCTTAAAAAAAAAAAAAAGTCAATCTCTGCCCAGCAATAACTGCTACTTTTTAAGCTACTTTTAGTGATAACTTGTTGCTTTTAATTAAATTTTATCACTTTTGCATTAAAATACCTTTGCTACTAACCCACACACAAGCTGAGAGGGTGAATAGATACACTTGTGCAATTTAATAGGACCAAGCAAAAAGAAAACATGGATATTTATCTCATAAAAGTGCTACCATCAACAAAATACAGTGCCTTAAAGTAGTTACCTAAGAGATGTTATCCTCAGGCTATTAAAACACGTTTCTAAAATTACACAGATTCCCAGCTGGATGCTTCAAACAAGCGTGCCCACACACGCATGTGCTAACCTTTATTATCTGGCTATTTAATAATCTATTGTTTCTGTAATTCACAGGTTTAAAATGCTCCTTCTTCGAAAGTATCCACATAATTCTTTAAAAAAAAACAAAAACAAAAACCCCCAAACTAAACAAAAATATGCATTTCTAGGCTGGTAACTACAGCACTGAAGTTAATGGGATCTTTGCTAGGGTGATCGGACCCCCTAGCTCTTTTTAATAGCAGTTAAATGTCAAATATAAATACAACACCACAGTAAAACATAGTCCTTTGACAGAATCTGGGACAAGACACTCCGCAGCTGCTGTTAACAATAAAGAGCAAAACTGACGTTTAATCAAAAATAAAGTGTTGGTGGTTTGGGAGCTGTGCTCGAGCCTGCCTTTTGTTTGGGGGAAAAAAAAGTCGGTATTGAAGTGTGTTAACTGCAGCCAGAATGAAACCAGCAGCTCCTGTTGCTCCCGAAGAGGGGAGAGGGCCACGTCCCTGCAGCCACAGCCTCCTGATGATGGTCACCTCGGAGGGGGGGAGAACTCCCCCCCGCATTGAAAACTGCCGAAATAAAACATCTCCCCCAGCGTCTGCAAAACGTGAGTGCCCACAGTTGGCCCCGCTGGGTGAAGTCCCGGCCCGAGAGGGGCCAGTGCAAAATTCAGCCACTGGTGTCAGTGGGTCTTGTCCAGGATTCTCACCGGGAGCGAGTATCCGTCATTCCCTGGGAGCCGAGAATCTCCAGCAAGCCTAGAAATTAAGTCATTTTTATTAATATTCCTAACTTCCAAGCAACCAGGCTCAAGAATTTTGGCGTTCGGTTCTTAGGCACGATAAAACCAAGCTTCCCATCAACATTGCAGAAGCACTGGGGGAAGATATAAATATATCTCAAATTGTCAGCAGCATATAGTTTGTACAAATGTTGTTTTGCTGATGTTGCTGAGCTACTTTAAAAAGTGAATACCTTGTGGAGTGTGTAATTTCATCACCGATGTCAAATGACTTCTGAAGATGAAACTTCTCCCATGCAGATTACAAAAAGATACTTTGAATTTATTTGATATGATGTACCAACTTCTAAGCTGAGGAATTAAGTTATCTTTATTTTTCAGATCAGATACATTAAGGGAAAGGTTTTAACTGCCAGGTATGTCAGCAGAGCCTGACTTACCCAATACTGAGATTGTAAGAGTCACAAAAACCTATGTGTAATAGGCAGTGCGTGGACCTGAATATCAACATATATAATAAATCAACAAAGAAATGATAGTACCAGGGTCTGTTTGGAAAATTTTGTAAGGACGTATGGTTGTACTGACAACGTGTCTCTTAGGTGGGTGTTACCAGCCAGCCCTGTTTACGTGGTACACGCAACCAGTAAACAGAGCAGAATCTGCCTCGTGCTGTCCTTAAGATAGCAATACAGGAATGATTTTTCACGATTCTTCAGAAGCTGGGCTTGCTTTACATCCGCATGAAATGCTGTCATCACTAGGTCTGAGCTCGGAGGATGAACTGCAGAAAAGGGGAGAGGGAGGAAAGGAAAAAAAAAAAAATAAAAGGAGGAAATTGGTTTTCACAACACACTCAAAGCCTGAGTAACAGAGGAGAACTTTAATTATCTCCAGTCACAAAGAGAGACAGGAAATTTGGACTTTTAATTAGCCATTTGGAGTGCAGTTGGATATTTTTTTAGCAAGATAATTTAAACGCGAATAATTCAAGTCTGACTAAATGAAATTCACATAATCAGAATGCAGATAATTGAATTTCTACTGCATTCATTAATTCAGTGTGGAGGTGTGTGTGAAGACTTCTATGATGAGCTGTCACAGCTCAATAAAATCTCAGTCAATTAATTTTTTCATTATCTTAGTATTACATCAACAAAAAAAAAAACCCGAAGCATGCGCGTGTGTATGTACGTATATATAATCTCAGAAAGCAAGGAAATACAGAAATCACCTCTCTGGATCAGAGTCCTCATCGGTTTTTCCTTTTTTTCTCTCTTCGTCTTCCACAGGGAAGCGCCTGTTCAAAGAGGCGAACTCATGGATCGCATCAGCGACGGAGTATTTGGTCTGCCCGGAGACACACGCCTCCATGTCTTCTGGGCTCAGCTGAGTCTGGAGGAAGAGGTGAAGCCGACTGTCAGAAAGCAACAACGCGTCCTGGAGGATCCTGGAAAAAGGAAAAAATAATAATTTTAAAAAAAAAAAGAGTAAAATGGTTTTTATACAGATGCACATACACACATATATTCTGGGGTGTTTTACCAGCACAGATTCTAAATGATGTCCCGCTTTCAAGTTTTCAGATGAATCCTAAATCAGTGACAGAAGGTAATGAACATATTAAAATGATTAGGTGCGTGTTACTTTCTTATTACGTTATTTAGAATTTTAGGTGAGTAAAAACATGAAGCTAATAGTTAGGCACATCTGCTATTAGAATAACTTCAAGGACATTTCTTGCATTTAACCATCTGTTATTACCACATGGATCAATTAATGATTTTTAGGCATTGGAAGCATATACTCTTACAAAAATTTGGTCTCCGCTTGAGAACTCTTTTTTAATAGCTGAGCTTTTCTAAAAATTACAAGTCGCCAATTTCTTCGGTGGGGGAAAGATGCGTGTACAAAAGATGGAGAACTTCAGACACACACAGCATCAGGACTTTGAAATACCTGTAAATAACAGAGCCAACACTAACCAAAATCATTTACACTTCTATGTACATTTAAACTAGCATAAAAATGCTAATACAGAACACTGATTTAAATAAAGTTGCAAACAGTTTCCAGAGAATCTTAAATACTATTTCATTCCAGCTGTTCTTTTGAAAAAGTCCATTTTGATCTTTGGTTTATATATATTTTAAATTAAGTCTTCAAATAAATTTAGCACAGAGTATTTACTTACATCAAGTGAAAGAAAACAAAATACAATACATTCCAGTAACACAGAAAGTTGTCTAGATAATTTAATTGAGGATTATCATGACTATTTTGAAGAAAAAAATAAAGGCAACTTTGCTGCAACGTTTCTCTAAAGAAGAAATTCTAATATGCAAGTCCTAGAATGATCAACAAGGGACTCTTGTTTATATGTATGTATAATTTTATTCATGTAATAAAGTCATCAGAGCCTATGACTGTGCCAAACATCACAGAAAATTATTAAAATATCTTTAAAGAAATGAAAACTATTAAGGGTCAATATTTACTTATTTCTACCCATTTAGGTTACAGTCATCACAAAAAAAAATCATAGCTATACAGTAGGAAACAAGAGATGACATTAATGTAAGAACTAGTAAGAGCAGAAAGAAATACTGCATTCTACAGGTACTCTGACTAAAACAAAAAGTATGACCGATTAGTTCCTTCTCTCAAATAAGATTAATTGTGTGTTTGGACTACAACGTTTTAACACACGAATACATCCTGAAAACTGTTCTCTAAAGCGGCCAACATTACAATAACATTTAATAAATACATTAAAGGATTTCTGGCTTCATCTAAGCCTATAAAAATTTGACAAATTAAAATAAGTAATAAGAGTTATCTAACTGAAAATGTGGGATATTTGTGTGCGTGCACGTTTCGTTTGCCGAGGGAAACACACACACAGAGTCTCAACCAAATAATTCAAGCTTTGACACTTCCCAATGAGGAAATGTCTGCAATGACCCTAATGATCTACCAGGTGCATATGAAATTCTGTCTAAGAGGGACCAGATTTTGCTGAAGTTCAAAAATAAGCAAACTTTCATACCTAGAAAAAGCCTTTAGTCTGATCTAAAGTCTCACAATTTTACTTGAAAATAAACATAGCAAATAGACATCTGTAAAAATCAATGCACGCTGCGTACTAATATACAGAAAAACTCTGTAGTCTACAAGAGGGCAAACATGGTGTAAAAAGTATTTAAAACACAAAATTTACAGGTCTACACACCTGGGCAGCAACAGCACAGTTTGAAAAGCCACGATTCAGCAGCCACTAAAAGAGGATTTCAGCCTTGACTCTTGATAAACATACATTCCAATCAAAGATAAACATCGCAACAAAAAGTATCATTCCACACAATAAACCCGCATTTATAGTTTATGCGCTTGAGGGAGTAAATTTTCTACTTCCTCTTTTCCTCCTGTTGGAAAAAAAAAAAAAAACCCAAAGCAACCCCAACACGCTGGAATTCACTGTAGAGTCACCAGAGTTACCGTTTTTTTCCCAGGCTTAGGAGCACAATGAGGGGATGCACATTTCTGCAACTCTAACATTTGCGTGTCTAATACCGAGCGACCCAGCAAAAAGCCAAGACGTTAAACTCCGCGGACGGCATTTAGTTTCACAGATTTCCCTCTTGCCGAACCTTCAAAAGTTTCCTGCCAACCAGCGAAAGCACAAGTAACTAACTGTTCATGAGATCACACCACGTTTACAGCTCTGTTGCTGTTGGAAATGTATTTTATTTTCTTTATAAAATAATGGCTAATCTTTAAAATTGATTTTAGATGGTTTGAGGCATTACACCAGAGAAGTAATGAGCACTAATGTCAATGATATTGGACACAAATTCATTTTAGCTTTATTTCATGTCCAGTACAATTCTGCTAAGCCTTGAACTGCTAAAGCCCCGTTATTAACTCGGCAGTAACCTAACACACGGAACAGCAAACAAAAGTGATAAGAGCACAGACTGATCAGGACCTCAAGGCTACTGTCCTTTTTCTGCAGCTATAATTCAATTTCCAATTTTACTTTACATTGGACTCATTATTTCACAGTAATTTTCTTTTCTGCTTCATAGTGCCATCTGGAGGTGAGAGGAGTGAAGAGAAGCCAAGGCAAAGAAATGGGAAAGAAATGTCCATAAAGCTAGTAACACATGTGTGTGTATATATGTATGTATATGTTGATAGGGGAGGGAAGGGACCAAACACTCAGTGCATTTTGCAAACCACCTGAAACCATCCTGAAAGCAAAAATATGGGCACCTTTCACCCAGTCATACACCCTGGAAGCCTTTCTTTTTTCATTTTTCGTTTTTTCGTTCCTCCGGGGGCTTTATCCCACCCCGCCGGCGTTGAGTGGGTGGGCAGCCGTGGAAATCAGCCCTCGCTGCCACCCCGCCGATGGCAGAGCCATGACTTGGGGTGATGATTCCTATAAACTGCCCCGGAGTATTTAAGAGGAGAGGAGACTTCCCGGGCACGCCTGGAATAAGGACAGAAGGCTGAAATCCTGCAAGCCCTGCTCCCATCAGCAGTCATTACTTGTCAGAGATCACACCCCTCTCGGCCAGATTGCTCACAAGCATAATGACTACTTATGTGATTAAGGGGGCTGCAGGACAAGGCTCTACGTTTGAATTAAGAGATAATAAAATAATTATTTTTTTAATTTTTTTTTTTTTTAATTCACAGCTACTTGAGTCTTTGTTTGTAAGCTTTCTGCCAAATGCTCGTGATCCCTAGACCTTTAAAGAAACAGGGCTGAAAAATGTCGCTTCACGACCAAAAGAGATCATGTCATTTTTGAGGAAACGCTGGCCACTGCATGAGGAGTATTTCTCCTTCCCCGCGTTACGGCAAGAACAGTTACAAGAGACAAAACATGTGGTTTGTCTTATTTGGACAAGGTCCAAAATCTGGTTTTCTTCAACATGATTTTATTAGGTATATGATACACTGTTCTGCTGGAGGAGAACAACATATGGCTGAACAGTACAACTTAATCCTAACTAAAGATTTCCTGTATCTACTGTAACCTAATACAATGACAGATGCACGCTTGCATGTGTGTGGAAGGTTAACACTCAGATTTTGTTTTCGACAAATTTACTCTGTCCATTTACATCACATCATAAGAGCAAGGGGGAAAAAAAAACCCAACACAATCAAAAAACAACACAAAACAACAAACCAACGCCACCACCAACCATCTCCAGGAGGAGACGAGAGGCGGGGGCTGACAGCCTGGGCTTTGGTGCCCTCTATTGAGCATCCAGTCCCTCAGCCCCAGCCCATAGCAAACAAAGCCCCAGTTTCCTCTTTAAAAATAAATAAATAAATAAATATTTTTTTTTTAAAAAAAGAGGCCGCCTGTGTTTCCTCCTTTGTTTTTTTATAAGGGAGGTAATACTACTGGGAGCGAGCAACTGCGACACAACTGTTGGGCATCTGATAATGTTTAAGAAGGGATTAAGCAACACGCGCCTGCTGGGCATTACTCGCTCACCAGAGAGGGAAGAGCACCAAGGTTCCACTGGAAAGAGGCAGCCACCACTCGCCCGAGGAGGTCCCACTCGCCCCATGGCCACCCATGCCCCCACAAGCGGGCACCCCTCCCCTTTGGAGCCAGTCTCCCACTCTCCACATCCCTGAGAGCTCTTGGTGGAGACACCTCCATGAGAGATTCCTCTGACCCTGCACCAGCTCCTGCTTGTGGGACCATGGTGGGGAAGGCGAGGAGGAGGGCAAAGCCCTGGCCACCTCCAAAAGAGTGGCTCTGCCTTAGGCAGACGTGTTTCGGGTGGCTTCCTTGCCCCAGCACCAAGCGAGCCTGATGCAGAGCCATCCCAAGCAGCCACCCTGGGGATGCTCTTCATCTCCTGTGCATCCCAGAGCTGCACTTCTCAGAGGTCCTAGTACATCTTCCACCCCATCATAAACAGCACATCTTATGAACTAATTGAGGACTAATCATTTTTCCTTGGAACCAAGTGTGTTCAATAAAAAAATAAATAAATGCCAGTGATTGAACCCATCTTCATTTTAAAACAGTGTTTTTTTAATTATTTTGCTGATAAGCAAACCCCAACGATGCTCTGTGAAGGCAATCTAAATCCCAAAGTTAAACTTGTGGGGCTACAAAGGGATTAAAGCAAAGAGGACCTTACAGAGCCTAATATTATAACATAGCTTTTTAATTTTGAACTCTAATTTAAGAATAAACTTTTCCTGCCAATTTACAGACATCCTCAAAGGTATGAGGATACTTACCAGGAAAAACACATACTTTTCCTTATTCTTACGAAGTAATTCATAATTGAAAAGGGGCTAGCTGACTTCCGTTAATGCAAATGGCCTCTTGAAATATTAAATTACGCCCAGACAAGAAGTGAGCTTTACAGCTCTTCATCACTCAGAGATAATAACCTGTGAGACAAGCAGGTCTTGCCCTGCATTTGTGCAGCAAAGCCAGATGAGAATGGGACACCTGTCCCCAGATTTCACCAAACTCCAGCTCTTTGCTTTAGCCTCCAGCTGGTGGCCTCATTCTCAGGTTGCTGTGCTCTGCATGGAGAGGCTTCAGGAAGACCCGGAGTGCACACCTTGCCCTGTGCAACTGTCCTGGAGTGACATGAGAACTCCATAGCCATCCACGCATAGGCGATATGGAGGAGCTCCCAGGGCCAAGAGCTGGCCACCTCTTGGTTGGAGAGCCTCCAACTACTCCAGCCTCACTCCTCGGGCACATGGCTCCTGCCCAGGAAGGCACTACAGCAATAGGAAAGGGGTGCAGAGACTGTGATAGATCTAAACTCCATCTCCGAAATGGTGTGGATCCTGATAACCTCACAAAAATGTAATCTGGGGACCTCTCCCTTGACAGGTCCACAGAGACTTGAATTCCATGTCTTCCCACCATCACAAAGAAACACTAGTGGGGCTGTGAGCTTGTGCATGGCAATGGCCATCATCGCTGGGGCAAATTTGGCTTTGCAGTTCTGGGTGACACCATCCCACGCAACTCCTTCCCTACCCCCTTCCCAATGTACCACGGAGGTCCTGCTTCCCCCTTTCCCTGCGGCACTACAGGACACGTAGCACCCAGATGTAGAGTTTTAGTAAAGCCAAGTGTGTGTATACACACACACATATATATATACACACACAGAGACACACACGCTTGTCCACGAGTCCCACAAATCCAGAGAAAGAAATCATAACCTTTGGTTCAGATGCAGAAGAAAAATTATTATTAATAATAATAATAATAAAGCATCATGGCAGCGTATCTGAGCCAGTAAGAAGATGCCTTGTGTACGGAGCAGCCCAGAGGTGCCAGCCAGCAGAGGGCAATGGTACAGCACAGAAGGTGCCAAGCCAATTCATCTCAACACAGCTCTTATCGCTGAAAATTCCTTCCAACTGCTCCCCAGGGCTGAGAGAAAGCTGACACCTTTCAAAACAGCATCCAAGCTCAAACACTTAAATCACTGCCTTACAACAGAGGTGCCTCTTTTCCCCAACTCCTGGTCTAACAGCAGCCAGGGAAAGTCATTGCACGCTGTCACTTTCTGCTGTCAGCACCCATTTAAGTTACAGACATCCACAAAATTGGGGAGTGAGGACATGTTTTCAGAACCTGCCTCTGTGTTATGGCTTCTGAAGCACAGCCAGCATTGTAAACATTTTTGATGCTGAAATACTGTAGCTTGTTACTGGATTGGTCTATTTACCATTTTAAAACAAGAGTGATTTTGGAAACGCACAACTCCGTGGGGCAGCACAGGTGAGTTGAGCTGGTCTCACCCGGAGACCTGAACTACTGTACCCTTCAGCTGATCCCTAATATTATCACCTCTAGGTGCACAGTCACGCTATTTGCCTGTCATTCTTTCCTGAGCTGCAGAAAAAACACATCTGATCCTCTTCTGCTTTCCCTTCCCTGTCACACGTGCCTTCATCCAGTGTTTATTTGCTATCCTTTTGGCCACAGATCCTATATAAGTGTATACAGGAATTTTATTCCTGCAGCAGTTCGCTCGCCCTGCCTCCAGCTGCTCAGCCTAACAAACACAGCTCGGGACCAATGGTTTCTCCTCTGTTAGGAAGGCCTATAATTATGCCACACAGACTGGAAAAACGGCAAGTCCAAGAGTCCTCTACCCACTGACCACGAGGCTTATAGACTATTTAAAAGATTTGCCTTTTCCCCTTTGCTTATGCAGTTCTGACTCAGGGGAACGCTGACAGTGAGGAAGAAGAACAGCCTCCACTCACAGCGTTTCCCCGTGCCCTCACCCTGGGCAGTGGCTGAAGAGAGCCTTCAAAGGCACACACGATCCCTGCCCCACCAGCTGTGAGCAGCCTGCCCTCCCACCAGTGGTGCCAGGGGACTACGAGAATGGCAGCGAAAGCAGGAAAATTACACCAACAGGGTCCCTGGCACTGCAAGTGATGTGGTTGCAGCAGCGGGATGGACAAGGGATGCAGGACTGAGACTCATACAGAGTAAGGCAGGTCAGACTCTATACGCCCATCCTTTACACTAACCCTCTGCATAACCCTGGGGATGAATGATTTTATACAGGTTGCAGCTCTACTAGAAGTGGCCACAGCTGCTAGAGCCTGTTTGTGACAGTGGGGCTGGTAAAGTAATTGCCATTACAGGACGTGTCTGTGTTCGGAAGCCTCAGTAGAGACTTCTCCCAGGCTCCCAGTGGTTTATCCCACAAAGACACTGATTTTTCCAAGGACATAAAAAGGCAGAGAAGTCTGTTTCTTTTCATGAAAATATCCAGCTCATTCTGAAAGCTAGAAATAGACATCGCAGTGAAAGATCTCCCAACCTTAGTACGCAATTGGAAAGTGACACAAATCCAAAGCTGTTATTTATAACCAGTGCAATGCAAGGCAAGGGATAAGCCCCAGCTGACGTTTCCTTACAGCCAAGAGAACTGAAGTCACGTGTATGAAATATGACTTTGCAAATAAAAAAGCAAGCCAAATGTGCAACATGTACAGATGACCACACGGTGGCTCTCAAGTACCAGAGATGAGCTATTTTAAACCAGAAAATTGATGACATCATAAAAACACCAACATCTCTAGGATGGGCTGTACTTACTTTTCCAGGAATTCCTGCAGACCCTGCCGGCGATGGTCCACATGATGGGGATTGTTCATATTGAAAAAGGGAGTCTTAGATGGCAGTTCAGGTAACTGTCTTTAGAAACAAGAAGGAAATACCCAGTTAAAACTTAATCTGAAACAGCAGAGAAAAAAGCAAATGCTAACCCCAAGCAGGTGAAATTCATGGGTCATGTTCCAGAAGCTCATGAAATGGAATTTGGGAACACAAGGTTGAGAAACTGGAGGGCTTCTCCCACACTTCAAAGGGCAAAAGAAGCAAACCAGATATTTCTGGTCCAGCTGTTATGCCTGCACGCTTGCCTGCCTGAGTCCCTCATGGTCCTTGCAGAACCCAAGCCCACCCTAAAAGCACAGAACAGAGGTACATACACCTACACCACACTGCTCTTTCTGCTGCCTGCATGTAGCAAAGGGAAACACAGACCAAATCCCTTCCAAATTAGAGGGGGGCTCACCAAACAAAGGCTATCAGTACCAACCACGTTCTTCTGGGTTTAAAGCACAGAAAATGCCTTGCACAGAATAAACTTGTGCAAGTAAGAAACACAGGACACTTTCCAGCTCTGATTTCTGTAATTCTCAGCATTAAGATAAAACAATCCTCCCCTTCCATGACTTCCATGATTATTAAGTAGCCACGTATGAAGTTGCTCACATAAGCACTGCGTTGCTCTGAAGCCTCTGCCGAAGCCAAACGAATTCTCGGAAGCGTCGTCTAACACAGGATGTTTTCCTTGTGAAGCACATACTGTTTGTCTGTTGGGAAATAAAAAAAAAAACAAAGCCATTTTACTTTGTAAATCAGCTTAAGCTAAAGCTCAGGCATGGTATCAGAAACACATCCAAGATGCTAATCCCTGAAACACCAATGGAAAGCTTGACAGAATTCAGGTTAGGTTAAGGACTGTGCTTTATCTCAGATAGGACTGGTGACAGTTTCTACTGCTTCTCAGGGGAAGTATTTTTCATTGCTTTTCCTTTTTAAAAGCAAGAGATCTGGATTATGGTACAACTTGCAGTAACCGGAAAAAAAAAAACAGATCTCAGAAAAAAAAGAGTTTCAGCAGATAATGCCAACCTGTGCAGGGAAGTAAGTCATGTTTAGCTGTTCTGGTCATAATCCTGCGAACAGCCAGCCAAACAGTTCTTCCAGTGTGCAATCCTACTTAAATCAAATCAAAGGAACGAATGTGACTGCTCTCCCCAAGTAGCAGCAGTTGGAAATTTTCCCACAGAACGCTATTAGTCTGCTAGAAAAATGCCAATTCATCAAAGAGAAACAATTCACGGAAATTAAATGCTTCTGCCAAATTTTCCCGTGGAGCACACATTTAGATGAAACCCCACCTGCCAGAGAGGACTGCATTATAAATCTGCCTGCTGTCCAAGCCACCCTCCATCGCCTGCCAGGAGCCACCACTCCTAGACAGCAGACTGTAGAGGATGCCAGCTTTCTGGAACAGATGAATCTTTGGATACCTCACAGTTTAAGAAGCCAGACACCCTAGGTGCTGGGCAAAAGGGGAATTCTGCTGGTCTAAGAGCCTAGCAGACCCAAGATTTTGAACCCATGGAGAACCCTGGACAGTAGGGCTGACCTAGAGACCTGGTCCCTGAAAGCCCTGTGATGGTAGGAAGCTGAGCTGATGGTTATCAGCCCCAGAGGTACCCAGTGCTGAACCACGTACCACTGGGTCTAAAAGGCATCACCCCAACTCCCCAACTTAGCAGTTGCTGAGAAAGCCAGCAATATACTTCTGTTCAGAAGCACCAACACCTGTGAAACAGCAATACAGCACCTGCTCCAACAAATCTACAGAACTTTTATTTACCAGAAGTCAGAAGTATCAGTGCTTTGGAACCAATGCTTAAATCATATTGCAAAATGTGATAGTTTCACAGTTCCAACTGCCACCCAGGAGAGAAGTACTTGTCACGATGGGCATTTAAAAAGCCATCATTTGACTGCTCGCTCTCATTACGCTGAATGCTTAACTCTCCCACACAGGAAGGAAATGCTTTCGGTCCTGTGCCAAGCGTTAATCACGTAACTCTGATCTCGAATTCTTCATCTGATACTTAACCCACTTCACTAAGTTATTTTATTTTTTTTACATCGCAATCAAAATCCCTGGATCTAGATTTGGGAAATGACGGTAACTCCTTCTGTATGTCATCCACCAAAGAAGAACAATCAACAAAACAAAATTATGCATTGGACAGATTTAAAAGACAAGATAACAGTAATTCTAAGTGCATTCCCATTAATAATCATAAACCCAAATGTAGTTGCTTGTGGTATCCAAGCACCACAAAACTAGCATAATACCAGTGTCAAGGTACTCTGAAAACAACCACACTGCAGCAGCCAAATAACTTGGCAAAAAGAAACTCAAGAGAATTTAAAGTACATGTAACCACATAATTACTTGAAAAGAAAGTTGTTTTCCTGTGAATACCTGAAGAACAAACTACTTCTATAATGGTAGGACATCATCAACTATGACAACCTTCTAGTTGATAAGTAAAGCTAAGAATAATCTCAGTTGCAAGACACTGTGGAGTGCATGTGTGAGCAGAACATGGGGTCCACCTCCCGGGCTCTGCCACAGAACCTCCTGCACAGCCTTTGGCCACCCCACCTTCCACTGCATCTCACTTGTTAAAAGTAGAATAATATCCTCCAGCCTCCCAGGAGTGTTGTAAAGAAATTCCACTAGTACCCCAAAGAGAACCCTGGCTTGGACAGAAACAGCAATAAGAGCCCAAAGAATCTTTGATGATAATTTTTATACTTACATGAATAAATATCTCGTAGTCTATGTAAGAATGCCATGAGTCTTCTTTTTGCGTCCTGGGGTCTCTCACCAAGACAGTTACAAATTCCTGCAAGCGCATAATAAAAATCAAGAGATTAATCTCAGAAGACAAAGGGAACCCAAAAGACTCTCTTGATCGCTCTGCTTTTCCACAAACTACTGTGCTCAGATTTAAAGCTGAACTGCTGTTTTATTGAATTTTGCAACCCTATAAAAGGAGAAGCAACAAGCAGTGAATCATCTGAGCTACACCACATGTCTGGGAAATTCCTTGCCAAACTGCTATCTGAAAAGAACTATTTCAGATTAAGTAATACTGTGAGAAGTCATACCTGTTTCATGCATGGGAGATTTGGTGATTTCAGTAGCTACAAGCTAAAAACCTAACAGAGTCACACGTGTAACAGAGAACTAGGCAGGTATATTAGACTTTTCCCACAATTGCAGTCAACATTCACAAAGAATGTGTTACAAATCTGCTCCATGCACCCAATATGTATATACATATAACATTTAATTTGCTCCTGAATTTCTTTCGTTATTGTACTTTTTTTTTTTTTAGATCAAGAATTTGTACCCGTTGATTTCGAGGATCTGACAAAGTGCTTGGTACCTCCATAAAGAGGTGAAGAACTCCCTTTTCTCTATGCCCCAAGTGACTTGCTCCGGCCCCATGGAAAGGAACGTGCCACTATTAATTACCCCAGACACAAATTCAACACAGGGAATTCAAGGTCTTGAGCCTAGCATCCCAGATGCCTTGTGGAAGGAGATGAATCCTCCTCTGCCACATAAGGTTCCTGATACACCAGGAACTTACACCTGAGGATAGAGGACCTGGGCACGGTTATCCCAGCCTGCCCATCAACCTTATATAGTAAAATAGAGGGATCCTGAAGGAGCATGAGGCCTGTGGGCATGACTAAGAAGAACTGAAATAGGCCAAAGAATTACATGTTTCCAAGTATCTTTAGCTAATGACCACATGAAAACTTGTATCACGTTAAAAAAAAAAAACAACCACCAAATAAAACGGTAAATCTGCGTGTTCATACCGAGATGGAAATACATCTTTAGAATACAAAGATGGAAAGCATGCTTAACTACCTGCTATTTCCCAAGGAAAGGAACAGGCTGCCCTACTTCAGTTGCTTAGATATGCTCTTCAGCCAAAGCCAACCACTTAAATAATGACTCGTTTAAGGAAAGCTGTATCATTTTAAGCTGCAGATATACTCCCCGTGAGGAAGGCACTGCACAAGATCCCCAGGTACAGGAATCGACTGTGGGAGGAATGACAGCGTCTCCGGTAAATAACATGTGTTTTTAGTATGACTCTGCACAAATCAAGAAATCTTGAAATAGAAAGCTCTCAAAATGTATCTCTCCATACCCAAACCATGGATGTCAGGAAAGAAACATTCACTCTTCAGCCAAGTCGTCTCCCCCCACACTTCAGTGTGTCACCAGCAACCTCCAGCAGACCCACAGGAGGACAGCAACAACCTTGGATGGAAAAGATTTTTGTTGTGGGTTTTTTTTCCCCTTCCCCCTGAACAGCAACAGCTCTCTGTACATGGCAGGGAGGCATCCATGGTCTGGAATAAATCACTGATGACACCGATTTCCAGGCGGCACTGCTTCAGGGATGGGGAGCCTGTGCCCCAATGGCTGGATAGAGCCCACGGCTTTATCTCCTCAGCCCGGCTCCAGTCACTGGGGTGTTTTTCTGCGTTATTGCTGGAAACCCTTCTGGTGTGCGTCACGAGCACCTTGTCAAAGAAACCCCACTTGAGAGGCTCCCACCATCTCTGCCATTCTTTCCTCCCCAAAGAGCACTACTTAACCCCATGCCAACATGACACAAGAGGAACAAATGAACACAGCTGTAATTGCTTCCACCAGCTGAGGGTCATGCCTTTACTCCTACAAAAGGGCTAGTGGGAGACATGAGGAAATTATTCCCCTTCCAAGCAATTTGCTAAACAAAGGAAAGGAAACAATGTTTTGGTTTGAT
>JAOTQQ010000012.1:32766536-32776612 GCA_026546715.1 Gallinago undulata | reverse complement strand
GTGGGAGACATGAGGAAATTATTCCCCTTCCAAGCAATTTGCTAAACAAAGGAAAGGAAACAATGTTTTGGTTTGATATTTTTTTTCACCTGACTCACTATCATATTTATTCCACATATATGGACATAGCATACTTTCAGACCACTGTAACATCTTTTCACGCCAATAGTCTCATCTTCTCGCAATCTTTTGTCTTCCCCAGCCTCCTATTACCCTGTGACCCACTCCAACCCAGAGCTGCAACTTCTTCTCCTAAATAAGTTACTTGCTTTTCTTCCCCAAGCCCTAAAAGCATCAGTCCTGCAAGATGGAAAAAAGGAATTCCACCAGGAAGCTTCGAACTGGACATTGCTCTCCTCTTCCCTTCAACTGCCACAGCCCAGGAGCTGCATCTCCTCATGACCTAACTTCGGTCCCATTCCCCGCATCCACCACCACATCAGCTCCTCGTTGTGTCCTTCCTCCTGTCCAGGTTCCCCAAATTATTTCATTTCCAAGTAACCTTCCATAACCCCCTCCTTTGCACAGAATCAAAATAAGCTCCAGAGTAAAATGCTTCTTTCAACCTCTATTAAACCAAAACAGTATGATAAAAAGTTGTGTTAGTTGTGCTCCACACCAAATTTACCTTGCAAACCATCCCTGACCATGCTAATTTACCTTGCAAATCACCCCTGACCATGCTAATTTAGAGAAAAAACTCTGTATACTTTTAATTTCCAATGAAATAGTCACAGAGCTTCAATACTGAGGAAGTCGAGCACCCTTCAGACTCTACCTATAGAAGACAGGAGACACGCTATGGCAGGCAGGTGTCCAGGAGTATATCACTGAGCCCAGAGAGAAAACGATCCGTGGTCCAGCAAAGCACCTCAAACTGCAGCCCTCACACAGTTGGTGTCAGCTCCGATTTGAAATACCAGGATTTCAGCAGAAGACTGGGTGTTTCTCTCCCCCCCCCTTTATTTCCTTTAGTCTGAGTTGAGTTCAGAATGAAGCAAGATAAACATTAAGCAATAAAAAATTTTAAAAACAAAACAAATCAAACCCAAAAATGTCCAGCCTTTCTCAAGATCTGTGGTTACTTCCCCTATGAACATCTTGAAGCCGGGAAGTGTTAATCCCAGCTCCTGTTAGATTTTATTTTTTTTTACTGCTCTGAAACAGTTGCACACTTAGACTGTCCCTTCTCTTTTGACCTTTAAGCTTTCTCCAGGATACAATACTCCACTGGGACAATAATATTTATTTAATCGGAGCAGCCCTAACTGCCCAGCATAGATACACGGCCAGAAAAGGTGCTTATGCCTCCCCGCCCCTATCAAAGTTGGCTTGTAAAGGCCAATATTCATATATAGGCTGCGTTAAGGTCCAAGAAGTACAGGATCTTCATGGTTAGAAGGGACCTTTACGATCATCAAGTCCAACCACAAAAAAAACCCACAACAAAACAAACAAAAACACAGCAACAACAAAAAATCCACCCACAAATGAAAAAAAACCCCACAAACAGACACAAACCAACACTCTGGGCCACTAGAGCATGCCCTGGAGTGCCATGTCTACATGTTTTTTAAATACCTGCAGGGATGGTGACTCCACCACCTCCCTGGGCAGGCTGTTCCAGTGCCTGACCACCCTCTCAGGACAGTAATTCTTCCTAATATCTAATCTAAACTTCCCCTGGTGCAACTTCAGACCGTTTCTTCTGGTCCTGTCATTATTCACTTGAGAGAAGAGGCCAACCCCCACCTCTCCACAACCTCCTTTCAGGTAGTTGTAGAGACCAATGAGGTCCCCCCTCAGGTTCCTCTTCTCCAAACTAAACATGCCCAGTTCCCTCAGCCTCTCCTCACAGGACTTGTTCTCTAGACCTCTCACTAGCTTGGTGGCTCTCCTCTGGACATGCTCCAACACTTCAATGTCCTTCTTGTAGTGAGGGGCCCAGAGCTGAACACGGTACTCAAGGTGAGGCCTCAGCAGTGCTGAACAAGAGTTAGACATCATGATATTTCTCTGGGAGATGTCTGTTGTATGGTCAGTCTATCCCGCATTCACCATCACAGTCACCAGATTGCAGCAGTTTGGGGTAATAACCGCCTTTCTCCTCCGTATATGCTCCCTGCCCGCCCCATCTTGCTGTAAAAATCAGGATGCCCTCAACGGACACGTCTATCTTCAAGTAATGTGCTGCTCATCCATGGGAGGTGAGGCTGACCTCCTCCCCCTCCCACAGCCCACACAAAGACTACTGTCATCTTTTGTCACAAGACTGCACTGAAAACTGAGAAGCAGAGCCCCAAAACAGCCAAGGCTTCAGGGGCTTTTTACTTTCATCAGCTGCAATTCTTCTCAAGGTGTCTTCTTCCCCTCCCACCCAGTTCTGCTTGGTTTTTCCAGAATTGCAGAAATAGCTATGATGCCACATTATATGTACTTTCTCTTTTGGTTTTGGTGTGTTTTGGGCACCAGACGTACATGTCGATCACGCATTCAAGAACGATACATTTCCTCTAACACCTCAGGTGCAAAAAATTCTCTCGGAACTAGAACTTACTGCTGACAGCCCAGAGTGTCCAAGCCTGGCCTCGGGGGCCCATTGCACCGGGAACAATACAGACTCAACAGAAAGCTGCTTGAGAAAGTAGCATTGCTATTTATTTCTTCTCCCTGAAAATGGCTAAATTTATAAGCAAAACATTTCCTGGCCACACTGCTGGCACTGCAGCTTTGATACGGACCACAGTAGCCAAGCTGACCCAAACTTCTTCACGAAGAACTTCAAACTTGCCCTAAAAGTAGTTGTAACTACTACAAAAAGTAGCCATAATTACTTAACAAGCAGGAATCAGCAGCATAACTGCTCTGGCTGGATGTGCCTTCTAATTCCTGGCTAAAACCACCGTGATTTCTGTGCCAGCTAGTTCAGGCATGGTGGGCACCAGTGGCTTTTTGCTACCCTGTCCTCAAGGCCCACTGCAGTCCAAGTAGTTGGGGTCACACATAAATGACAAAATGGCCAAAGCGACCTCCAAGCCTGGTCTACCCCTACTGCCTCATGGCTACATGTAAAGTCCTATGCAAAGAACAGCACTGAGGTCATGTAGACACAAGCACTGAAAAATGAGATGTTCCCATTTGGATTTACCTCAAAAATGAAGAATACACCAGCTGAATCAAACATGAGAAGTCCTTCTCTTTTTCTTTTTTTAATTATTTTTATTTTTCTTCCCCTCCCTCCTCCTTTCTCCTGATGGAAGTATTTCTGCACAATGGAATGGATTGTTCACAGACAAGGATAAGCCAGAAGCTCTACTATGTTGAATTTGACCACAAAAGCTCTGTTTCTGAGAAACCCCTCCTTTTAACATTTTCCTATTAGGAAAATAGGAAATCTGACATGGAAACGTCTATTTTTAATATGGGGGGAGGGGGGAACATCTACCACAAAGAGGACAAAATAATCTCACATTGGATGATTATTTGCATCAATCATTCCAGTTGCACTTTAACTCAAATCTCTATGCCCAGGACCATATCAGGTGATAACCTCATGCTCCACGGTGCCACTGTCACACATCTTATTAGTCAATAACCCCTGAAGAGTCATTTTCCACAAAGCTTCCATGAAAAATAGAGTTTCCCATCAGGGTGCCTATTAGTAAAAGGATCAACCACAAAGGACATGTGGCTTTTTATGCTGGGAGTGTTGGCACCTTCACTCCACGTACTCTGACTACTAAGGCTAATAGGAGACTAAAGGCTGACGTAAAATAATTTGTTGAAATTTTTAATGTTCATTGGGACTCAGCAAAGGAGAAGATGCAAGTGTGATTCTTGTGGTGCATGCATCTGGTAATCTGAATTCAGACTCAGATCCAACCATTACATCCTCTAAAATATCTGAGGACCAATGGAGAGAAGACTGAAATCCAAGTCCTTCTCTCCTATCTCAGCGCCTGAGCCCCTTATGCACAGAGTCACTTACTCTCTGTCTCTCTAATCCAATGAATATTTGATTCTTCCATCAAACTTTAACAGAAGGAACTGGCACTTCATCACTCCAGAATATTCTGTAGCCTGGCAATTAAAAGCATGAAGAATACAACCAATCTTTCCTGGTCCACGTGAATTGCAGTGAAATTCAATCCACGACTGCCAAACCAGAATCTTCTTTTATTAGGACTTAAATGCAACTTACTTGTTTTTCATGTTTTGGTGTCATCTTCACTGGTTTGTATTAAAATAAAAATCAACCTGAAAAAAAATAAAAACAGATATAAGATTGTCAGTTAGTAGTTATTTGAAGGTCATTATTACTTTTGCTAGACATTAATAGACAGTGGACAGAGCCAGGCTCAGTGCCATATATACCAGAAAACACATTTGCATTAACTAAAGAACGAATTAATTAAAAAAAAATAAAAATCCCATTTTAGAAACATTAGGTTTATCCCCTTCTGGGGATATTAGCTGTACATGATAGTCCAGTGATGCCTGTCCATCTCTGGAAATCAGTGTTATTCTTCATCACTCCAAGAGCCGTCCTGGGGCTCATTCTTGCACCCACCTCCCAACAGGTCCCCACAGCCAGCATCCCCCACGCTCAGTCACAGCCCAAGGGGGGCTGCCCCTGCCTCCCCCCAGTTCTGCGTGACCACGGATGAAGTCCAAGAGATGCTAATACATCCGAGTCAGCAGAATCGAAAGCCCCTCTCAATCGTTCCTCAGAGGGAGATAAGCAGAGAGACAAACTGCTGGATCCTGCAGGCTAGAGAGCACTCAGGCTAAATTTCACAGCGTCCCTGTTTTTAAAGCTTACATGCAGGGAAGTACATAATTACACCAAATCAAAAAAATCCCATCATTAACTCATGTTTTAAACCCACTCTTCCACTGGAAACCCCAATAGATTCTCTGCTGTCCTGTAAAGCAGCCGGTTTGCTCAGGACAGCCACCCACTAGTTTCCAAGGCTGATGGGGTCGATTCAGACCTTTTGCCACAGGGACTATTTTATTTTATTTTTTTGCTACCTTACATACACACCGCCTGCCCAAAAACAGCTGCTTGTGGGAAAAGGGTCTGCAATTTGCCTTCCCCCTTTACCTCTCCCCACTTGCCACCCAGCCACCACCAGCCAACATCTACACTGACCCCCAGCCACACAAAACATCCCACTGCTTTCCCCAGATTTTACACATCAGCCTCCTCTTTCCAAACGGGGAGGACCCAAGCGGGATGCCTCCTTCACCCCAGGAGTATGAAACCCCATGACCAGGGTGGTTCAGGAGAAGCCGAGCAAAACCCTCCCATGCATCTCTCCAGGCTGGCACCTTGTGTTGGAAAAGGTGGATTTGCACCTTTGGATATGTTTTTTTTTTTGGACAATCCTCAGCAGCTGTCGTCAGCAAAGCGTTCACACGTGACTAGGGAAGACACAACTTCTCGGAGGTGGTTTGCTAAGGTTTAGCCATACAGAGCACAAAGGTAAGCACCCATATATTTCTTTGACCAGGAAGTTATCTTGGAAAAAATACACCTGATTCTACACCTGATTTTTAAAAAGGATCATAGGATCATTTTTTTTAATAAAAAAAAATAGGATATTTTGTCTCCAAGTAGAGATGTCCATACACACAACTTCAGACATCCTAAACGGTGCCATCAGCACAGTTCCCATCTTCATAAAGCTATCGCCACCATTTCACTGCTGTGGCTAGGACAGTGTAGAGGAATATCAAAAAAACCACACTCCCAATAAATTTTCTTCTTTTACTCAATATGTTTATTCCTAACTGGCACATACGCTCCAGGCAGAAGCTGCAGAGGAGCACTCAGACACTTCTTGCTGCCCAGGATCAGCAGCGCTGCAAGGGGCTGGGGGGGGGAAAGAAGAATTTGGCTCATCAGTTGTAACTGCTGCTAATACAGAGGTAAAGATGGAGCTTCCCTTTTTCGGGGAGATAAATGGCTTTTACCTCTCAGGAGAGGACAAGCCCACAGCACAGAAGGTACCGCGCAGGGCTCGGGCTGTTAGAAGAGAATTCCACCTCCTACCTTTCCCCATTGGGGTGCAGCTGTAAGCCTATATAGACAGGGTGGAGTTTTTTTTTCACCTTTCTGCTCAGTTGGATGTGTTATGGTTGGTTCTGTTTGTTTGGTTTTTTTTTAAATAGCAGTTCCACGATTTCCCCATAAACACTTCTTTATTCTGTCAGATTCTGCAGCTTCTTTCTCTCCTGTCTCAGAACTGATTTAAATAAGAGATTATGCAAGCCCAAAATATCTCATTCCTGACGCTGCTGGTGAATGACAGGGCTCCAGCGACACATTTCGGTTTGTTGAGTGTTTTTCTAATGCCAGTTATGTGTTGGCACAGGTTAGAAACAACAGTTTAAACTCCAAACAGTCATGGCCACGTAAAATATTCAGTGACTAAAATTAATATTTCAGAACCAAAAAAGTCCTAAAATATTTAAAATACATATTTTCTTCATTAAGTAATTTGAAAAAAAAAAAAGAGGAAATGCAAGCCCACTAAAGCTACCTTTGCCACTAACTTCAGCAAGCCCAAAATCGTCCTGAGACACTGCAGCTACTAGCAAACGTACTGAATGCAGGATTCTGTCTGGTCGAAAGACACACATTTTGGGACTTCCTTAACACACGCAAAAGCCAGTGAAGCAGAACAGTTCAACCCTCTGCTTAAGAGGATGCCTTTTTATCTTTAGAAAAACTTTACCTAAAATACCAGTGCTGGGGAGAAGCAGCCTTCAGAAGACAAACAGAAAGTTGCTGGTCTTTTTATACTCTACTCATTAAAAAAAAAAAATTTCCGTTGACCAAGAAATGAACCAGTACTGGGAAAAAGAATCAAAAAAAGGCAGTAATAGATCTGTAGTTTTGATAAGATGCTTTCTACCGTGACTAGGAAAAAACCCCGTTGCTTTGAGTAAGTTTTGTTCTGCTTCTGATCTATTATCAGTCTGAAGACCTCTTTTTTTTATTATTATTAGCTTCACATACTTAATATAACACCTGCTCCTTGCGGTACTTTTTTTTGACGGTTCCTAATTGCATAACCAACGAAACCACCAGGGAACAGCTCCACAACTGCCAAAAACAACAACCCAGAGCACAAAGATTACGTAGGATGACTTGCCATACTTCCTGTAGCCTAAAAAAAATTTAAAAAAATCAGGGGGAAAAAAACCCAAATCCATTACTGCAGTGCTGTTCTTAGGCATAACAGAGAAATACAATTAGGAAATACATTTTATTTCACTATTTAGAGTTTGTTTTACAATTTAAAATCAGAATTAAAAGGGACTGGTTTAATACTACTAGGAGAGTGTCTTTTTATCCTGTAAATGGACTGCTCAGAAAGGAGAAGTAGCTTCTCCCCTACAATCCCAACCGAAACCCAAAAAGTCAAGCAGTACCACAGCCAAAACCCATGACAACTTTTATAACAACAGCATCAACAAACGCCAGCCCCTGTGGCCACCTCACCAGTAGCTGTGTTTACTGCACTGAAGTGTGATGATTTCACTCGCTGCTGGGCAGTGTCCTGCATGATGTCCTTGTCTGCCCGGGGAGCACTCTCAGATTCCAGGTGGCCAGTGTTTTCCCCTCGAGAAATAAACATTGATCTTTGGCTCTAGAATTATCCACCCACCCACCTTTGGTTAATTTCTACGCATGTAACTGAACGATCACCTTTGAGCTTTAATGGGGAAGAGTGATTTGTATTTAGGCTTTGGTGATAACTGAAAGTCCTACCCTGTCACAAGCAACGCCCTCGGCTGCACTTTCAAGACTGTTCCCATCATCAGTATCAAACGAAATTTTCATTCAGGGCTTCCATGTGGCCAAGAAGGAGAGAGATCACAAGTCTCTAAATACTTGAACATCTTCCCTGCATCTTATGTTTTGCTTACCTTAACACTTAAAAAAAAACCAACATATGAATTTTAAGCTACAGCCTGTATCTTAAGCTCAGCCACATCAGCACCTGTAGTTCACTATCACAGAACATGCCTGCATGCACCCTGCACCCAGCCACACTATGTTCCTGAAAGGCAACTCATCCCTATGGATTTCTAAGGAAAATGCACTTGCAGGGGGCAGTAGTGGGAGGAAGAGGGTATGAAGAACAGAGCTGCAATAAAAGACGACGCTGGCTCTGGAGAGTTCAAAAAACGGCTATAATAAACTCCATAATCCCATCCTAAAACATAAGTAGGACTTAGATTCAGGAGAGGATAACGCAAATTTCTTTTGGGAAGCATTTATTGTATTTGCAGAATCGTCAGGTTCTGGACTAATTCTGAAACGTCAGTCACCATCAGGGAAAGTCACTGTTGGGGAACGAGCATCTCATGCTCCTCCTGGATAGGGGAGAGGACCTGAGGGATGCCCGTGCCAACGCTGTTGCAAGTGAGTAGGAAATGACAGAGCTATGTCCCCACTTAGTATTAACTTACAGCTAGCCAGAAGCATGGATGAAATATTATTATAGGCTTCAAAACAATTTCAAACAACTACAAGTAATAAAATGCAACATTAATTTGCTTATGGAACAAGACTGCTTGGAATCATGAGACCAGCTATACAATATGTATCAATGGAAAGGTCCATCTAGTCCAGCAGTGACTTAGACAGTGACTCACACTGGAGCCTCAGAGCATAAGAAATGGGTAACATTTTGAGTGCTTATTCCCCAGTTTTGAAGAAAGTAACGTGAAAACTATATGTAGGTAGCATACATTTATACATATAAAAGGTACCGTTCTGTGATGCCAAACTGACCACATCATAACACAGCCTGGCACTTACAGATACCGGGTACACAGCCATCACAGAACTACTGGTCTTGTTGATGGGGAATATCTTATTCAAACTCTATTCCCCAAGCAGGGACTTCCACTCAACCAGAGTTATTCAGCTCCAGCATAAGCATATGCCTTCTGCATCACTTGGTCCAGCTTAACACCTGGGGTCAACCCAACTGCACTCAGAGGAGTCATGAATTCCCTCCTGTCCATCACTCTCCACAAACTGAACAGTGAGGAGTGTAACTCTAGACTGTGCAGGTCACAGAGCATCCTTCCTTCCTTCCTTCATCCACCCTGCTGGTTACCTGCCTCACCTTCCCGCAGCGAATCACCGTAAGGGTCTGCCCATCAGAAGTGACAAGAATATGAAAAACCTCCATGTTTTCATCTAAACTCCGCACAGCACTCAGTGTCTGCAGACTCCTTAGTTAAGCCAACAAAATAAAGCACCCCTCGAGCGAATCCATTCCACTTTCCAGTCTCCAGGTACCTATTTCCATCAGCGTTGCATTACAGCAGCAGCAGAATTGCTTTGTTGCTGAGCAGGAAACAAGCACACCACCTAAATTGCTTTTCAAAGAAAAAGACCTTTCCAAGCCACTGACAGAATTCACACACCTTCTCTCCAATGTAGAAAAGCCCTGCCAAAAATCATGCCTTTGGGGCTGCAGGCGATATTCTGACTTCCAGCCTCCGCTGCCAAGATCCTTAGCCAACCACTCCTTCCCTACAGGATTTCACTCCATTTGGTTGCTAAATGCTTGTTTATGGCCACCAGGTATCAGACACCTCTTCTTTAAACACCATGTTATCATTTTTCCCCTGTCAGCCATTCCCTCGCGTTGCAATCTTCCTAGCTATTAAGATCTGCTTTATCAAGAGAATGAATTTAGGCCATTAAAAAAAAAAATCAAAGAATTTTTTATTCATTTCAGAGGAACTTGAGAGTCAAAGAATTAATCAAACACATCAATTCCCATCTCCCCTCCAGCATAAATACATTAGGTGGATTACAGTGTCAGGTGTGAGTCACAGATTTCCAGTTCCAGTGGTCTCGCACCACACTGTGCACTGCCTCAAGTGAATGCCAGGTTGACTCACGGGCCAGACCTCTGAGAAACCTCCACAAGCCTCAAGATAAACAAGGAAGAAGTACGAGGAAATTCATTCACAGTAGGAGAGAGCATCAGATGGGGGGGTTGGGGGGGGGTGGGTGTTTTGGTTTGGGGGGGGGGGGG
>JAOTQQ010000012.1:32735025-32751309 GCA_026546715.1 Gallinago undulata | reverse complement strand
TGTCCTCCCCCAGCAGGTGGGGTGGCTGCACCCGCCCTGGCTGAGCAGGCACCTGGGAGGAGAAAAGGATGGGGAGCTGCAGGAGGTCTCCCAGCACACCGGCCTAGGGGCGCTGGGAATGTGTTTCTGAGCTGAAGTGCAGCACCATGGAAATAACGCCTGGGTGGTTCCTGGACCAAAACGTCACAGGGTCAAACAGCCATGCTTTTCCCTGCAGATTCGTGAAGCTGTGTCTCCACGAGTTCAAGGAGCTGTGGTCTGTTTTGCAGAGCGAATATACCAACGAGCTGTTGTGGGGATTATCGTTCTCGGATGTATAGTCTTCTGCGGCAGTTTGCTCCTGACAGTGTTTTGCTGTTCTCCCAACCTTTAGTTTTGACAACACTTGAGAGGGTGTGCAGTGGCTGAGGGAAAAGCATTTGGTTTGGTTGTTCCTTCCCATCCTTTGGCTTGTTACTTGGGAGAAGAGACTGGCCCACAGTTGTAGACAGCAATAAGGTCTAGTCCTGCTGGCCACACTACTAGTGATATTACAAGCCCGGATGCCATTGGCCTTCTTGCTGGCACACTGCTGGCTCATATTCAGCTGTCTGTTGACCAGCACTCCCAGGTCCTTTTCTGCTAGGCAGCTTTCCAGTCAGTCTTCCCCAAGCCTGTAGCGCTGCATGGTGTACTTGTGACCCCAGTGCAGGACCCAGCACTTGGCCTTGTTGAACCTCATCCCATTGGCCTTGGCCTATTGATCCAGCCTGTTTAGATCCCTCCATAGAGCTTCCCTACCCTCAAGCAGATCAACACTCACACCCAACTTGGTGTCATCTGCAAACTTACTGAGGGTACACTTGATCCCCTCATCCAGATCGTTGATAAAGATCATTAAACAGAACTGAGCCCTGGGGACCACCGCTTGTGACCAGATGCCAACAGGATTTAACTCTATTCACCACAACTCTTCGGGCCCGGCCATACAGCCAGTTTTTCACCCAGCCAAGTGTACGCCCATCCAAGCCATGGGCAGCCAGTGTCTCCAGAAGAATGCTGTGTGAAACAGTGTCAAAGGCTCTCCTAAAGTCCACAGAAATGACAGTCACAGCCTTTCCCTCACCCACTAAGCAGGTCAACTTGTCATAGGAGGAGATCAGGCTATTCAAGCAGGACCTTCCTTTCATAAACCCATGCTGACTGGGCCCCATCACCTGGTTGTCCTGCATCTGCCACATGGTGGCACTCAAGATGATCTGATCCGTAACCTTCCCTGCCACCAGTGTCACACTGACAGGCCTGTAGTTCCAAGGATCCTCCTTCTCACCCTTCTTGTAGACGCGCGTGCCACATTTGCTAACCTCTGGTCAACTGGGACCTCCTCGGTTTGCCAGGACTGCTAGTAAACGATGAAAAGGACTTGGTGATCACTTCCAGCAGTTCCCTCAGTACCCTCGCGTGGACCCCTTCTGGCCCTATAGACATTTGTGGGTCTAAGTGGTCTAGGGAAGGTGCCTACCTATTCTATCAGAAATTATGTGGCCAGCATGACTAGGGAAGTGATTGTCCCCCTGTACTTGGCGCTGGTGAGGCCTTACCTCAAACACTGTGTTCAGTTTTGGGCCCCCCACTACAAGGCTGACATTGAGGTGCTGAAGTGTGTCCAGAGAAGGGTAACAACACTGGTGAAAGGTCTAGAGAACAAGTCCTGTGAAGAGCAGCTGAGGGACCTGGAGAAAAGGAGGCTGAGGGAAGACCTTATCACTCTACAACTACCTGAAAGGAGGTCAGCCTCTTCTCCCAAGTAACAAGCAATGAGAGGAAACAGCCTCAAGTTTTATGAGGTGAGGTTTAGACTGAATATCAGGAAAAATTGCTTCACTGTAAGGTGCATTAGAAGTGGCTGCCCAAGGAAGGGGTCACCATCCCTGGAGATATTTAAAAGATGTGTAGACATGGCACTTAGGGACACGGTTTAGTGGTGGGCTTCAGTGTTAGGTTTAGGGTTGGACTCGATGATCTTAAAGGTCTTTTCCAACCTACAAAATATTTATACTTCAAGAGCCTAATTTAGGTGAGTAAGTAAGATAAATAATAATTTGCAGTTATAGGAAAAATGTACTTCTGGTTATATTTGAAATTATGGCAACACATGTTGAGTCCCAAATGTACCACAACACATTGTTAAGAAACTGTCAAGCAGTTTTAAAGAGAAACAGACCATAAACCTAAAAAAATTACCATGAAGCATGTAGAATCCATTTGTGCTGAACTGATAAAATTCATTTGCAATGCTGATAGCTTTTTTCCCAGGTACTAAGAATATTTTATTCCATTTAACAGCAATTGCTCTTTAATTAACTTGCAGTTAATTCAGTACTAATGAACAAATGAGGAGTTTTAAGTCTTTCCTAGCAAAGTTAAGAACCAGGCTGTGAGAGGATGACGCCCCATAATTAATCACGAATTGAATTTTACATAACCAAGCACTACCTGGTCATGTTTAAATCAAGATTATTTTCTTCAGCTGGGGTGAGGAGCAGCATTGGAGTAAGCAAAACTGGATTTTTTTGAGGTCAGCATCATCATCACAACCTGATGTGGTTGAAACACGTGGTTGAAATGACAACCTGCAAACTATTTGATTTGGTATAAGAAAGGACAATGACCAGAAACCTCTGCACAACTCACTAACTACAGAAGATATCTCATTTATTTAATCAGTTAAATTTAAATTAATAACATTTGTTAACTTTTTGCATATGTATGCAGCACATTCAGTATAATTTTACATAACTTGTAACTTTAAAGTGTTGCATTTCATAACTATCAAAATGCAGTTTGACACAAAGTGAAGAGGCAAAAAAAAAGGGAAACAAATACCAGTCATAATGAAAAAAAAGAGAAATCTAAATAATTGTCTAATAAGCTGTAAAGCTATTTAAATGTGAATACAGTGCACTTATGGACAGTCAAAAGGAAGAACCAAATACAATGTAAAAGCTGCACCTAGTTGCAAATCTATATTTCAAGGGTTACAAATTAAGGAGAATCAACCTTTGAACAAAAATCTCTATATCTACCACTTACAATACTGATAATTTAAATCAACTGTTTAACCTGTATTGCTTCAAATCAGCAACTTCATATAAACTGGATATCCACACTTGAAACAAAGTATAGAAACCGCAAAGTTTCAGACAACAAAACACAAACTGTAGAACAGAAGTTTTAAGACTCTTTAGAAAGCAAAGCACTCCGTATTGAAGACACAGGCAGGATAACACATGCTGCTGTGGAATTCTTGTTCAGCACGTGTATTTCTCAAGCTACCAGGTCAAAAAAAAATAAATAACAAAACAGAAAGCAAGGATTTCAGAACCTTATAGGTATATAAATATTCCTGTTATAGGCCCCAAAGAAGTAAGCCATGAACTCTGCAGAAGACTTGCACATATAAATTCGGGGCAATTTGTCTAAGAACAGGCAAGAGAAGCTGGCTACGCTCTGAAATTATCATTAACTGGTGCAAGGAAACCTCCACACTAACAGGGATATCAGATTTTTCTAACAGCCACAAAGAGATAGTGACTGAATTCTGCCCTGAATCTTGACAAGACAAAGCGGTTACCCATAAGAAAAGGTTATTTAGCATCAGTTTAGCCCCCTTGGTGTTTTATCAATAACTGCTTTACAAGGACAAATTCCGAGTCACAATGTAAATGGCTTTTGAAACTATATAAGGACAAATAGTTACAGTAATGATTTGTGAAGCAGTATCTAAAGAACATCATCCCTGCCTGAATTCCTTCCTGTGCTCCTCAGCACTCCATACAAGTTTCCGGGAATAACCATTTTTTTTTAACCTTAGAAAAAAACATAGCTGGGCAACCCTAACTGTCTCAACTAGGACTCTCACAATAGCATATTATTGGATTAATTTTTTTCTGTCAAAGTTCTCAGTTAAGGGGAATTCTGAAACAAGCTTGGCCATTGACATACAGAGGCAGAGCTCAAGGCAAACTACACCATGGTAGTCAGGAAGTTTGTAGACGAAAGCAAGTGAAAAGAGGAAGGGCGACTGAAGAATGGGAAAAGGCCTTCCCCACCCTTTACTTCTGCCCTTCTGAAGGCATTCTCCAGGCAGCTGATTATAAGACTAATTTTAAAATTCAATCTGAAATAGAAACAAAGTCTTTTTTTTTTTCTAAAGTATATGACTGAAGCATCTTCATTAAAATATTCCGCTCCAAAGGCAGAGCTGTGTTAAGTATTCTTCAGGCCACTGCCTGAAGAGCAATTCCATCCAAACCGCTAGTAACGCTATAGCCTTGTATTAAGACCTGAAATTAAAGCAAAGGCTGATACTGTCAACACACGTCAAATATTTCCCAGTATAACCCACTTGGCCTGGTGACCAGCAGCCGTATCTAGGCAGTATGGTCACCACCTGTAACTTAAACATTTAAGTAACCAAAGCACACTCATGTCACTGGCCCCTCCTGACTAAAGAAAAACATGCCTCGGGCATTGTTTGCAGGGAAAAATACAAAGAGTCAGAGCCTGGTATTTGTCTGGTGATTACGGAGTAGTAATGGGGTAATATTAACTAATCAATCTACCCCCAGAAAACAACTTACAGTTAAATATATTACGAATTGAGAGCTTAACATATCAAAAGTTCAGAAATATCATACTGCTTCAAAAGAGTCACAGCCTATCAGTATAAAGGAAGAATATAAAACTATTTTATTGACCACTGTTCACCAGTATTTACAATAAAGTAAACAATATACAGTCTGATAACATTCAAATTACTACAAAGTTAGTTTTCACCTGGCCTTCTTGTAACCAAGTGATCCCAAATACTAAAAAGAATGATTCTACAGGTTTAAAGGGCTAGGTTTGGGTAAAGAAGATACATGCACATCAATAGTATAGAAGACTACAAAACATTTGTGAGTTTGTTTAGACATTCAGTATGATTCTGTAATAACTATGGAAGTTTATGAATGTTTTATAAAAGCTTTTACCTAATATGGAGGAAGTAGTATCAAATGCTCTCTTGTGATAAATGAAACAAGTTGCAGAAAGCTTTCATTTACTTGCTGTTGATGCAAAAACATACTACTTCAAAAAAATATCAAATTTGATTCTTGTTAGAATGTATGCTTCTCACATTGCTAATAAATCAAATTTCAGGTTTTAATATTCATATATATAAAAAAGCAATGCAAACAATTATTGTGCTTCATCTTCTGGGCATGAATGCCAAGTTAGTCGCTCTTCATAAAAAGCAATTACGATTTGAGGACACTTCACGTTAGCTTCTTTGGCCAGCACCAGATCTGCCTCATCAGAGTCTTTCCTGATGTAGAAGAGAGTGGGATTTAAGAAGAATGCATAATCGTTAATTCAGTAAATTTAGCAGCTCTTGAAAGGTCATAAACTCTGAAAAGAATGTCAGCTAGAAATCATATTTCAGTATACCTTTCGCTACAGCTACCAAGAATTTCCATGCTAATGACAAGGTTTCATAGCAGCATCTTCCTTCCCTTTACATGTTTTTTCTGTTTGAAATGAAATGCTATTCATTTCAATGGTATACATTGAAATTAAAATGTAAATGCTATTACCCCAAGACATGAGGCTGTCTTGGGGTAATATAAAAATCCCCAAGCTTCCAGTCTGACATGCTTCAGATTCCCTTTTGGAGTGTATGCTGCCTTTACAACTCAGTTTTGTGCACACATATTCATATTTATGTTTGTTGCATACAATCAATTATGAAAAACTAATCAACTGTAACTAAACAAAAAAGCGCTTATTTTTGTACGTTTCCTTTCTATGTGACTTTGTCAATTATCACTACAGAAATGCAAAGAGTCACAATTTGTATTTTGCAACCCTTTTCAGTTTCACATAAAATTTATAGAGAATTTGAAAAGGCAGAAGGGAGACGGATTTTCTGAAGCACTGATTTTCACCAGTTCATGCACATCACATGACAAATCATTACTCTGGAGACCACACAGTCTGACTCCATTCAGAAAACAATACCCTTCTCCAAGGCTGTGGAAAGCTATCATTCTTCTCATCCCACCACCACAAGAAATCTGACCCCCAGCAAACGTTAATTCAATCTCTTGTATTCTTAAGATTGGTAAAAAAAGTTTAATTTTATCCTACTTCTTCACTAAAGAGAGACAAGAACTCTTCTGTCAACACTGTAGCTAATAAAGCTGGTCTTCCCCCACCCTCTCAATAAGGCAAACTCCCCACACCACTCTCCTCTCTTACTAGCCCAAATGCTAAACCCTTCCCCTTCACCGAATCATAGAATGATTTGGGTTGGAAGAGACCTTAAAGATCCTCTAGTTCCAACCGCCCCTGCCATGGGCAGGGACACCTCCCACCAGACCAGGTTGCTCAAAGCCCCATCCAGCCTGGCTCTGAACCCCTCCAGGGACGGGACAACTCCATGGGCAACCTGTTCCAGTGTCTCACCACTCTCATAGTGAAAAATTTCTTCCCAATATCTAATCTAAATCTCCCCCTATTTCAGTTTAAAACTGTTCCCCCTCATCCTATCGCTCCACTCCCTGATCAAGAGTCCCTCCCCATCTCTCTTGTAGCACCCTGCAGGTACTGGAAGGCTGCTATAAGGTCTCCCCAAACAACCCCAATTCTCTCAGCCTTCATATTGTTTGTTCCTCATCTCAACCTCCTCCACAAGTTCATTCCTATTATCTATTCACTTTGTTGCATGTAGAACAGCTGGCACTACAGTTGGTTGAAAGATTGGCTATCCAGGAGCTGGTTTCTGCTTATTGAAACACGTAAAGTTGGAGTTCTGCCTGCCGTTCCCTCAGCAAGAACACTACCGAGATCCAGCTTTTCCATACAAGTGCCAATTTTTCCATACCTTATGAGAATTTACCTTTCAAATTTCTACTTCTGTAAAACTGAACCAATAGAACCTAAAGTTATTTTGGTTTTGGAAGGAAGAGGGAATAAGTAGTGATTATACAAGCTTTGTTGTTCTAAGAATACAAGGTTAATAAGGATATCACCAGCTGCCTTGCTCCTGAAATGAAGCTGTCTCATTAGTCTAAGCGCAACCACCTGCCCTCTCTTAATATGGACAAGAACTGTGCATGTAAGACTTACCATTTCATGAGGAACATAAGCTCTCCACTGCTATCCGTAGCCCCAATTATCCGCTCAGGATCAAGACCTCTTGCAAACCCTCTTGGTTTATCAACCTATCAAGTAAGTTAGACGATTGTTATCTAGTTTAAGTTAAAATTCTCTTTTGGCATTAGAGCTAGATATATGCATTCTTGTGTGTGTACATATATGTGCTTGTATCAGAAGCAAAAAAATATAGCCTTACATAGTTATAAAAGCTGGAAGTGGGAAAAACCCATCCTTTTCAGCAAAACAACAGGCTTGGGTTAGCTTAAGCCAACTGCGACACTGCACCCTCCCTTGGGGAATATCTCAACCCCTGCTCAGTGATGCTGGTGGTAAGGAATACCATGACTACTTCCCATATTAGTTCCTCTAGGTTCACAACAACCTTCTTGAGACAGTGGCCAATATTGTATCAGATGAACTCACACAACTGACTTTATACAGAAACTAAAATATTCTTTGTATTATTTATCATCTATTCCTTCTGATGCTTCCAACTTTTTTGATGGTAACCACACATCCAACAGATGTCTTCAGTAAACCACTAACATTGCCAACCAGTTTCATTTCAAATTGCTAGTTTGAAAGTGTACAGAGAAAAATGCAAATTATTGAAAACATTATTATATGTGCATTATTTTGTACATATCAGCACCAATTTTGTCACGTTGTTCATTCATTTAAATTGTAGGAGAAAGCCAGATCTTTAAGAAAAAGTAGGCTTTCTTCAGTCACCCTTTCTACTTCCTCTCCATCATGATGTCTGGTCCTAATCTAAGTACTTGCCTGGTCTTCACATTTTGCCATCTTGCCATTCACCTATTCAAAATCATATTCTAAATACAAAATCCATAACAGAACTTCATCTTTGATCCATTTGTGGACCTTTTGCTCTAATACAAACTGACTCCTTAATACCATTCATTAATAACTCTTAATCAAAATCTTAATTTAAATTATTCAGTAAGCACCATGGGACAATGCAAAAACTTTTACTCATTATGTCAATTGATCATCTTTTACCCACCATTTGGACAGTCTCAGTAGCCACCACGAATGATTACCCTTTTCAAACCACAGTTCCAGATGCTGTGCAATTTTTAGTTTTAAACCCATGTTTGGTCTTAGTCTCAAAATCACAACAGGATTTTGCGGGGGGTGGGAATGGAGAGGTAGGGAAGAAACACAGGAAAAACAAAGCTTGGCACATGAGCATATATACTTACAGAATCACGCTTTTTCTTTGATTTACTATCGTCAGATTCGCTATCTGACAAAGATTTTCTTTTGGCGCCATCTGTTTTTTCTTTACCAGCCTTCTGAGAGTTCAGAAAAGCTTCAATTAGCTCTGGACAGTCTAAGTTTTCTTCAGGTTCCCATGTGTTGTCAGCACTGAAACAAACACACTCTTATGTAAAACTAGGAAAAGAGGAAAAATGTAAAACTAGCGACATGGCTCACCTTAAGCAAGTGTTTGCTTAAGGTGAGCTCATTATGTAAGCAAGTTTCTTAAATGTACAGATGCTTATCGTGCCATTATTAACTTTTACATACTGCATTTGATGACTGAAAGAAGTAGGCTCTGCTACTGTTGAAAAACAATGTTCTTAAACTGTAGATTTAGAATAAGCAGCTCCATTAACTCCTATGATCTGGGTGGGATCATAGAAGCGAAAACAAGCAATCCTCACCCTACCAAAATGTACCTGTCCATTTAAACTGACTCCCTTCCCTGCTTCACCCTAAAGACCATCCATGCAAACAAACCATATGATATGAGCACCAAGACTTACGGAGAACAGAATGTGCACACTTCCTACAAAACAGTGTAAGTATGTATTTCTAAACTTCTATATGCAAGGAATGCTCTCAGAAGTCGTCCCTGAGCACTGATATCAACTATACCTAGAAGTAACTCCCTCCTTCAGGTTCCACGTCAAGAGCTGGGCACTGCAGATGTTCCAGTGAGTGTGCATTTTGTTAACGAAAATTTTAAGAAGCTGTCGTGGTTTTGACCGAATTGACCAACCAGAATGACAGATGGCCTCTTCCTCCCCCCCCTAAGGCAAAGAGAGGAGAGGAAGGGGGAAAGGAAAAGAAAACTTCTGAGTTTAGAAAAAACTAAACTACTTTAATGAAAAAATATAAATAAATAATGAAATAATAAGGAAAAGGGAAAAAAAATAGGAAAAAAAATGTATACAGTATATACAAAACCGTATCAAGCTCCCAGGGTGATCATCACGTCACCAGCAGGCACAGGGGAAAGTCCCAGGCTGGACTCGGTGATGGACAGGAGCCGGATTCCGGATCTGGAGTTGGGATTGCTCAGATCGGGATCAAAGGCAGACGAACAGACAGGGTCCTCCTTGGATGTCAGCCATTGAAGGAAGAGGGTTGACCCTTTGATCCCTCAGCTTTTATACTGAGCATGATGCGGATGGGATGGAATAACCTGTTGGTCAGTTTTGGGTCACCTGTCCTGTCCACTCCTCCCTACAGGTGGGACCCCTCTACGCTTTTCCGCTTCCGACCCTCTGATGGGCAAATAACAAATTTGCCTGACCTTGGTTGTTATAGCAAAAAGTATAAACAAGGGCCTCTCTGCATACCATTCCTTGGTATAATCAGGTCTTATCTCTGTGAGATGAGCAGTTTCTAAACAATATCCTGTTAATTTCAGAGTTTCATTAGTTAGAAGAGGCCCAGTTGAAAAAGTAAAATTACTGAAGAGAAAATTAGTTCTCGTTTACCTCAAACCAGGACAGAAGTCCATGAATATTCCCAACAACAACTAAGCACCTCATTAGAAGTCCTCATGCACAAATACAGCCACAGAGCTACTGCACAAGCATGTGGCCTACAAATTATTTTTTAAAAGTTTAAATCAGACCCTCGAATGCTAACCACATTATATTTTGCGTTTAGGTGCTATCACTACAAAAATTTCAGGTGCTAGAATGGAGAACGTTGCAATGCAATCATTTTGGGAGGTGTGCAACAATAAGATTGTATATGTAATTACTTATGTTCAAATGCTAGGTGCATCACCTTTTTTCAGCCAGTTGTCTGCCAGAAAGTGTCACGGGAGGGAGGGAAGAGGCATAAATATGTGCTGCCTTTAACAATCAACTTTTTAAGTCCACTGTACAACTTTCTTGTGCTTCCGTAAGTCCTGGGAAAGAGACTCAAAAGATACCTTTTGGGTATGCCTAATGAAGGCAACCATGCCACAGAATTCCTCATGCAAATCCATCTAATTTGAGAGCGGTTGAGAAAAGTGAATAATAAGCAAACTATCTGCTTCAAATTCATCATTTCAGAGCTGCCTACAGTCTAAATCCCTGCAAAACTTCTTACTCAGAAGTAACATTCATTCCACCACACATATGACAACTGTCAGTGTAGCTTACCTTGACAGATACTGACACAAGCTAAATCAAAGAACAGTGGTAAAAGAACGATCGCTAAGGACTTGGTAAAGTCTTGGGTCATTTTATGTAGCACAAATTCTAAGCTACATATCTCCTATTTTATTTTCATACTTGACTAGCTTAATTGAAAATGCATTTATGGATGTTCTTCCCTTGAGATTCTTTAAAATGTATCCCTATCATCCAATCCCCTCTCTGCATAGCTATTTCAAATAAATGGTTAGTATTTAGCATTGTACTAGGAAAAACAAATAGGTGCCTTACTCTGTAAATCCTTTCCACTTCAGGTAGTATTCCACCTTTCCATTTACAACACGTCTGTCCAGGACTTTCTCCACAACAAATTCTTCAGGCTCTGCCTCTTCAACCTTTTTACCTTTGCCATTCTGTTTCTTTCCCATTTTGTGCTACAAAGGAAATTCAGAATGATATTATTAATTCTTTTGTTTTACACAAGATACTTCACTGGCCAAATCCAACTTTGCTCAGTAAACAGTAAAGAATCATGTAAATATTCACACTAAAGCCAGAAGCTCAGACCCCTTTTTACGTTACTGCATGTGGTCAGGTAACCTGAGCAAGACATGGTAATGTTTTGGGGTTTTTTTCAGTTGGTTAATGAGATACCCAACACCAGTTTTTAAAAGGTGAAATATTTTTTCCATACACCCAGTGCCTCTACTCCCCTTTTAAATTTATTTCTTAGTGCTACATGCTCAAAAATTTATCAAGCTTCTAAAAGTTAACTCTACACCTGTGAAAAGGCAGAGGGCAAGAAACAGCATAAAGCAGAAGTAAAGAAAAGTAATAAGGGAATTGTGAAAATGCATAACGTAGGAAAGGGATGGTATTCAAAAAAAGGTGGTTACTACCTTTTCCAAAAAAAAAAGAAAAGGTGAAGCTGATGGGAACAAAGTTTATGAAGTATTGCTACAATAAACAAAATACTCAACAATAACCCATAACTACTGAACAGGATGCATGCTAGGAGCATTCCACTACTGCAGTCCCTTCTCATTCTTAGCCACGCACCGATGTAACTTACATTCAAGCAGATGTCACAAAGGTGCAAAAATTTAAGACAGCTACACTTAAGTACAGCACTTAACATGTAAATGGAATTTTGCTAACTTAAAAAGCTTTGTGTTTTAAGTTTACATTTGATACTTCAAATAATATTCTTTACATTCTTAAAATAAATATTACATCCACATCATCCTCAAGGCATTCCCAGTTTAATAAGGCACAATTAAATAGTAATAGAAGGACACATTTCAGAATTTCCTTGTTTGTAATCTTAAAAAGGTTGGAATAAGCCTATCATGTTGTCATATCACATTTCTGGAGCACTAGCAGACCAAAAGTTGCTTGCTTGCCATTTTGGACCGCACCTTATAAGAAAATTGTTAAAGTGGCAGTCATAAACTAATGGGAGCAGTATTAAGCTCCTAAAACATATAGTCATGCAGCACCCCAAACCAAAGCGGACAGAACTAATTCCTCACTAATGCACTTCCTACAGAACAGAAAGCAGACAAGCAAAAATCATAGAGCGCCTCTATTTGATTGATGGCCTTTCTCTAGTCCTCTCTAGAATTAATGTGGGTTAGTTCCAGAATACTGCGAAGCAATTTTGAAACTGTCAAATTTTGCAGACTTTGTAGAATCTTGTCTTGACATGGTGAAAGGTTAAAAAAAAAAGATGTTAGACATAAGAACTGTCTTATTTTTGTAAACTGAATATTTGAAGCTGATTCTTTCTTTCCAAAGCCCTGTCTTTGTGCCCCTTACTCTTCATAAATATTTTTTCCCTCCCTCCCCAAAATAGCTTTACCCTATTAGCAACAGATAAATTGAAGGTGCAAACAACTAAAGAGAAGGTAAAGTTTCAAATGTCTCTTTCAAACAGGATGTTTCTGAGCATGGTTATATCTGGTGTAACATTTGATTTGGAAGCATAGAAGAGAGATTATCTAAAATAGAGCATGTATTTCCAATTAGATTTTAACTGCCTGCATATCCCAGGTGTATTTTGACCACAGCATTCATGACTGAAAGGTGTCAACTTAAGCACACTGGCTTTTTTTGCCTCCACAGGAAGAAGAATGTAAGACTGAAACTGAGGGAAAATAAAAACATGAAGATGTCCAACGCTTCTATGAAGGCAGCTTCTTTCAAGAAATGGAAGTGTGAAAAAAGAGAAAGGGGCAGAGATGAGGAAAACAAACAAATAAAAAAAGAAGCCAAGGAGGGGGGGAAGAAACAGACTCACTATAGCATAATAATAACATTATAATTACTGGTGATGAGGCAAGCAGGCTACAAGCGGGGAACATCTCCATCTGCGTTCTCCGTTGGACTACAATTCTTTGATTCAGTGGAAGATTGTTTTCTGGTACTCTTTTCAGCCTCACTAATTCTTGTCACTTAAAGATAAATGTTTTGGATTTCTGTATCAAAGCAAAAACTTTTTTTACTTACTAAGACCTAAGCATCTATATAATCTTTCACAGAAGAATATTAATGTCATGGGGGTCTGTATTTTTTTCTTGAAGTGCAGTAAGAAATAACAAAATCAAGAGCAAGTTGCTTTTTGTTTGAAATATTAGAGATCTAATTGGCTCTTGTGTGCATCAGCGCTGCTTCCCACTCCTGAGCATTTCTAACCTATTAAATTAAAACTTGATTGCAGAACCTGCAGAAATACTGAATGTTAGTTAAAAACCTGTACACAATGAGATTACAGAAACCAATGTAAATCTCAGCCAAGTGAATGTGGTACCTGACTGAAGTTAAAGGCTACTAAATGCCCAAAGCTGCCTTCTCTAGGGTTGCATGTTGTAAGCTGAGTTTGGCATTTGACCACTGAATGCTCCTGGATGGCTCGGTTCCCTTTCTGCATTCAGAAGTCACGTATGACAGATGTAGATCTGTGGATAATCACCCTTTCTTTGAGGGACAAGATTAAAACACTGACGTGACACTGTCGTGAAGGGTTTTAACATACATGAGGTAACAAAAATGGAACTACAGTTGCACAGCTATGCTATCTCCTAATACATTTAGGTTTTGCATGCAAATACATAATGCACCAGAATTAGTTATGGTTCCCATGGGAACCATAACTGATTTTCCTGACCTGTGCAGCAAAATTCTCAACAACATCAAAAGATTAAAAATACTGCATTCACAGATTCTTTCCTCTCCCTGAGGCACTCCCTCCCCTGGCTGGCTCATTCCTTCTCTTCCTCAAATTAGGGAAAAGCGGGCAATCAATTACTAACAGCAAGTTCACACATTCATCTTGGTGAAATCTTTTTAAATAGTTTGATACTGTACAATATAAAGGAAGCACTCCACTGCAGTTCTAAGCCAGGAATTAATACAAGTTTTTAATATATCTCAATCTGGGTCAGCCAGTAATCATTTCAGTAAAGTTAAGATCAGGCCTTTTGAGTGCATTATAAATCAGTTAATATGTTATCCCAATTCTGAATTGTACTCATGTATTTTTGCTTACTTCCCCACCTCAACCTCAGACGCATCTCACACTACACTCTTCCAGTTTTGTCTTTCACCAAACTATGTGTCATTACTACTCAAATGGTAACCAGCAACCAACTGCCCTTAGAAGTCCGTATATCCTTAGAAGTCCGCAAAGCTTTACAGGACTTGAGACCCATGAATGCATCATTAAAACTGTCCAGAAGGGGGTTGACATCTGATAATCTCTGCTCCTATGAAATTCAAAGAAATTGTTATTTGTTTAAAATAATTTCAAAAGGCATCTTAACTACGCCACATCACTTCCCAATAATGTTATTTTTCATCTGTAAAGACTGCCTTTTCTCAGGCAATTAGTTTTCCCCAAATACACTGGGAGAAAATAAATAAGTGATTTGGATTTTATTTTTTACATATATGATGAATTACATGGTGTGCTGAAAGGAGGCTAAAAAAATCCTTAGTGTTTTCTACTGTAGGACAGATGAATTAGTACACAGTCCTTTAGTATTTAATTTTTTCCCAACAAGCCTCTTTGGAAATGGCAGATTTCTTAAAGCCAAAGACAATGTCCTTTCTAGTAGCCTTACTTTCTGGATCTGAAATTTTGGTCAGAATAATGCTGGGGAGGGGAGATGTGGATGTATCTTTTAAATGGAGATGCCAAGTTATAAGTTTGAAGAAATATATGTTGATTAAATCCTTATATACTTTAGGTGTGCATGAACTTACCAATGTAGTTTTATTGGAGGCCATTTTTATTGCAGACTTGCAGAGCTTTTACTAGAAAAATGCATGACAATTAAAAGGAAGTTTACATTACTCAGAGAAAGGCATCCCAATACAAGCATGGTCCTTGTTCCAACCCCCATGTATATATATGCATATGACATTTCTAATACGGATTAAATCCAGAACAAAAAGTAGGTTACTACTTTGTCTGGCATAACCCAGTAACGCAACATTACGATAGCCAGGACAAACGATACTGACAAAGTGGTATAAAGGGCTGGAAAAAGGTTTTTCCCAAGGCCTTCTAAGGCATAGATATGTTTCTAGGGAAAAGGGGGAGGACCATCAGGGATGCTTATTTCCTTAAACCCAACAGAACGAGAGTTCAGATTCCAGCAGTTAATCAAGACATACCTACATATATTAACTGCGAATCTGGTGGGGAGCAGCTACAGATCTGAGGTGTAATAATGAGTGACCCATTACTCTTACATTGTAGTAAATGCTTATAAAAAGCAAATATTTATCTTAATGCAACTATAACGTTGCCTTCCAATTCTGTTTGCAAGAGTTAAGGTCCTAAAGCAATATTAACTCAGCTAAGCTGTACATACTACATATTTAACCTATGCAAATCAAGTTGAACACAATCCGTCCCCTTTTCCATGTTACTTCTCATAACGGCCACCTCCCTTTGGCATGTATTGTCCCCGCCCCACTGCAAAACTATCCAACAGTTACAATTCCCCATGTGCCTGGGGGGCAAGGCAAAAGAGAAAGTCCTTCGAGGCCAGAAACACACCCCACACCCCCCCGGGACTCGGCAATTCCTGCCCAATTCTCCCCCGCCGGGGGAGGTGGATTTTTGGCAGCCCCACAGGAGGATGGGGTGGGGGGGAAGGGCAAGGACCAGTGCCCCAGCGCCGAGGGGCTTGGCTTGTCCCCGTTCGAAAGGCAGGAGAAAGGGGAAAAGAAATAACAACAACAGTAATAACAACAATCACCACCACCCCCCACCCCCCCCGTGTCACCCCCCCCCCCCGCCCCGAGAATAAAGGCAGCCCTGCGGAGGCCTGCTGGGGGAGGCTGCGCCTCGGGCCTGCGGCGGGCACAACATGAGGCCGGCGGGGACGCCCCGGGTGAGCTAACGGGACCGCCCCGGGCCGGGGGAAGGGTACCCACTGCTGCCTCCCCGGGCAGCCCCCCCACCACCAGGGCCCCTTCCACGCCGCGTCCTCCCCCGCCACGTTTCCCCCGGGCCCGGCACACGCCGCCGCCACCACCATCGTCGCCGCCTCCCGGCGCGGGCAGGCCCGGTGGCGGAGGCCGCCCCTCGGCGGTGGCGGGCTGGCTTTGTCTCCCGAGCGCCTCCCCCGCACTGTGCCGCTGCCCCCGCCCCCCACCTCTCCCCCCCCCCCCCACCCGGCGCAGCCCT
>JAOTQQ010000012.1:32700037-32734735 GCA_026546715.1 Gallinago undulata | reverse complement strand
CCTCGCCCTGCGCGCACTGAGCAGCGGCGGCGGCAACGGCGACAACTGAGGGGGGTGGAGGCGGGGGGTGGGGGAAGGAAGGCGGGAGGGGAGGGAGAGCGGGCGGGGGTGGGTGGGGAGGGAGGGAGCGGCGGCGCGGCGCAGGGCGGGCGCGGCGGCGGCTGGTGGGGCTGGGCTGGGCTGAGGCGAGCAGTGCGCGCCGGCGGCTGACGGGGCAGACAGAGCGCAGGACGCCGCCACCGCCGCCTACGCGCCAGCTGCAACCTCCGACCGTCGTCGCCGCTCAGCCACAGGAAGGGGGGCCAAGACGTCTCTCCAACGCGGGGCTAGCGCAGGACCGCGCCAGGCGTCCAAACGAAGGAAGATGCCTCGCGGCGACAGAGAAAGCGACTGGGTGAGCCGGCGGGCGGGCGAGCGAGCGAGCGAGGGGAGGGAACGGGCCGGCGGCGGCGGCCGGTAAACTGCAGCCGCCATGATGGCGGACACCGCCATGAGGGCGCGTTGGGCCGGCGCGGACACCGCCCGCCGCGGAGCGAGGCCCGCGGTCGGTGCGGGAGCGCGGCCCCGGCAAGATCTCCCTCTGGTTCTCCCCCCCCTCCCCCCCCCGCAGCGCCGGGGTGCGTTTGAAGCTCGTCGCGGTTTGGCCGTGGCCATTTCCCGCGTTGCGGCGCGGCGGCCTAGTTGTTAGCGGAGGCGAGGAAATGGGGGCTCCGAAACACTTTTATTAGTGGGGAGAGGGATGGCGGTCGGCTGGGGAGGGTTCGCTCCGGGTGGATCCGTGCTGGCTTTTCCCCGGAGCCTGAGAGGGTGTGGGGGAGAGAAGAGGGGGCGGGAAGAAAAAGAGCAGCTCCAGCGCCATTTCCCTGGTGCGCGGGGCGGCAGCACTCACCCTTTGACGCGGTGCGTGCGGGGCCGCCGAGGAGAGGAAAAAAAGGGGAGGGAGGGAAGGAAGAACGGAGTGCCGGTGCCGGCGGTTGCGGGGCACAGCGGAGCAGGCTGAGGTGAAGTCAGCTTCCCTCCCCCGCTATCCCCCCCCCCCCGCCCTGTGCCGGCGCTGGCGCCAAAATCAGGGCGGTTATCACTTCCTCTGGCCCGGGCGGAGCGGGAGGGGGACAGGCCGACGACGGCAGCGGGGGAAAGGGGACGAGAGATTTCGGGGGTGCGCGGTGCCCCGCTCCCTTCCGGCACCACAGCTTGAGGGCAACGGGGATGGCGGGGGGGAACACGACACGAGGCCACTTGGGGCTAATTATAACCCCTCGTTTTGAGCCTTCGGGGCCCTTCGGCAATTTCCGGCAAAGAGAAAAAAAAAACAAAACGCGGTGCCAGTCGTGATCGGGGCGGTGTCGGATCTGCTCGGGCACGTATCACGAGCCTCTTCCGTTGTCGGAAATAGCCGAACGGGCTCGGCTAGTCGGGGGGCTGCGGCGTCCGTCTCGCCGGAAATCGCCGAGCGCGCTCCGAGCGCCGGCCCCGCCTGCCTCGGCAGGTTCCGGAAATTGCCGAAGCAAAACGAATCGGCTCCCATTCGCCCTTCGGCTCTTTCCGGCGACTGCCGAAGCGGATAAGCTGGGCGACGACGGCTCCTTCGGCTCATTTCGGAGGCAGCCATTACTAACGGAGTTGGTGACTTTTTATTACGTGATAAATATCACGTAGGGGCGTTATACAGATCGGAGACATTTAAGCTCACGATTCGAGCCTTATTTTATTTTTTTTTTTAAACGAAAACCTCGGAAGCGAGCCTAGGGTGGAGGAGGAGGAGGGCGCTAGCGCTACGTGGAGCTGAATTTCAAATTACGTAACAGTTGAGGCAGCCATTACCGAGCAGTTGTACGGTACAGTCGAGCAGGAGGAATACGTTAACCATGAAGAATATGGTACGTGAAGAGGGCAAATTCAGAGTTTGCTTTTAAGGCGGGTGGCATCTTTGGTTACGCGTAGGGAGTGATTTTTGTGTTTTTTGTTTTGTTTTGTTTTTTTTTCCCCCCCGGGTGTGGGACGTTACGAGCGGGCTTGAATCGCGGCCGGTGCTGGTCTGGCTGTCGCTGCGGGCAGAGGGGCTGGGTGTCTTTCCGCAGGGAAAGCGTTAGCGGTGGGGAGGAAGGTTCTAGAAGCGGCGGTTGGGGCTGGTGCGCAGCTCGAGGGAGGAAGGCGGAAGCCGTGCATGGCGGGTGGCGAGTTCTCGGCGTTGCCGTTAGCCCAGCTGCCGTGAAGGGCTGGAGGAGAGGGGAGTCAGGGCGATGGAGGTCAGTCCGTGCGCCGTTCGCGGAGTCGCCTTTCCCCTGCGAGGTGCCGGCCGCTCGGGGCGGCGCTGCTGGTAATGGCGGTGGTGAGGGGGAGGGGTAAAATGGCGGCGCCGAGACTTTCTAGTGCGGGAGGCCGTGAGGATCGCTCCGAGGGCCAGAAGGCGAGTAACGGCGGGAGGGCATTGGGGGCTGCGAGGCGGGCAGGCACTAGCTCTCGGTCTCCAGGATCTGCAGGGACGGGAAAGAGCGTTTGCAAGCTCTTTCTGGGACCGTGTGTGTAGGCGCACGCTAGAAGCGGTTGGCAATACTTATTTTTAATTTTGCTCGAGATCTTGAGTATATACTTGGTTGTTTGGTTTTTTTAAAATCTTTTTTACCTGGAGTCGGTGCCTGCAGAGGTTGTTTCCCGCCGCATCACCGTCCACTGGAGGCGACGGCTGCTCCTGGGCGCCATTTTCCCCTTCTGGCTGCGAGGGCCCCTGTGCTCCTGATACCCGCCACATGGCGGAGCCGGCACGGGAACCGCGTCCCTCCCGATAACGGCGGGGGCGGGGGACAGACAGGCTGTTGGGTTGCAAGGCCTTGTAGAACATATAGGGGATAACGGGGCGGTTGGAGAGCGAGGGGAGAGAGCGAGCAGGAACTTTCTAATTGGGGAGCGGTAAACCCCGCGTTGCTTTTGGCGGGCCGAGGTGTAGGAGTTCAGAGATGGCTCTTGCTTGCCTCCGTTAACCGTTTGTGTAACTCGGGTTCTTAACTCCGCAGAAGTCTGCAATCAGCTTGGGGGATTTGCGTACATGTTACTGCAACATGAAACGTACTTTCATGCTCCCACAATGCATTTTCCAGTCCTTTAAGGTGTTGCTTTAACCCTGTGAAGGAAGGCTTAACAAAAGCGCTCATTAAGATTTCCTCTTGCACCACAGAGCATACTATGGAAATCTTTGAAGTAGGTTTTTCTTCCAGCTTTTGGATTGTGGGCCTTGACAGGGGCGGGTTGTATGCGTGGGGTGTTGTGAGTGTTTTTCTACCAAGCGGATTTTCATCAAGATTTTGAAAAGGACTGGAGTGATAATGATTTTTCTCGTACATCTTTACAGCTTCAGCATAAACTTAGATTGTCAGAGCTCTCTGGACCCTGCTGGGAGATTAATGCTAGACTAATGAGAGCTTATTAAAACTGGCACATTTAAGATAAATAGCCTCTACATCCAGAGGCTGCATGCGTATGAGTGGAATAACATGTTTATGATATTTACATGCAGTGGTCTTTGAAGAATGGTAGCGAATTTTATTATTGCTGTGTCATGACACGTGTGGTACCTAGATGCTGTTCTGGGTAGGGTGTAATCTGCTTGATTCTGGTATTTTTGTAAGAATATAAATGCTTTATTAGGTGCATTATTAGATGCAAGACAGTTGATTATATTGGAAGAAGTGTTTTTTATATGAGTTTGCCACTTTTAAACTCTTGGGTCTAATTTTGCCTATCTGTACAAGGAGGACACAGTACTAGCTTCCTCTGTGGTCCCTTGGAAGAAAAAATAATAGATCCAACAGCAAATTCCAAGTGTTTTTAAGAGACATGTAAACTGATAGTTCTCAAATATGGTATTTATTGGGGTAGGTATAGTGGTTGGTGTCCTTGTCAAACTGCAGTATCTCAAGCTGGTAATAGGGCATTGTGTTTTGAACAAAAACTGATTCAGTGCTACCTACAGTAATTGTCTTTCTGTTGCATGCATCTATATCCAGGCCTCCCTTGGGCCACCTTAGAAAACACGTTCGTCTACATGCAGATTGGCGTTACACTTCCAAAAGCTTTTATACACTGGAGTATTCTGCTTACTTTGCAAATCTCGTTTGTGGTTGGTTGTCTGATTTCCTGTTTACATTGACCTTAATGTCCAGTGCATAGTTGGTCATGTTATGTTTGTCAGTTATAGCTAGCTATGCAGTGTTTGGTGGTTTAAAAAACAACCACTACCATAAAACACAAAAGCAAATACCCAACCAGACAGACTTTCTTGACTTTTGAAGTTACTTAACAGTATAAAGCGGAAGTAATCATTGCATAAGTTTTCCTGAAAGCATAATTATTAGAGGTTATGCAAATACGTATTATTCGCATTTCTGTTTTAAAAAGAATCCACTGAATTTTGATACTGCTGCTGTTGAGGGCGGGTAGGTTTGCTGCTAATTCCAGAGGTGCAGGATCCCAGGTGAATTTTACAGATGCTCTGGCTTTCAGTTATTTTAATAATCAATGATAAAATATGAATCAGCAACCAGTTTTAGAATATCTTTAGCTGTATTTTTATTTTTTTTAATGTCTTGGGTAAATAGCATGATAGTATTCATGTACAAGAATGCGTTACAAAATATTTTTTTTAAATGGTATCTGGAATAGAATCAGACAGTAGAAATTAATTAATGTTATCTATAATCAGAACTTCAGGTTTTGTTTTTACTTCTCTTTAAAAAGCATTTCCTAAAGATCTTTGCAAGGATTATTCTGGAAGTCTTTGAGTGTGGTCCCTTGTGCTTAATATTTGGAGGGAGAGATGGGAAGAAGCACATTGTTAAATCTGTATCATAAAAGTGTATGCATAGAGTTGTGTAAATTGCTTAATTTCTTCCGTCCTGGTAGAATATTTAGAAGACCCAAGCTTAATTTTGAAAAATATGTCTTACTGAAAGGTTTTGACGCTTTAGAAAATCTTACTCTGAGTCTGATTATACTGATGTATAGATGGTATTTTTAATTATATTAATCTTCTTTTTTGTGATAGAGGGAAAAGGAGCAGTTCCGCAAACTGTTTATTGGCGGCTTAAGCTTTGAAACAACAGAGGAAAGCTTGAGGAGTTACTATGAGCAATGGGGAAAGCTTACAGACTGCGTGGTAAGTTTGGCATAGTAATACACAATGATGGCCTGGAATGTTTGGAATTTGTAAAAGTAAGGAGTTTATTTTCTGAATAGCTTAATGAAATGATAGAATTAATTTTTCTTAAGTGTATGGTTGGTTTGTTCATATGTTATTCAGTCCATTGAAGCTATGTGCAGCCTTGCCCTTGCAAAATCCTTGATTTAGGGAGTATTCACTATCTGTTTTCCATAAAATCTGCCAGATTATCTCTAACCACTGATTTCAACAGTTTAAAATTTTAACTTAGGTGGTAGCTTAGGTAGCATTAGGGAGTGCTTACACAGAGCCCTGTTATATCTGTCATTGCTAACCTTTGGTAGAAAGCTGTTGTCATGATAAGTGACCTCAATAAAGCTGGAAAAGGATGTCTTTCTGTGTCACATCTCTGTGATGTTTTCATAAAGTCATTTAGGTTGGAAAAGAGCCTCAAAATCATAAGAGTCCAGCCATAAACCTAACACTTCCAAGTGCACTGCTAAACCATGTCCCCAAGTGCTATGTTTATACTTCTTGGAAATACCTCCAAGGACGGTGGCTCTTGCAGAAGTTCCTCCCCTGAATTTGTTTTGGGAGCAGTGAATATGTATTTCATAACACAAACTTAAAGCCTGTGGTCTTCAGAAAGTTAAATTGAAAAAGTGTGTTCACGTTTCTCGTGGGTCTTTTTTAGAGAAAAATCATAAATATAGGTGTACATCACTGATAGAGCAGCATTTCTGAGTTACAGTTAAGAGTCTTAGGTGAGAACAGTGATTTGAATTTCTGTGATGCCAGGCAGTGCTGTTCATGTACTCACTGAGCACGGCTTGCTACTTTCTTATAATTGTGTTTTGAAATGAAATAAAGGAAGAGATAAATTAAGATTACGTGTTTTCTCCAGATGTTGTTAGTGTTGAGCTTAACATGAAACAAATAGAAATTGTTTAAATGTGCTTACTATTTTTAGGTAATGAGGGATCCTGCAAGCAAAAGGTCAAGGGGTTTTGGCTTTGTAACATTCTCCTCCATGGCTGAAGTAGATGCAGCCATGGCTGCAAGACCTCACACGATTGATGGAAGGGTGGTTGAGCCTAAGAGAGCTGTGGCTAGGGAGGTAAGTATGACTTTGAAAGCAGAGACTTTTCATGCTTTGAAAAAAGGAATCTCTATTTTGGTCAGACAGTTGTGCTTTATTCTTGTTGGAAAGTGCCTGGGTTTAAATTCTCTAGTTAAAAAGCTGTGGTTGGGGTGATATTTCCCATGCTTTTGGGCTGTTAAATGACACTGTTATGTAATTGTCTATTACTACATGAATTGTTAAGTTGTTCTGGTTGTAGAATCATGTCTGCAAGAGATACAACTGGGGTCTGAAAGTATTGTAATTATGCTAATTCCAAACTAATTCTTTGCTGGAATGGTTATTGTTACTGAACCTTAACTTAATAAGCCCCTGTCAATCTCTCCTGACTCTTTCAATAATCTTTTTGGGGTATTTATAAAGGCTATATAACTAAAGTGACTGGAAACAGAGAATGTAATAGGGAAGCTCTTCCTTTTTTTCCAGTGGTGGTGTACAAAATCACCTTGGGACTACTGTGGTTTTAGCTCCAGGCATATTTGGTTTTCAGGGTACAAATGAGGTGTGTGCACAGGAATGCAGTGCATCTGTAAACTTTTCAGCCAAGTTACTGTGGTACAGAGGTACTTGAGAAGCAAGTGCAGGTTCTAGGTGACTTCCTTTTACCTTGTGTGAGAGCTCTGGGGGGATTTACCAGTTTAAGGTCGGACCCAAGTGTTTCATGCATTTGGACTGATGAGCTGCAATCGAATGAGCTGTCCCAGAGGTCAAGGGGAATGGAAATCATAACCACTGGTTACCCCTGTTGGTTATTCCAGTTTACCTTCTGTACCCTGCAGAATGCAGCGTTGGTTAGTATTTGGGAAAACATAATAAAAGCAGCATATGCTATTTATACACCCAAAACTGTTGCTATGCTATAGGTCATTCCTACCTAGAGCAGCAGCTTGGATATTATGCTCAAAGTGTAAAGAAGGTCCGTGAATGTAAGGAGTTTTCTATTTTGAATAAGGGTTAAAACGCATAGCTGTGGGTTTGCTGAGGCTGAGAGACCATTGCTGTTGATAGGAGTGGAGTGTGGGCTTCACGTTCCTGTTGGGGAAATGGGCAGAAGAAGCTGACACATCTTTATTTCTATTACAAAAATCATATCCTAGTTTAAGTTACAAAATAGTTGCCATTCTTTCAAGAAGTTGATCTTATAATTTCTCTGAATATATTTTAAGGCTCTTTATTTACTTTTATGCATTTCATAACACTTTATCTTTTTTGGTGGTGCTTTTAAGGCTTTGATATTAAGCGGGGGGGACAACCCTCCAAAGTACCCCATGTTACTTCCCTTCCTGAAGGGCCCCCCCCAAGCAAGGTTGCAGGGACATGCGTCATAAGAGGGCTACTTCAGTGCATGAAAAAATCTTAGTTTTTCAGTATTCCATTCCTGAAATCCTGGTATAATAGTGGTTTGTAAAATTGTTTTTCTTGGTGGTAATTTAAAGGATTCTTTTAACAGGAATCTGGAAAACCTGGTGCTCATGTTACTGTGAAAAAACTGTTTGTTGGTGGTATTAAAGAGGACACTGAAGAGCACCACCTTCGTGACTACTTTGAGGAATATGGAAAAATTGACACTATTGAAATCATTACTGACAGACAGTCTGGTAAAAAGAGAGGGTTTGGATTTGTTACGTTTGATGACCATGATCCTGTGGATAAAATTGTATGTAAGTAAGCTTCATTTCACTCTTTTCGTTTGATAGTATTAATCCTTGCATTAATCCTATGGTAATTGTGTAAAGCTAGACCTCAGCTAAAAAGATAAGTGGGATTAGTTCTGTGCATGAATACCTGCACCTACCTATATTGTAGTTTGGTGCATTGTGTGGGAACGTCTGTTTTAATGAGCTATTGGCTGTTTTTCTTAAAAATTGTATGGTATTTGAGGTTTTTTAAATGATACGGAATTTTTATGGATTAATTTGAAAATAACACGTTTTTTGGAAGCCTGGTATTCTTGTTGCCAGATCAGTTTTTTAAATGCTGAAGGTATCTTAATTTATGTGGTTACAGTGCAGAAGTATCACACCATCAATGGCCATAATGCAGAAGTAAGGAAAGCGCTCTCTAGACAGGAAATGCAGGAAGTTCAAAATTCTAGGAGTGGGAGAGGAGGTATGTACAAGTAACGGTTGTTTGTGGTTGATATTTGTGTTCACTTGGCATGATCTCACACTTATAAATGCTTAACTGTTATAGGGAACTTTGGTTTTGGTGATGCACGTGGTGGTGGTGGCAACTTTGGTCCAGGACCTGGCAGCAATTTCAGAGGGGGAGCCGGTAAGACAGGCATGTTTGTAGCGCTTTTTTTTTTCCTTATTTACACTGGTGTTCTGGGTAGCTGCAGCCTACTGCTGTTTAATTGAAATGCAGCAGTGTTCGTTAGAGAATTCTGGGAAAAATAACTTGGAAACATCTTCTGTAACACACAAATAGATTATGTGAATATTCAGTAAAACAAAGTTATTTCTATTTTTTTTTAAAGTATTTTATTACAAGCCAAAACAAACCTAAACGTAACAAATTTTGTTACGGAATCTGGGGATTTCTCATCTGTAATTCTACGCAGCTCTTCCTGAAGAGCTTTGTCCAAAATTTAAACCGAGTACCTTACCTATGCAAGAAAACATATGTAGAGTGATGATTGAATGATATGTTTTTTCACATGTTTCTAAATTGAAGTGTACGTGTGCTTAATCATAATCTCTCAGATTTGGTCTTTAAGGTTGTCATAAAGGTTTGAGACGGCAGTAAGTTTGCTACAGATGAATTGGAATACTATTGGTTTTTTCTTCCCACAGACGGATATGGAAGTGGCCGTGGATTTGGTGATGGGTATAATGGATATGGTGGAGGACCTGGAGGTCAGTTTTATTTTTGTAATGGTGGTAGTTTTTTGTGTTCTCTCATTCAGAAACATTTTTACATTAACTTAGCATTTGTACAAAATTTATGTTAATTTTGTTGGCTTTAAGAAGCACACGTGGCTGTTGGCTCATGTTAAACCTCTATATAGCAAACTCTGCGTTTATTTCTTGACAACCATGCTTTGCTTTTTTTTTTTAGATAGCAATGTTTCTTTTTTCCTGAAATTTCCTGAAAAGCCAAGATTTTAATGAAACCTTTTAATTGAGGCTTTTAGGCAGTCTGGCTGGTGGGTTTTGGTCACAATTGAGTTAGGATTGAGGGTGATATGTGCCTTTTAAAAATAATGTTCATACAAATTTCTTTTCAAAACTCCTACGCTTTTCTTCCCCTGTAGACAGAAAAATACCCCCTGATTCTGTAGAATTTGGTTGTCTTGTACACTGAAAAGTTTCATTTTAAAGGCTTATATTATCATAGGTGGCAACTTCGGTGGCAGTCCTGGTTATGGAGGAGGAAGAGGTGGATATGGTGGAGGAGGACCTGGATATGGCAACCAGGGTGGGGGCTATGGAGGTGGTTATGACAACTATGGAGGAGGTAACCTACTGTCTTGAAATGACCAAGCATTGCAGTTGTGAATTGGTGCAGGTCATTTGAGATTTGGGAGGGGGTGGCAGGGGAGGGTGTTGTAAATGTGGTGTAAAGAAGCCTTTGTTTTCCAAATAGTATGAAAAAGCAGTTCATTGTGTACACTGTTGGAATACCTGTATGATTTTGTACCTCATTTAAAATTCTGAGATAAATTTGTGAGTGCCATATGCATTTTACTCATCTAGATATTTTTCCACTTCTGTATTGATGCAGGCAATTATGGAAGTGGAAACTATAATGATTTTGGAAACTACAACCAACAACCTTCAAATTACGGTCCAATGAAGAGTGGAAATTTTGGTGGCAGCAGGAACATGGGGGGACCATATGGTGGAGGTATCGTATACATCCTGATCTGTCTTGGAGCCAGAGTGGGTGGGCTTTAGTCTTTTGAAGCGATGGGAGATAGGACAAGGGGTAACTGGTTTGAACTAAACAAGGGTGGATTAAAATCAAATATAAGAAAGAAAATCTTTATGATAAGAGTGGTGAGACACTGGGACAGGTTGCCTGAAGAACTTTTGGATGTCTCATCCCTGGAGGTGTACAAGGTCAGGTTGGATGGGGCTTTGAGCAACCTGATCTAGTGAAAGATGTCCCCGTCTGTGGCAGGGGTGTTGGAACTAGATGACCTTTAAAACTCCCTTCCAACCCAAACCATTCTATGATTCTAAGATTGATATGTGAAATTGTATAATTTTTGCAATAGATTGCAATGCCTATTTTCTTTTTGCAAGTTGGCTACTATTTTTCATCTTGAGACTGTAAAAATGTTTTGGCGGAAAATTGTTACCGGTTGTTTAAAGGTAAATGACAAGATACTAACTTGTTTTGTAATTTCCAGTCTGTAAAGCTTGGAAACATGAAACTTTAGCCAAGTTTCAAGTTCCTTGCTCGTAGCTCACATTATTTGGAAAGCATAGTTTATGTCCACTAAACTTGCTGGGATTTATTCTGTCTGTCCCCCTGCGCCTATTCTTGTAAGATTTAGCATGCAAATAAAGTCAGCCCTCACAGGCTCAAGACATTACAATGCATCAAATTACATGTGACACTGTTGAATCTTCTAAGATTTCAGTATGTAGTTCTTACGGCAGTTCGTGGAGCTTATTTAGAAGGAGGCAAAATGTTACAATCTTTGTGTATGCCGTTTCTGGAAGTAAAGTGGATGTTACTATTCATACAGAACCAAAAGTGTTCTAAATAAAACCTAATTTTTCTGTTTGGTTTTTTTCTGCATTTGCAGGAAACTATGGTCCTGGGGGCAGTGGAGGAAGTGGTGGTTATGGAGGGAGGAGCCGTTACTAAGTTTCTGCAAGCATGCCATGGGTAAGTATGTTTTTCAGTGCTAAAATTGCAGTGATTCTTGAGAGTAGCTGCAGGAGTTAAAAGCTTTTTAGGATATTATCTTTCCTTTAAAAAATGGTTAGATGAATAATTTCATAACCTATTTTTTTACTCTTTACTTCTGTTGAAACAGGCTTCACTGTATAAATAGGAGAGGATGAGAGCCCAGAGGTAACAGAACAGCTTCAGGTTATCGAAATAACAATGTTAAGGAAACACTTATCTCAGTCATGCATAAATATGCAGTGATATGGCAGAAGACACCAGAGCAGATGCAGAGAGCCATTTTGTGAATGGATTTGGATTATTTAATAACATTACCTTACTGTGGAGGAAGGATTGTAAAAATGCCTTTGAGACAGTTTCTTAGCTTTTTAATTGTTGTTTCTTTCTAGTGGTCTTTGTAAGTGTAGAAGCATTCCTTTGATAATGTTAAATTTGTAAGTTTCAGGTGACATGTGAAACCTTTTTTAAGATTTTTCTCAAAGTTTTGAAAAGCTATTAGCCAGGATCATGGTGTAATAAGACATAACGTTTTCCTTTTAAAAATTTAAGTGCGTGTGTAGAGTTAAGAAGCTGTTGTACATTTATGATTTAATAAAATAATTCTAAAGGAAATATTGTGTAATTTTAGATTTTTTTTTTAATATTGTAAAATAAGGCAAGGAGTGGGTAGTATAAGGTCCCACAAATAATATAAAGCTATTGTTGTACATGTAAAATTAAATGCTGGTCAGAAAAAAGTATGTTGTCTGTAAATGATCAGGTTTAAAATATCTAGATAACTTAAGGGATATCTCTGCAAGGAGAAACACCTTTTTAGATCTTTTAGATGCTGCTTCTTCAATGGCAAGGAAAGGAAATATCCCCAGCGAGGTACTCTTCCAGGGACACAGGTCTAGTACAAGAGAACTCTTGAAAACGTCACTAAGTTCAGCCAGTCTTAAAAAGCTGCGCTGTATTTCTGCAAAGCTTTAACTACAGTAGTTTATAAGGATGCCAACGAAGGCTGAGGGTGTAGAGCAAAATAGTTCTAAGCTTCAGTTAAACTTCTTTAGGTAAGATCTTATTTACTTTTCCTTTCTTAATGTTCCAAAAATAAGAAACTAATATTGTATGACAGTATTCTTTCAGTATAGTTATTATCGTTATGTAGTTTAACATAGCAATGAATTGAGTTAACAATTACAAATTGAAAAAAGAAATTTGTGAATCCTGTTTTCTTGTATTATTAAATTTTTTACAAACAAATTTTTTGTTAATTTCAGCTACTTAACATATTTTTTTCCTACTGGAATCTAGCTATGATATGAACCCTGGACAAGCATAGACTGCTGCCACTGTACACTGCTACAGTTGAACAAATGAGACCTGCAAGTGTCCATTAGTAAAGCTTTGCAAGGGTTCCATCTCTGGTCTTGGTAGTTAAAATGGTAGGTCACAAGTTAATTAAATCATACAACTTTATTTTTGCATCCTGCAACATTTTATTTTTTCTTGGGAGTCTATGCATTATGGTGGTTGCAAGGTAATGCGATGAAGGTAGTTCTGTGCTGTTGAAAATGAACTCTGTTGTTGTGTGTCTTGTCTACTGTAACCTATTTTATATAACGCGTTTCATCCTGAAGGTTCCCAAGTAACTGTAGACTGTTTACGTGTAAGGAAAAAAATTGCACCACAGAATACATCTGCCTCTGTGAAGGAATGTGTCGTCCATTCTTTTAACAACTGCATAAGCAGTTCTTTAGGAGGGGAAGTGAAAACTTCACATGAAACTGCAGGTGGTATTTCAGAAGTGTACGATGTAATTACATAAATTGGAATTTGGCTAGAACGTTGAGGTTTCCACCATTTTTTATAGTTCTTGCAGCTAATAAACCTTAGTGCCAAATGCAGTCAGCCTTACTCTTACTGCATTGAATGTTTGCACCTCAAATTAATGAAAATTCGTCAAGTAATGAGTTATTCAGAGTAAGGGTGGCATGCTCTACTAGATTTGGTTTTTAAAATAAAAATCACCAAAACCCACCAAAAAAAAATCAAACCACAAAACAAAAAAAATCTCCTAATTTCAAAGTTCTGTTGCCTTTAAAAGGCTACCCACTGAAGAACGTGGACTCGGTTAACAAAAGTCCTGTTCCTTTTGTGTTAGACACACCAGTGAACTGCTTATACTTTTTTTTTAATTAAAAATGGCTGAAGTTCCCCTATTGGTAATTTGGTTTAGACATATGTGATAAACATCTTCAGATACACTTTTTTTTTCTTTGGCAGGAAGGTGCCATGCTGCAGGTAACTAATGAAGAAGTGGTCAACCACAGAAACGCTTCAAGAAATAAGAAATTCTGTATCATCAGAAAATAGTTGTTTTTGCTGCCTTCATTAAAAATCTAGAGGTTAAATGAATAATGATTAAAACATCACAATTAGTACAGCTCCCTGTAATGCTGGGTTTTTTTAAATTATAGTAATAATGTCTTGTAAACCTTTCGAATAAAACTCAGATTCGTTAGGACAAACAAATCACTAATGTTAAAATAGCAAACATTCTGTGAGTAGAAAGTTTAACTACATATTTTTATAACTTTCATAGCTTTAAAATAAAGTATTTTTTATACCAAAGTAGTTCTAGTGTAATGCTTAATAAAACTTAGTGTGTGTCTAACATTAAATAATGTTTATGTGCAGCTTTTAGACCCTTTCATGATTTGAAACGTCCCATTTTGAGGTGGATTTAAAACAAAGTCAACTTGACAAGTGTATTGACAGAACTTGTATCTCTGACCATAGGCATCTGTTCTCTGTTGGGAGAAACAGTGCTACAAATTAAAAATGCTGTTCTCTTTGCTGTTGGACACAATTGCTTTAAAATAGCTTTTGGCTGTGTTTTATATCACTTAATAAAATATCTCCTCCTTTCCTGTTAATGCAACTAACCACTTAAGACAGCTTGTCAAAATGGGATAGGACAATAGCTTTATCCTTTTCACCATTAAGAGCTTTTAGCATCGAGAGAGAGACTGAATGGAATGCAGAGTTCCTGCTGTACCAGAACTGTGTTACCAATAGCTGCATCTTCTGGGGGGAATAAAAAACCCAACCAAAACCACCAAAAAAACCCCAAAACTCAAACCAAACTCAACCATGAGCTTGGGAAAGCTTCAGTTGGGAATGCATTTGAGGGGAAGGGATCTTCAGTCTGTACTGTTTTAACCTGTTACCTTCCTACATGGTTTATTCTGAACTTGATATTTATATGCTTTGTGTTAGCAGAATCGTCATGTCTTTAACCTTCTTCATATAATTCAAAAATATTTAAGGATTCACATACAATGTTTTTCCTGTGTTTCTGAACTTGAAATATTTGCATAGGTAACCGGTGGGCTGCAGTGGAAGCAGAAAAAGAAGATGCACAAAATCTACTTTACTTTCTTCTTTCCAGCAGAACGAGTTGACCAGTTGACAAGGAATTGTCCTTCTTTCTTGGAACTTAGGTTTAGTTAATGAAAGTTTTTTTCTTTACAGTTGCCAAGTCCACATTCCTATTACATAGAAAAAACCCAGCACTTCAAATGGGAGTAATTCTTCTCTCTGAGATGTTTACACTCTTTTACTAGTTTTGCAATAGGATTTAAAATTTACTTGAATTCAGTCTGTTATATTTTTCATAATGTTTTAGTTTCAATCTACTGGCAATGGGGGAAGGGAGTGTATAGGGCACAGCAGTATGCAAAAAAAAAAAAAAAAGTTACTGGATGTTTAAAATCTTAAAAGCATGGGGTATTTGAGTAAGTTTACTGTTTTTTCTCTTACTGTTGAACTTTCATGACTTTCCTGTCTTGGTATGTTCCTAAGAATTAAAGCAAGTGACAATCACAGTGTGTACTGATGAATTCAATGAGAGAATGACCATTTTGAGTCAACCTGATACTGAAAGCTAGCAGCTTTGAATAAAAACAACAGAGTGTGGTCAATTACTGGTCCATAATTTGTAGACAACGTATACTTTTCCTCTCTTAATCTCTAAGAAGTTGGTTTTATGTCACTCTACAGACTGTTTCCAAAGTGAGAGTAATGTTGCTGATCAGTATGTTTTGAGGTACTAAGAACTGAGGATCAGCTTGTCCCCAGCAAATACTTTCTGCAGCAAACCAAGGGAAGGAGGTGAAAGACAACATAACTTCTTGTTAACCAGTATGGGTGGAGGAAAAAAAAAACAAACTACAGCATATGATTTGCATTATGAAGTGGTGAAGAAAGGTCCATAACTCGGGTTCTGACTACTCAGACTTTATGTTCTCTGTATTACAATGAAAATTTTTTTTTTTTTTCAATTAGAGATACTACTTGTGCTTCAGGTGCTGAAAAAATATTTAGGAAAGTGAGAGAAATTGCACTTAATACTGTAAAATTAGGAGGAATTAAACTTTGTCATGTGCGGGGAAGAAGATGGCATTCTTTTAGTTTTATGATGAATGGACATACTGTGCTGGGGATGAGGTTACACTGCTTGCGCGGTAGAAGCAGACCCCAAAACCCACAGGTGGGCATTCTGAAGGAGCTGCCAGATTGGTTTAGTTTTTGCAGTTTGACCGCATTTGTGAGAGAGCATGATTTGCCAAGAACAGACCGAAACGGTCCATTCCCTTTAGCTTTATAGCATTTTGCTGTGTTCTCAAGCAGAGCGCGTGATGGGAGTGAGATCCTGTGGTGGAGCTGTTGCCTTTTTTCCCTCCTGAGGGAGATGCTGGGTTCTCCTCTGGTTCATACAGTGGTACCGGTGGGAATGCAGAGCAGTGGGAGGACACAGAAGGGTGTTCCTGGGTGACAGTCCGTTCTGTCCTTTTTTAACGGTTGTGTTCTTGCTTTGCAGCTAGTGTTGATTTGTAGCAGAAGTTATTCCAGTTAATGTAGCCAGAAGTGTTTATTTATCAACAGCCAAAGTGACTTGCCTTGCTTGAACGTACCAGGTCACATAGTTGTCAAACTACCTTGTGTGACCTCCCGTGCTGCCTCAGTGCACGAACAAGGTGACTTTGTGGGCAGGTCCTAGAAAAATTGCTGGCTCCTCTAAGTTCTTGCCAACACATGATTTATTTTTCCCTCCACCCCTTGACTTCTCGGTCCGTTTTGAGGCGTTCTCGTGTGAAAATGGCTGATGCCTTTAATGGAGGTGTGGTAGCTGTGTGGCAGGCAGCAAGTTGCAGCGCTTTTCACACTGCAGCGATAAGACTTCACGTGGTTACATGTGGCATCTCTATTTCCTTTATTTAATAAAACAGTTTTTCACAAGAAACGGGTGCCAAGTGTCCTGTTGCTTCATTTATAGGCCTCTACCTACTCTGTTGTCCAGATTCTCGTTAGAACCGTATTTCCCGCTCCCTTAAGATGCGAGCGTTGTGTATTTTGGGGGGCAATACAATAATAAGCTGTTGACACTGACAAACTGATCTTGATGTTCCTTTGTTTCCTCTTGGAAGGTGGTTATTCTGGTTTACCCCATCTAAAACTAGATTGTAAGCTCCTGAGCAGGAATGGTCTCAGCTTGTAAAACTTGTGTAAAAAAGCCAAGTGTGTTGAATGAAACCAAACACGAAGCTGAAGCTGCACTGGTGGTTGTTCAGAGCGTGTGTAGTGTCCCAGCATCTCGGTATCTCCTTTCTGGGCACCTTGCAGTGTCCCTGTCACAAACGTCGCTTGGGGCAGTGAACATGTGGCCCTTTCAATGGCTGCTTCTCTAGAAAAGAGAAAAAGGTCCAGACTGGATGTAAGAGTGGCTGAAGCTTTTCTGTAGTGCCCGTGCGTAACGGGGAAGGTAAGTCTGTTTTTCTCTGTACTTATCTGACCTCAAACCTCTTGCAGGTAACTTTTCATTATTGTAGCAAAAGCGCAGTTTACCGCTCAAATGTGATGGAGTACTGAAGAGCTTTACCATGGGAACAACTACTAGAACACTCACGTTGGCATTTGCATTGTTTACTGTATCAACAGCTGAATCTGTGATGCTCAGCGTTGCGATTTTCTAGCAGTATGTCAAATCTTTCAAAAAAAGTGGGGTCAGTGTTCCTGTTTCAGAGATGCTTTTCTCGGTGTTGGTATCCGGTAAGGTAGGGTGCAGCCCTGGATCTCGTGACTCTGGAGTAAGTTTGATGCCACATCATGGCTTTATACAGAGTAGTTCCTGGTTTGTACACGTAAGATTCTGGTTTTTTGAAAGTTAATGAGCTATCCTGTAGGAAGATGAAGAGTGGTGAGTCGGGTTTCCTACCTTTTACAACCATTTCAGTTACAACTTCAACACTGCTGCTCTCGATTCATGCAGTGTCTCCTTTTTCTATACAGGTTGCAAATACAGTCTAAGGCTGTGATATGAAGCACGTTTAAAGTAGTTTCAGGAACCCTTTGTCTTGGGAGTAAAGCTGAAAAAAACCTGCTTTTTCTTTATCTGCCTAGTCTGTCACAAATTTACAGATGTGAAATTGTGAGGCACAGTCAAATCTAAGCAATGTTTTAGGGTGGGTTTTTTTTTTTTTTTTTGTTTAAACAGACAAGTTGCAGGGCAGACACTTCAGTAAGTATCAGCAGTTTTTAGGTGAAACAATGGCTGGTTGCTAAAACTGAAGAAATGGGACATTGCTTTGAATTCTGCCTGCAGTTTTGCCTTAACTGTGGGTTGGCAGCTGAAGGTTTGAGAAAATCACGTAGTACGCCCAGCCCCAGTGTTCGATGTCTGCTGACTCTTGCAACTCACAGTCCAGCCAAAATTAGTAAGAGATTTTGTGGTGGTGTAGTTGCTAGTTGAGTTCCATACATAAACTTCTGAAATCCAGTTGCTGAGCAGTAACGAGTGGGAGGAGCCGAGGGCAGTTTGTGCTGCTTCCCAAGCTGTGGGGTTATGGATAATGGGAGCAGACGGGGTGGGGGCCGTTGGCTTCATTCTACAGGAATCAGGAGTACGCGCTGCTTTTCCTTGGGACTGCTCAAAGAATTCAACACGCTTATTTTCAGCATGTGCTATAATTTAGCTGTGTAATTTACACATGGGGGGGTGTAATTTGCTCGTTAGTAGTTCTTGAGTGGGCACCGGAGGGTTTAGCCTCCCCCCACCAGCCTATAGAAACTTGTGAGGCCCTAAAACCAGACATACTTGGGTTTCTGGTTTTATTAGTTATGGGCCTAGTTTAATATCCATAAAAATCTGGGCATGTGAGCCAGGAAGGAGACCTAAAGCCCTGGTCCTGCAAAGGCTGCACAGACCTTAAAATGTTTATGTCACTTAAAAGCTGTCAATCGTGCTGACTCAAATATACTCTTTTTTCTTTTTTTCTTTCCTCTTTAAAGAGAAATGAAGTTCAGAATTCATCATGTGTCCCTGTTACCCATTCACAAACTAGCAATAGAATAAATCCCCGGTGGATGTGGGTCAGAAAGATGGGCTTCGCACAGCGATGCTTCACCGACAGCCAGACCTTTCAGGGCCTCACTAATGAAAGCTTCTGCTATGAATTTACTCCAGTAATTTGGGGCTGCGGCAAAACCGATAAATACAAGATACAGACATGTATCTAAAGAAATCTTTTAATATAAAATGCAGAGCAAAGTGTTTGAATGGGCTGATTTCAGTATCAGTAATTCAGAGTGTGTTTTGCACTCTGAGGCAGCGCTTCCTTTTCAGAAAATACCAGTTGATGGTGCTACCAGTTACTGTCAACACAAGTGTAAACAAACAACATGATGTACATGCGAAAGCAATAGTTTATTTCTTCAAAAGTTATCATTTGGCGTTTAAACTTGTATTGTGCGTATGTGTAGTCTTTATGTGTTCGGTACAAGTGCTTTTTTTCAACATAACTGACTGTAAAGTTGCTACATTTTCATCATGCTATGAACAATGAGGTTTTTTTTTATACCACTCTTAAGGGGTTTGTTTATAAAAGATATAACAAATATTTGTTGCTATCTTATTGATAATACTGGTAATGATTTTAGTACATTATAAACTACTCTGCCTCTTAACATTCCTTCCTTATCATTACATTCTTGTTTCTCTTTTAGGCCATTTTTTTTTCTGCAGACTTTTTTTAGGTTATTAAATAGAAAACGGTAAGCTGTTGGGAATAAGCATGAAAGTGAATAGAATGTCTTCTTTTTAATAGCATAAATAAATAACAAAATTGAAAGCTCTTTTCTTCATTCAAAGCCACTATTGGAGTGTAACCTCATTATCACAAGAACAGATAAATAGAATTCAGTGCAATTTAATTTGCTTTAAAGACTTGGGGAAGATTAAGAAAAAAAATCCATAAAGTTGAAGATACTTATACTTGTTTTTTAAAGCTGAAAAGAAAATCTTTAGTGCTTCTCCTTGAGGAAGGTATCCAATTGAGAGGGAAAAATGAAGGTACAAAAGTAAATATATCACAGACTAGAAAACGATAGGAACTCATTCACCATCACGGAAGAAGCTTGAGAATGATTCAATTGCAGAGGATGAAGGTAAGACAATATTGACCATATGAGTTGTAAAATTAATTGGTATGTTATGTTTGCTTGGAGCTATGATGGTGAAAGCAGTGAGAAAAATGCAGTAACTTCCAGGGCCTCTCTCCTCAAAGGAGAACTAGGAGAAGCAGAACACTCCTGAACAAATGCAAAGCGTGGTGTATTTCTTAAGAATATGTAACTCCAGAGTGATTTAAGGGATGAACTTGAGCTACAATTTTTCTTTCAGTGCTAAAAAAGACTAATCAAATGTCACTTTGTATATGAAGAATGTAGTACTAGGGACTAAACCACATTTTTATTTCATCTGTAACTTTGAGCTAAAGCTTGGGGTTTTTTCCCCTATCGATGTGTCATTTCCTCTCCTCTCCCTCCCCATTACTAAAAACAAAATTCCTACTTTTACATAGGCCTATAAATGCAGTTAAAATTTGCAATTCTGCTTGTGCTGATGGCTGAGCTCCTTTGGTTCTGATTTAAACTAAACGTATTTCCTCATTTGCTTCTCAGATGGTAGACCTTCTAACAGATCACAATCTGCTTGGTTTGCCAGACCCTCGGATGTGCAGTCTTCCTCAAATGTAGTCTTTTCTGCTTGTGCTACTGTAGTCACTGACCTTCAGTCTTCACACAAATATCCTTGTTGATCTTTCAGGAAAAATAAAGCCTATGTGACCCTCAGCCATCTGATTTTTGTTTCTGCTCTTTTTCATTATCTTGTTTCCTTTCTGATTTGACCAAGTGTTTGGGAATTATGAAAACACTGCCATCACTACTGCAATGGATGACGTACTGCCGTGGGTTGACAGGTCTACCCTGGTCATCCCTCAGTCTACTGAAAATGTCACGATACAAGTTGTTTAACTTCTGCTTCAACTGGCTGATGGATCTGCTACACTGAGAGTGCTCCTTTTTAAGGCTCTCCTTTTGTGTTTGAAGATTACACACATCTTCTTCCAAGTTAAGAATTGCATTTAGTTTGCGTTTACGACAATTCTGGGCAGCAACTTTGTTTTTCCCTCTTCGCCTGATGTCACGTAGAAGTGATACCTGAGTATCTGTGAGATGGTTCTTTGCTAGCATGGTGTTGAAAGACTCGACAGGCATGCTCACAATTTCATCGACCGAAAATGGGATTCTCAGAGCTTCTGCACAATGGTCAGTGCTACTAAAGTTTGTATCAGTAGAATTGTGGCAACTCCCCTTCACTTTGCTTGGTTTCTCCTTCCACATCTGTTGGTGATGCTCCGGAGTGGATGCTGCTTGAATTGGCAGCTGATTATACATGGGGTTATGGAGAAACTGCTGAAGTGTGGCTTCTCTAGAACACTCTGAATCACCTGGATATTCCATGTGGCCATATTTAGTGTGTTCTTGGAAATTGCCACCAGCAGCTCCTAAGCCATATGGAGAAACAGATTTAAGATCAGTGCTGTACCCAACAGCACCTTCACTGCAGACTGAGAAAAAGGCGGTGCTGTGACCTGAATTCCAATACAGTCCCGAATCCAAGCCAGGTTCTGGAAAGAACTGAGAAACTTCTATAGGATCAAAACCTTCTTCCAAAGCCAAAGATATGAGTTTAATTTCATCAAAATTATCATCATGGGCTGTTACATTTCTAATGTCAGCAGCTGAAAACGGCGCTGTGAAATCTGACCTGTGAAGTAGCGATCCTGGATTTGTGATATTAGAGCTTGACTGAGGAAACGACTCCTGCCTTTGTAAATGTCTTGTTTCTGAATTTGATTGAGCAGGGTCATCTGTTCCTAGTAGTGTGGCATCATGAGGACTGAAACAGTGGCAAAGCGTCTGGGTCAAATTTATATTGCAGTGTGAAGACGATGGGTCTTGGCCTCTACTAGAAGTGGCAACTTGTGTATCTTCCAGTAAACTCACCTAAAAGATGATGTGGGAAAAAAATGGGATCTTTTATAAAATGAATACCTGTACATTCCTCACGTTCACAGAATCCCAGAACAATATGGGGTTGGAAGGGCCCTCTGGAGATCATCTAGTCCACCCCCCCATGAGAGCAGGTTGCACAGGAACATGTCTAGGCGGGTTTTGAGTGTCTCCAAAGGTGGAGACTCCACCACCTCTCTGGGCAGGGAAGGAATGATGTACCATAAAGACCAGAACAACTTAAGTTCCCTACTACGCTTACTGGGAGCTTGGGTAACAGAAGAAAGTCTTGCCTTCTTTCTCCTAGGGAGTTACCATGTACTAAACCACCTGTAGTCTGTGGGACAGAGCTGGTATGTTCAATTAAGCTCTTGGGAAGCAATATTCTTGGCAAGTTAACTATTTAAAAGCCCCCCGTGCTGTAAAGACTTGGTACCTGGAAAAAACAAACAATCCATTTTCAACTGATAGATTGTCACAAGATGGCAGTGCATTAATAGTCTTAAATAAAATCTGCAACCACATATTGCTGTAGCTAAGTAAAGTCTACAGCCAAATTCCTTTCAAATTATGAAAAAAAAAGCAGAGAAAACTAAACTGATAAACTTCTGAACCTTGTTAGTGTGGAATCTGTTATCAAAGCTGAACAGAGGAGCGGCTAATTTATGGGCTGGGAGGCTCTGTCCAACCTAGAGATTCCCAAAAGTAGGTGTTCAGTGGTAAACATGAAATTCCATGGAAAACAGTAAAGACCCTAGAAGGCTCCTACAACAGGAAGTATATGTAAGATACCCTTGGAGTATTGCAAAAGAAGGAATGTAGGGAGTAACTTCAGGGTTAATGATGGCAGCTATGAGCTGTAGGAGAGAAGGGAGACTCTGATTAAGATAACAACTGGTTTTTGTGTGAAGATGAGCACCCAGAAAGCAAACAAAGTTTCAGAAGACCAGAAGATAAGAAAACAAAAAGGGTTTGCTGCTAATGCTGACTGACCTGATTTGCAGGGAAGATGGGTCTGTTCCTGAGGGTCCTTGTACGCACTTGACCCAATATTTATGACAACTATAATCCTTCACCAAAAATGCCTAATAGCTGCCAGTGATTAATAACTTGGTGTTGCCCTAGAGAAACACACCAAGACCTGCTGTATAAATATGGCACTGGGTTTCAGAAAGTTGAACTTGTAAAGTTCCATACAACTTTGAACACCAGGTCACAGGAAAGACTGGACTTTGCACCTTTCATATCCCAGACAAGTTACTGGGGAAGATTTTTCAAGTGGTGCCAATGACAGCTGCTGTAAAAGGTGGATAATAGCTCTTTAATTTCTTCAGGTAAGTTTTACTACATTGATTTGCTGATACATTCCTTTAGGTTTTTTTCTTTATTAGAAAAAATGGGGTAAGTTAAATATATTAATCCCAACGTATTAGCAATACATGTGTTTTCTCATTTACCTCTAGCATGTTTTCCATCTGCGATGACAGAAGCTGTAAATAGCCCTCCAAGGAGAGAAGGGAATCTACATGGCTGTGGTTGCTCTGTGACAGAAGAAATAGAAATGCTTTATGTAAAATAACTGTGCTTTACAAAAGGAGGTAGAAATCAAAGGTAAAAATATTTTTTTTTAAAAAGAGGAAATAGAGCACAGCTCTGTGAAATACTGCTGCTGACCCCACCAAGTCTTCATCCTGATGGGAGACATCCCGTTGCTCGAGCGAGCAGAACAACTCCACAGCAGGAGCATCCCTACTCTACCCCACAACAGCAGAACTGGGCTTCCCTCCTCTCCGAGGCTGCACCTACACTGCAGGAAAATTCAAGTATTTTTTCAAAGCCCAGCTGTCAGGGCTGGCAAGAAACCCAGATCTGATGTTCTCAGCTCTCTTAAGGTCTCAAGAACAATGAATGCCCTTTTCATTGTAGTTCTCAGAGAGAAACAAAACCCAAAGTGCACCCATCTCAGTTTAACATCAATAAGATTATTTCTCTGCCTTCTAGTTACAGTGCACACATTCAGATCTGAACGATCAAATTGTAATTCCACATCTGAGTAGCAATCCTTATGTAAATGGTGAAAGCAACATGATTTAGTATCCACATCTCGAGTGGTTGCAGGCCAAGAAAGAAATCCTTGCACACAAGCACAATACCGTCACAACAGAGAAAATAAAAAAAAATACATATATAAAAAAAAAACCCCACAAAATTGAAAAACGGTTAGTTGCAAGTAATTTCTGTAAACTTTAGAACATAAACTATATGGGAGGGGGAAGTGTTCATCGTGTATAAGGGAATCATTTACAGAGTACTATCTGAACTCAGTGTTCCTTTTCTGCTTGGTGGCACCAACTACCAGCCCTGGGGAATTTCTGGGGTGCAGTGAAGTAGGAGCTGGGGGTCAGGAAGGGGACTGAGGAGATGTTTTTTATCAGCTATAAACATATTCTCTATGGGTACTCCTAGGAGCTAAATGAAGAGGAAAGCAATTATATGAGCATGTTCTTCTGAACAAAGAAATATATATACACATATATGCATCACACACTGCACCACATCAAAATTACTCTCTTCATCCTTCCCCTAGCAGACTATAGTGCTACTGTAGCTCTGCAGTATATATCCATATATATAATCCATATAACATACAGCAAAACATCACGATTTGCTATAGGGGTCAGATACACAGCACTGAATCTTGATTAATACCACAACTGAATCTTGATTAATACCACAATCCACAATTGTTTATAACACATTCGGTTTAGGAGTCATAGAAACAAGTGAATATAAAATACTACTCTGGTTTTTACTATACAAATTGCTGTTTATGATGTCTGTAACAAGATTAAATAAACAATAAATTATGATTTGGTTTATGTGATTCTGGATAGATGAGAGGTTTTAAAGTACTTTCCCACTTTCTCTCTTTCAAAAGTTGTGAAGGTGGAACAGAAAAGTAAAACTGAAATAACTCAGAGCCACCTTGCAAAGGACAAGCCCAAATGAAAAGTAATTAAATATTCCTTTCAGAACCATTAATTCCGTTTTTTTCACTACTCTCTCTCTCAGTGATCAGACCTATATTCTCCCTCACGTCCTTTTCACAGTTTTCCCTTCTTCCCTTTTTTTCATCATTTACTTGATTTAAGTTTTCTTCCTCCTCCTTCTCTTGCAGTTCCAGCTGATCATCTCCTTGGTCTGGACAAGAGTCACCCAAAGCTTCCTGACATGCTTTCAGGTCAACATCCTAAAGACACAAATAAAACAGTGCTATTAACATCCTTGCTTCAAGTTACAAGCGACGGGATGAGAAGAAACAGCCTGAAGTCTCGCCAGGGGCGGTTGGACATCAGGAAAAATTTCTTCACTGAAAGAGTTATCAAGCCTTGGAACAGGCTGCCCAGGGAAGTGGTTGAGTCACCATCCCTGGAGGTATTTAAAAGACTGGTAGACATGGCACTTAGGGACATGGTTTAGTGGTGGACTTGGCAGTCTATGTTGTCAAAATTAATCTTTAAAACGCCCCTCTTATTTTATTTTTTTTTCCTTACAGCTATAGCATTTTGAATAAAATATGTACTGAAAAGTTCACTCGTGGCTGAATTGACTCTGTGCAGACTCTGGGGACAGAATGAGATGGATGTCGGTTCAGGAGTGCCGACACCTCCTCCTCTTTCATGGTGCCCAGGCACTGAACCCATCTGTGGAAGAAATGGATGTTCGTAAACATGGGAAACAAAATTCTTCTGGTGAAGTGATTTCATGGGAAGTTTGGGCTATCACTGTCTTTTGGAATTCACTTCACAACAATGTATCCAAGCCAGATATATACTCAGTGATGGAATCTTAAAATAGGCAATTGTGTACGGCCATTTAGCAGAACCCCTCACTTCTTCTTTGAGGAAAATCATCACATTAACATGTATTGTAATAGCAGATTTGTCTCCTCCTCACTTCCATGTAGTCAATTATAGGATTTTTTTTTTTAATCTCCAGCAATGAAATTGTTCTGATTTAGTCACCTCAGAAGCATTTTTCAACTTATCTTTTATCTATAGTCAGACTTTTATCCATCAGCAGACTTTTAAAATTTTTATTACAGGGCTGGGGCATTGCTAGGGTAAGAAGGAATCACTGCTGAGGACTTTGCATATTTATAATTTTTAAAACTTTGATATTTCAGCTTCTATAGGGCAAGTCTGTTATTAAAATATGAAACTCAGTGGAATGGCAGCCAGAAAACCAAGTGGCCACACGGTGTTAGTTCCAATATCCCCAGCAAAATGCTATGGCACGAGCAGAAAAGACAAACTCTCAACAGCAGCAAACATAACAAGTTAGTGTTCTGTTCTGAAAATCACAACAAATTCACTTTATAGGTTTCATATGAAAGATAAACTATATAAAAACTGCAGCTGTAATAATCATCAAAATGTGTATTAGATTTTTTTTTTTTTAAATTATTGCTTCATACAAACCACATTAAAAATTAAATGTAAGAAGGTTTAAAAATAGGATTCTGGAGTAAAACATAATTTGAAAGTAAAATAATATAAATTTCCTTTTTCATTAATTCTATTAAAATTTATTTTGAAAATTATGAAAATAATTTTTTTTAACTTATTTTATTTGTTGGCTTCCCATTTTTCTGTACTTTCTTTTCAAGGATTGGAAGGGAACTTCAACTTTATAAACAGTCATTTGTAACAACAAATAAATATACAGGGCACTCATCTGTCACTCTGCTCTAAGAGATACTTTCCTTCATTGATGCCCAACACAATTTCTAGCAATTAAAAATTATCTTCCAATATAGTATGTCTTGTCAGCTGCAGTTGGAAATGACCAGATGACTTGTTACTGCCAAATATGAGAAAACAGATTTACTTTTCTAAACACACACACAAAACCACTACTATTTTCCTCTATGTCATAAAACAGCAGGAGAGGGAATTTCGTATTCAGGACCCTGAGTAGATGGTAACTGGTATAAACTCAGTCCCGTAATTACACATTCCCAAGATCAGTGCTCGTCTTTAATTTTAAAAAGAACCAACCTAATAATTGTCCAATAAATATGATCCATTAACATCCTCATTAATACAATTAATCACAGTGGAAAACAGATAAGAAGTGAAGGATTATTAAAGAAAGACCTTAAGCAGCTCCTCTTGAGCTGTGTGGCCTGGAAAGCTGCTGCTGCTGGGGCAGAGTACTTGGCTCCTGAATAACACAGCAAATTCATTACCCTACCAGCTGACGAAGAGTTAAATGCAGGAAGCGGTTAGAAATACAATATCTATAACGTAATGCCTCGGAAAAAAAACACCTGTAAGCCCTGGTTTTGAATACAGAAAGTATACGGGTAAGAACTTGATGGTTCACATTAAAATTACGAGGGCTACAAACCTATCCTACCACCAGGGGAAATCAAAGCCTGTGGGAACTTTGTGAAGAGCCCAGGCTGAGGCCTGCAGATCATCTGAAACCCTCACAGTTCTACTTGCTTATGGTGGAAACCTGCCTGCAGGCACCACCAGTCTGCTGAGGTCTACTATGGAGATGGTTCTTCCCAGCACCATCATGAGGACAACGGAATTTCTGATATGCCTGGTAGGACAGCTCCTTTCTGAAGAGGAACTATGTGCTCCTGAAGCTCAAAGAGATTTGTGAAGACTGTCCTGGCTTCAGTTTCCCCAGAAAGTCAAAGACAACTGAACTTTTAGGTCTTTTCCTATCAATATATAGAGCTGTTGACCACTTAGGAGATGGGAAATACTTCCGACCATGAATTTTAGGATTTATGTGGAGCCTGCACTGATTTTTATGTATCTTTTAAGAGAAAATAATGGCTTTGATTATTTTCTCTGCTAAACTACAGACACTGTCTTGGTACCCTTAGTTTCCAGGCTAAGAGCCACCACCTGCACTACAGGACCACATGCCATTTTGTCTTGACGACCCCTTGGCTGAAGAACAGGACAGAGATCAGAGGTTACTGATGTTGCTCTTCACCTGTGCATTTTAAATACGCTATGATAATCTTATCAGTTGGTACCTACTGAATCTCAGCTGAAAAGCAAAATGTTTCTTTCTGTTTCACTGTATTCACAATGATCCCTAAAGTACCCTGAAAGCACAGAAACAGAAGAGACCTTTATTCTTTGAAATGCAGGGTTTAAAAAAGCATGGAGGGTGGAACAGTGGCTGGAAACACCAAATGTCTGAGTAACTTTTATGCGATACGTGGCTAGGCTCAAAAATCCCACTAAAGCAGGCTAACCTGCAATGCCATGAGTAAATCAAAAGGCGTGTAACTGTGGCACCCGTCAAATGTCTGTGACACATCTACTCCAAACCCTAAAAATATCGTCAGGCACACTGTTAAAGGCACTCCTGCACGCTGCAGTGAGCTGTTAGAATGGAGCTAACCACGTGCATTTCAGAAGCAGAGGTGCTAGGGCTTTGCAGAGCTCAGCTGTGCCAAACCACACAACGCTGTGCACGCTACACGCTCAGCACATACGTAGAATTAACACCAACCTGCAGAGGCAGAGATGGGTACACATAGTAATTGTCACTGACTTCAATTATAAATATAATAATTGCCACTAATTCAGTTAAGATACCAACTTTCGTGCCAAAGACAGCTCGATATCCCCTTCAAAATGAACTTTTAAACTGCTTGTAAAACACAGACCACTTTTACATTCCAGTCCTGCGCTAGTGTTTTGCGCCAGATTTGCACAAGAACCGAATTCCATCCTAAAGGATGCAACATCTCTGACAGTGAATCTGATGATGGTTTTTAAATTCATATAGTCACTCTTTCAGACTGAGCACAGTAACAAAAAAGAACTCTTTCTATGCTTCTGCTGTCTCCAAAAATGCTTTCTATTGTGGTCAGTGAACTACACAACACTGAGTTCTCTAAGACACTTCTTTCTTTCTCTACCTTTACCCAGGCCAGATTGGTAGTATATCCTCATTGGTTGGTATGATGTAGACACTAAATGATATATCCAGTAGACATAAAAGAAAACAGGGACCACCCTTTCTGATAAACCCTTGTCCACAGCTCAGTTCCATTTTTCTGATGTCTTCCTTTTAAGCGCCCCCTCCCCCCCAGCAAAGACACTTTCTCCAGCATTCACCTCCCCGCTTTCTCATGCCACCGGTCTCACTGTGGTACCAAACGCCTGACAACTCACAGCTCCGAATGGGGAGCACTCTTAAAATCCAGAATCTGATGTTTTAGCTCCTATGCTATTTGAGTATCTTCTCCTTCCCCCTGCCACCGTATGCATTTCCTCTTCTATTTTTTCCACACACTAATTCTTTCCTCTTTACGCCTAATACTCCTCTCGCATACACTGCTCATGCACACTCTCTGCTGGGAATACCTTCCCTGCTCTCCAGGGAGCAGGAAAATGCTGGTGTGGGTCAGCCCCACACCACTAACTTCTTCTACACCCTTCTTGGCCACCTGTTTGACCTGGCTTTTTCAAACCCCTGTGCCTCCTGTAACAAAACAACAACAACAACAACAACAAAAATCACAATCACAGTCTTTCAAGACAATATATCCGCCAAATGCTTGAGGTTCTTCTCTTACCCCACCTCTCTGAAATACCACATAGTCCTTAACATATCCTCTTATTAAACCCAGGTGAGTTCTGACTAATAGTTAAGAGCCATCCACGATGCCCTTCCACAGCAATACCACTGTGTCCTAACGCTCAATGAGTTCAAAAGAAAAAAGGAAAAAAAAAAGGAATAATTTAAAATACGTTCTAATCTGTAAATTAAGCACACAGCTTCAGCAGGACTGCTCTCAAACGGACTGGGGAAAAGCCTTCAGAAAAAAAGCCCTGGTTTCTGCTTACCGCAGAGGATGTAACAAACATCCTGATATAACAAACCTGCCTGGTTTGGGTGGGAGCAGAGCCTTCCTTCTCTGTCCCACCCCGAGCTGGAGGTGTCCCCCGTACGGCGTGATGGGCAGCATCAGTGCTTGGGGATTCACGCCATTTGGAAAGTGAGAACATTTTTACTGTAACAGGCAACAGATAAAAAAACTGAAGAGCTACATAGTCCATTCCTGCTAATCTGAATAATTTCCCACGTATATTCCGTGAAAGATAAAGAACCCATCCAATTTTTATACTCCTGTTCTTCAAATATCTACATATATATATGCATACACAGAAATATTGATGCACAGAGAGAAAGAGAAAAGAAAACCACTGAATCAAGTAGGGCAGCTCTTAATTCTTGCAAGATCTTCAGCTGAGACACTGCTGTATGATAAGCTGCTTGAGACTTCCTCTGTGTTTGTGAGTAGTATTACATAGCATTGATGCTGCATCTTGCATCACTGAGGCCTCCAACTTCCCCCTGCCCCTGTTTTTAAGGTGCTTTGGCAAACAGGTCTTGTTCATTTTGTATATGGACTTATGGCTCAATAAAACAGCTTTTAGAAGTGTTTTGGGGGCAGGCTTACAGTGAGAGGCCTGAGGAAACTGCAGCCTTCTATTGGCAGAGTGGGGTACAGACTGCACCCCAAGTTACATGCCTGTGGGATGGCTTCTGTCTTTCCCCCACCAGGACCAGACCTACATCCCAGTGCCACCTGCATGTCTTTTTTTTTTTTTCTGTATTTTTTTTTCCATTGCTTTTTCTACACTTTAGAGTTTCAAAATTTACACGGGCCACACGGTGTCTCAATTTAGCTTTTTCCTTAAAACGCATTTCTTGAGCAATCCAACAACAATTTACAAGCACGCTGGGAGAAAATGAGCAGGCATGCCTAATTTCACCTGGGTACATCAACATCACCTACTCAATGGGACCTGCTTGTGTGAGCAGGTGTGAGTTGGGCAGCAAGAAGTTCAGCACTTATGTTTCCAAAAGGTGATGTTGGCTTTCAAACCATCAGCGTTTCAGGTGTAAGTGGTGCTCCCATTACAAATTCTTTCTTAAAAAAAAAACAAAAACAACAACAAACCAAATGAGATCACAACCTGTTTTTTCAGCAAACTGTGAAGAGGAAGACTAGGTGGTGCACAAACACTGCTGGATCTGGGAAAAAATACCACGAGTAATAAACAGCCCAAAGAAAAGACAAGGTTCACTCTCATACTTTTTATCTATTTCCTTAGCAAACGTGCTCACTGGGGCCTAAAAGCTTGGTGTGGGGCATTCTGCAAATGACAGGACCTTTCATTACTTTAGGAATTTTTCCATTTCCTTGTATGAACTGATGCATGTTTTCCTGGCTATTCAAAGGAAAAGTTTATTGGGGGTTTTCCCTCTGCCCCCGCTTAAGGATAACTCATGGTTCCCACACAGGAACCCTGGTACCTTATTCTCAACCTCTAACATCCATGAGAACCAAACCTCCAAGCTTTGATTCTGCAGCTGACCCAGACCAGAACAGCACAGAAGCATTAAACTAACCGTTTGCTGGGAACATACCGAATACAAAAGTTCAGTCTGACCTCAATCTGTTGGGCAGCAAACTAATTACGGGAACCCACCTGTTTGCTTTACTCCTGGTCAAACACAAAGTCCTCTGGCTGTCCTAACACCACATGACATCTCATCCTGGTGTAGAAGAGAAAAAAATAGGCTGGGCAACCCCAGACGGTTTGGCACGCTCTGAATTCATCTTCTTCCTCATCTGCAGTGGTCTTCCAGAGCAGTTTTAAATACCAGCTCCCCCAAGGACGAGGATCAGCAGCTGGCGTTGTGCGGCCAGCAACGTTCTCAGTGAGGGCTGTATGAATCCCATTAATCCCAGAGTGGCTGAATCCAGCTGCTAACTTTTCAGAACGCCACACAGACCCCACAGTGCCCAGCAGGACAAAGCAAACCACTTTGCGTCTGTTTACACAGACTCCTTGTCCTGATCGAGCGTGGATAAGAGGGAATGCTAAAAATAGCTCTGGTATATTTTTACAAAAAGGCAAAACGAAGGTTATAAATCAGCCAAACCGCTTGGAAATCCATTATACTGTTACAATAACAATTTGACAGCACAAGTGGACTTATTCAAACCTACAGAGGTCACCTTTAAAACAAAGATCAACTTTTGCCTCTGTGTTTCATGTTTTGGACCTATCCTGCCCTTCAGAAGAAGTCTGGCAGAAGAGACACTCTGTGTGTGTGCACTTCCAAGTCCATTTACATTTTAGGTCAAGAACTTAATACTGCCTTATCTCGCTCTGATCACTCTTTCACTTAAAATGTGCTTAAAAGAGAGGCCCAGTCCCACATTTGGCACAGAAATGAATCATCATCTCTCCACAGAAAGGAGCAATCCCTTACAGTTAGGGTGTAGAAACTAGTTTTGCAACTGCCTTACAAAAATAACCAAGCCAATGCATGGGGAAATAGGAAAAAAAAAAAAAAAAGAGGAACAAGAAAAAGAAAGAAGGAAAAAAAGAAAACCTAAAAATCAAGACAAATTTAGTAATTATTAGTCGATGCCGCTCCTTTAATTCATAACAAGAACCATAATGGTTCAAAGCCAACTTAAAAAATGAACTTGGTAGTTCAACTTGATATTTCAAAACGTACTGAACCTTCGAGCCACAGACCCCTCCCCATGTTTTTTCTGCACCTCCTGTCCCCGCACAGTGCTATCACCAAAGCCTCGGACTGTAAACGGCTCCGGAAAGACGAAACTCTGTGCCCACTAATTACTTAACTCAGAAGAGCAGTCCCTCCGGCCGCCAGGCTCGGCTAATCTCCGAGATGCAGATGTGCAGGGCTGCCGGGGGGGAGGAGGGTCTGAGGGGGACAGAAGGGCAGTAAGGACTGCGCTCTGCGCCACCCGAACAGTTGCTGATGGACACTTACTGCCCCAGCAGAGAAGGTGGCACAGTGAGAATGAAGGCAGATGTGACGAGGCTGGGGTTCAGCCCTGGCACCAAACAGGTCCCAAGACGTAATAAATGCTCCTGCCAAGTGTAGTTACCGGACTACGACGTACCCATGCCCTGCCCGGAGGGGTGCAGCTCCACTCCTTGCAGTGATGAGCTGTGGAGAAGCTGGATTTCTGCAGCCCCAGGACCTTCTTAAGCTGCCCACATGAAAGAAACAGAGGCAATTCCAGAGGAAAATGCTGAGCAGGTGTGACAGCCCTGGTCTTGCAGGTGATGAGAGGCACTGGGGCCACCCGTGGCCACCTGTGAAGGGTTTCCACCCCGTTCTGGTGCTTGGAGGGCCACCACCAGTTGAACCCTTAGCAAAAGGCTGCATGGCGTTACTCCACAGCACCAAACCAGTACCGACCCCGGGTTTGCGCTCCCTCCCCACTGCCCGGGACCCCCTCCCCGGGATGGGAGATGCCCGCAGAAATGGGGGGAGGGACACCACACTGGCCAGCCCTGCGACCACCCGCAAACCTCTGGGAGGTCTCACCTCTCCATTTTTTGAGGCTCAGAAAAGCGTCCCCCGCAGCTTGCCCTCCACCTACACCCCCAGGCCCCCCCGCCTCCTCCCGCCGCAGCGCATCTCCCCCTCGTTCGGCCGAGCCGGGGGTGCAGACTCGCATCTCCCCCGAGCCCCGGGGGGCGTCCCGCCGCCACCGCCGCCCTCCTTACCTCCGCCATGGAGCATCCTCCTCCCGCGGCGGGGCCGGGGGCGGCTCCCCCGGGCGGGGCGGGCAGGACCGGGCGGCTCCCCTCGCCCCGGGGCGGGCACTCGCCAGGGCAGGTCCGGCTGCCAGCGGAGCCCGGGGAGGCTCGGGGGGTCGGTGGCCCATAGTTGCCCGGCGGTAGCCACCCATCCCCTCCTCGGCACCCCCGCACCCCGCCGCCCAGCCAAGTGTCGGGGACGCGGGACGGGGACCCTGGCACCCCCGCACCCCGCCGCCGCCCAGCCAAGCGTCCCGGGGCTCGACACCCACCTGTGTCCTGGGGGCTCCCTCCGTACCCGGGGGGGGAGTAAGAGCCTCCGGTGGCTGGAGCGGGCTGGGAATAAAGGAGGCGAGTTAGAAAGGGACGGGAGCTAAAGGGAGAAAAAAAATAAAGTGAAAAAAAGAAAAAAAGAGATAAAAATGCAAAGCAATTGTCTACCTGCCTCTAATAGTAAATATTCATTCCTCCCCTCTCCTCCTCTGTTTTTTACAATCCCCAAATAAAAGAGAAAACAAATACAGGTGCAGGTTTTAATTACAATCAACCTGGTGTCTAAATACCTATCCAATGCTGTTGCTTTCCCACCTACTGAACTGCATTTCCCTCAACCCATCTGCCTAGCACTACCCAAGCTCACTCTCACACATCCTAGAGATATCTTTTCCAGCTGTTTTGTTGTCTCTGTCCTCTGGAAAGTCCTTTTATCGCTTCTCATCACTTCTACTTATCGGAGTGTTTCAGACTTGTTTTGGCATTTATAAGGCATGAGGCTGTTTGGGCAGACCCTGAAAGTGTCACTTCTCCAGTGATAACTGCGTGTGTAACGGGTGCAGTTCCTCATTTCTCGATTATCACGGGTGACATTTCCATTTTTTGTTGTGCCCGGTGTGATACTATGCAACGGGTGTGTTAAAATACTCCTAGCATTTTCTTATGCCTTGTTTCTTCTATTCCAATAAAATAACAGTTTTCTTTCAAAATTCCAAATGAACTGGAATCTGATACAGTTCTCCATTGCCAGCTTTTTTTTTCCCAAGCCAGAGTAGGATCTCTGGCTTTTTAAGTGGAGGTATAACTGAACGTAACAATGTTGATTTTGCTGTTGCAAAAATAATTTGAATGGGTCTTAAGCAAAATGCATTTACATGTTATGATTCAGGGCACAAATGCCAAGACAGACCTTCACTACAAATCCTTACATTCCACGTTATTCACTGGCGTTAACCCCCTTTTTTGTTGTTGTTGTTGCAGCACAATCAAAATCTTTGCACGTCATTCTTAAGCTTGTAGATCAAGTCTTTTAATGATACAGAACGAGAGGGAATGGCTTCAAGCTCCAACACGGTAGGTTTAGACTAAACATTAGGAGAGAATTTTTCACAGAAAGAGTGGTTGGGCATTGGAACTGGATGCCCAGGGAGGTGGTTGAGTCACCATCCCTGGACGTGTTTAAGAGTCGTTTAGATGTGGTGTTGGGGGATATGGTG
>JAOTQQ010000012.1:32663815-32699937 GCA_026546715.1 Gallinago undulata | reverse complement strand
GTTGAGTCACCATCCCTGGACGTGTTTAAGAGTCATTTAGATGTGGTGTTGGGGGATATGGTGTAGGGGAGAACTTTTTAGAGTAGAGTTGATGGTTGGACTTGATGATCCCAAGGGTCTTTTCCAACCAAAATGATTCTATGATTCTATGAAAATACTTGACAATGTAAGATAGCCTATAAACTTTCTTGCAAGAGATGGATAAGAGAAGGAGCACGTGTTCTGAAGGTGCTGGTGGATATACTGTGGTGTGGGAGAAGACCTTGGGGGATGTTTTGACACATCCCAGGGCTAGAAACCAGTGTTGTGTTTCCTTTAACTTTTCAGCGGCGATGCCCAGTGCGTGTCCAGTACAACCTGAAGCACAGCAGTTGTATCCCAGCACAGGTCACCCTCCTGCCTGACCCAGTGCTTGGCCTGCAGCTTGGCACATCTCATTGCCCAAGGGGCACAAGAGCTCTCTGTGGCTGCTGTAAGCCACTACAACAATCTTCATTCAACAGGCCCGTTTAATCTCTTGGTCTTTTCCTTTAAAAAGATGGTGGATTTTAAATGGTTAAGAGGGCACAGAAGCTCTGCACTGTTGCTGTTGCTTTTGGCTGTTAGTTTTTCACCTGAATAGAGTTTTGAATTTTTAATCCTTAAGACCCTCAGCGGTGCACATGGACCACTCGGGAGGGGCTGAAGCCTCTGTCCAGTTGGCCCGGTCACCCCAAGTTGGTGACAACCTTCACTCACAAGAGATGTTGCAGTGGTAGATTTAGGGATGTTGTGCAGGTCTCTGGCTCCTGGTGTTCAGGAAATTAAAATCCTGAGCTCAAACAGTGATGCACAAGGGTGTGCTCAGTTGTCAGTGTCCCACAGAGAAGGTGTCAGTGCCAGAGAGCTCATGTGCCCTCTCAGTCAATCTGCAGCTATTTTACATGTCACTCTGCCTGCACAGGCAGTCAGTCCGTCCCTCATCCTGACCTGCAAAGTCAGTATTATTTCTGTGCACGTTTACTAATAAATCAATGCAAAGACCACTACATAGATGATGTTGTAGAGTGAACACTTCTTTTAGTGTGAACCCCTTAAGAGATCTTCCCAAACCATGTAATCAAGTTCAGCACAACAGCAAATGCCAATTTATATAAATTTGCTTTGCTCTGGCAGCTCATGGTTCAGTGAAAGAGACAACCAACTTCTCTAATCCTAACTAAAGGCTTGATCTGAGTCTGTGAAAAATGCTATGATGTAAAAACGAAGGCCTTCTCCTCTCTTACCTCAATTTGCCACAGGGTAGCTTTGCAGAGTTCCTCCTGAGTTATTCAAATGGAGAGGAGAGTTGGTCCCTGTGGCATATGGTCCCCAGGCTTGTCCCGGCAGAAGGGAAAGCTGGGCGTGCAGCCTGGGCAAGTGCCACAGTGTCTTCACCATACTCCTGCTCTGAATTACAAGGGAACAAAGACTGCATATGTGTCCATGCATGGAGCTGCAGGTGACGTTAGATTACATTCTCAGCTGTTTACAGCTTCTAAAAGCACCTGTAGCCATTTATTCCAGAGAATTTTCTTGGTAGTTTCAAGTATTCTGCTAGTCTTACATCCAGTGAATCTGGGAAATAGCTATTCACTTTATTTATTTTGTTTAATAAAACATCAGCAAGCTTTCTTCCATGTGACTTTTAATGCATCATTTCTGATTATTTCAATTTATAAACCTACTTCTTTTGAAGCATACTTTTAATCAAGGTAAGCAATTCATAGATAATCTTCTCTCACGGGAGCATTAACATCAGCTTTAATAAATACAATACTCAATTACTTGGTATCGATTCTGTGGTGTTAGATGGGTGCATTGCCCCCAGCATGCCTTTGTGCTCCATGCCAGCACTGAAAAGGAGGGACTGGCTCTTTAGCACAACAGCATTTATGGTGGAGGTTGAGTGATGGGGTAAAAATGATCACAGAGTCTATCTACAGTGATGCAAATGTTTAATTTTGGACCCTTATTCGAAGCAGGTGGGTACTGACAGTCACAAACATACGAATGTCAAGCATTTGTCACTTAGTTTTGGACTGTAATAATTTCCCTACTTTATTATCTGACTGGTTTCTCACCACCCCATTAATTTGTCACCCTGCCTGTGACCAAGTGGCAATATTTTTATTACTTTCCTAATGGCTGCCCCTGTTTTAATTTTACTTTCATCCTTCTTGCGGTGTAAGAGATCCTAAAACTGATATTGGTTTTAACCACTCTCTTGTGAATCCTTCTATGCATAAGGAGCTTCAGTTATCAGTCCTAGCAGTATTATCTGTAAAACAAATAGAAAAAAAAATTCCCTTGTTAATTTTGGACAAATTTTTGCCATGTGCTTTCAAAAAAAATTTAATTCATTAAAAGTTTGTGTGGGCAGAAAGGAGAAAAAGAGAATGAATCCGCAGTGGCCAGATCTGGCATATTCTGAATCAAATGGTACAAGCTGAGCACGCATCTGGGACCCGCTTTTCTATACTTTTATCACATAGCTCGATCCAGCTCTCCTTATGTCAGATACAGAGATACTATACAGAAAAATCATCATGTAAATACCTGGATGGATCATGTATCTTATTCAACTTTTAATTACAAATCCTTCGGCAGGGGTCTGAAATAGCTGCATTAGTGCTGCTGAGGCTGGACACAGACCATGGGAGAGTGGCTCATTAAATCATCCTAAACTGGTCTGTAACCTGTACATGCTTTCATGCCTCACCTCCCAGTACATCCCATTGCAAAGCATATATACAGATATATATATACACCCAGCGATGGAAAGTCAGCTATTTCTTAACACAGAAAGACTTTAGGTTCAAGATACGGAAAAAGTAAAAAGCTTTGTCCTGTCCTGTCCATCCAGCCAGCCAACCATTTGCAGATTGAACTAGCTAAGCGTGCAACAAGAACTGACGTGAAGCTGCAACTCAGCCCTTGGATTCATCCTGGCAACTGAAACCAGCTGCTGACCCTATTTCTCCAAACCCTTACCCAAACTGCCCCTCCTCTTGCTGGTGCTCTGTGTCTGCACAGCAGGCTCCCATCGAGAAATGACAGGCCCAGGTTTTCTCTTTTGACTGACACCCTTGCCCATCTACTTAGTGTATTTCTCTCTACCATCTGGACAAAAGAAAATAAATGTCAATTCCTTTTAAAACCAAGAAGGTATTGTTTTCCCTCCTTGGCATACAGTTAAAAAAATAGCATCCATCCCAAGCCCAACATTGCCTCCTTTGAGGTGTGCCTGGAGAGGATCCAGCTCCCTCTCCATCCTCCATGAGGGAAGCCATTTGTCCTGGCCCCGTAGCCTCTGTTCAGGAAAATCCACCCTTTGTTCTTCTGTGGACACCTTTTCATTACATCGATGGATCTCAGTGCAAGGACAGTTGGTAGCAGCCCTCTACAGATGGGTGTTAAGCACCTACATGCTTGTTTTGAATCTGTGCCTTAATGCCTTCTTCCTTCTTCAAATGGTAGCTGGGGGCCAGCTGAGGCCACCGCTCAGTGGGAACTCCTCCTACCAACCCAGTCACAACGGCATGTGCCAGAAGAGGAGATGGCACACACGTACAGAGATACACTCGGAGCACAGGGCTAGTGGAAGTAACAGCTGTGACCTGAGGAACACTTGCCTTCTTCCTGGAGAGGGTGATAGATAAGAAGTGATTGATCCTTCCATATAAAAAAAACAAAAAACAACCAATGCCCAAAGCTAAAAGACAACAACAAGAAGCCCAGCAGGGACTGCCCAGGCTGAAAGCCAAGGAAAAGAAGATGAAAAAAAAAAGAAAAAAAAAGCCAAGGAGGAAACCCTCTAAACAATCTTAAGCAGAACAACATTGTTCCTGGCATACCACTGCATCAATAAATAAAAAGAAGCCAAATATTAAAAGGTTTGATTCTTCCAAAAGCTTTAGATGTACAGCAAACAGATCTTGAAAGCACCAAGTGCTCTGTCTTTTGTATTTTCCTTGACTTTTGTAGTCAAGGAAAGGCCAGGCTGGATGGGGCTTTGAGCAACCTGCTCTAGTGGGAGGTGTCCCTGCCCAAGGCAGGGGTGTTGGAACTTGATGATCTTTAAGGTCCCTTCCAACTCAAACGATTCTATGAGTCTATTCTATGAAAATATACTGAAATGCAGAAAATAAATTATTTGATACAGGTAGCAGGAATGAGCCGGGTGGGAAGGGAAGAGGACAACAGCCATTGCTTACTACGCATGGCTGGCACTTCGGAGCAGAAAAGACTGCATTTCCATTTCTTTCTCAGTTGAAGCTGTCACTTCCGTGGAGGTGGCACCTGTGGGATCCAAGGATGTGTGATGTGATGAGAGGTCCTGACTTTTTGGAGGCAGTCGCTGTCTTGACAACCTTGAAAGCCCGAGGTGCTGGGCTGCTGTTGGCTACTAACTACCAAAGTCAAGGAAAATAGAGAAGACAGAGCACTTGGTGCTTTCAAGATCTGTTTGCTGTACATCTAAAACTTTTGGAAGAATCAAACCTTTTAATATTTGGTTTCTTTTTATTTATTGATGCAGTGGTGTGCCAGGAACAATTTGTCACTGAGACTGTAGAAACCCAGGATAGAAAGGGAAGATTGTGCAAGGTGAAAGGGGAGACTGCATTGTATTTTGCAGCTGCAGCACTTGGAAAGATGTGTATCCAGCCATCAGTGGAGTTCACGGCTAAATGACAAATACGTTTTGACTCAGTTGGATTTGCTGTAACAAGAAGAGTTACATAGCTCTGAAACTTACCTCAGTCTTAAATGATTTAGCAATTTTAGAAGTTTAACTTAGGCTGGAGATTTCAACAGGAACATGGGAGTTTCTCTTAGGCAGAGGCCTGTGCCAGGTCAAAAGATTGATTCTTAGGATTTAGGAAACTACAGCTGTCAGAAAATATTTTGTTATGCCTGGAAAAAAAACATTTCAGCTCTGAGGTTTCTTACTCAAGCTGCATTTATATTATTGCTAGTTTCCTGAGCAATTTTTGAAACTTACTTCAGTGCCTAATCCTGCTTACAATTTTTCATAAGTGTATCTTTAAAACATTTTAAAAGTTCCTAAATCTCTTTCTTTCTCTTTTTCCTTTTTGATTTATTAAATCTATATGACTCATGGATCTCTCATACTATGTGCCAACAATGCACCCAGACGGTATCCAACCCATTTGGCTTTGGGATGCTTCCAGAAAAAGTGTAAAAAAGGTAGAAAAAGTTGTATTGATCTAGATGAGTACAACAGCTGCCACCTTTGCAATGACTGGATCTTCACCATGATTAGATCAAATCTATGTTGAAGCCCTATGTGTATCATACCGCCTTTTCTCTTGGAAGCTGTTAGCAAGTAGAGTCGTTGCTAATGCTAAGTTTACCTGGACACTGTTTGGGTAGCATCTCTTTTTTATATTTTTCTGATGTTTTCTGCACCAGTATCAGTCTCATTGAGGCAGCTGCTTGTCTTCTCCCATGGCATCCTTTGTGGTCAGGATGACTTACACAAAGCAATTCAGCGCTGCAAGACTGAAAACCTTTTGCAAAACTTCCTCTGCACCAATTCCTCCAAATGATGAGCATGTTGGAAGACACCAGCTATGCATGCCTAAATAAAAAGCTAAACCCCCTTATATCTGCTGAGATCCTGCACGTCGTATTTCTTTTAAAACCCTTAATATGGTTGCTGTTGCTAAAATGCAAACAAGGTTAATAACAATAGCAATAACAATAATATTTGAAGAGCCACCAAAGCACACAGGGTCTGCTAGTGACAGAGGCTGTTACCTGCATTTATATGCCAATGTTTTGTTGGATGCATCACTCTCTTCTGCCTCAGTGTGTATTGAACTTACAGAAATAATAGAGTAAAAGTTATTCCTGAGTATAACATTGATTTTGAATCCCATAATTAAATTAGAACCACCACTTTCTTAAGCACTTCTCAAAGCCCTTCTCCTTGTTTAAAGAATTAATGCAAGGATATGTTAGTGAAAACTTGTTAGGGCTTTTTTTTTTGTTACCTGTTAGGGGGTGTTTTTAAAGGACTGAATGGCATGGCTCTTCATAGGAGCCAATGAAAAAAGAAACTGAACCTCATGAGCCCGTGGGTCGGTGTAGGGAGCAGAGACATCTGCTGGGTAACCCACCGACGTGCTGCCGGCTCCGCAGCCCATGAGGCAGCATCCACAGTGTTCATGGACAAAAGGAGCCAGCAGAGCTGCCAGCTCATATCCCTCACACACTGCTTTGTTAGAGACTGAATGAGATTTGTCACTCTTTTTCTGGAGTAGGGTCTCATGGCCAAGATAAAGACTTTGCTCCTGACCTCGCTTCCCTCCTCCCAGGGTGTCAGATGCTGACCCGGCTGATGAACGAGTCCATTTAATAAAGGTCCTTTCTTTTCTGTCACATCTGCTCCTCAGGTCATTCAGATGATACCAGGGTGTTCTTGACTCCATTTTCAATAATACATATTTTTTTAAAGCTGGTCTTAGATGAGGAGAAAGGAACGAGAGATACTGTCTCCTTAAACCACAGTCCTGGGTAATTACAGCTGGGTTAAGCACCAAAGGCCAGAAATCAAACCCAGACTATTCAATTGCTGTAGCTAAAAAATAATAATCCCTAAGATTCAGGGTGTTACAGTGTCATCTTCATAATGAAAAGTAGTATTTTTCTGGCGGGGCACTCTCCAGCTGGGAAGTTAATGGCAGCTTTGTTCCTATTGCCCCTGCTGCAGCGCCTGGATTTCTGCACAACAAGAGCTCGGTTACTCCCTGCATTTTGGCGTGGATGCTTTGGGTCTCTGGCCCTGAACTTTAATGGGAAACCACCACAGCACTAACCACTAAAAGCATTGCTGCCTTGCTCAAGGTGGGGCATCTGACTCAGGAACAAGGGAGCTGTAGTCACTGCTACTTTAAGTTTCTGCAGCCTGAAATACACAAAGGATTCCTAGATGGGCTGAAACCAGTCAGTAATCCCCCAATATCATGTCTGCGTTGTGCCCCAGTCCAGGCCCAAGGGTACCCTCTGCTTCTTCAGCCTTGTGCTGCTCCAGCTACACAAAGCAGATGGCAAAGTGGAGGGAATCATGTGGAATAGATGTGTTATAATGGCTTTCTTCTGTTGAGACACAAGTGAGACTTCTCGCTACCCTGCACACCTCATCAGCATCACCTTCAGGTGCTTCATGAGTAAAACAGCTCCACTGCATTGGAGACCAGACTGGTGGCTGAAGTCCTTTGAAGGGAAACCATGCCCCTGGGATCAACTTTTTTCTCCTTCTTCCTAACCTGCTTAGCGTGGCTTCAATACAACTCAACACCTGGGCCATTGCCCTCAGCATAGTCCTGGCTGGAGCTGAATTTGCTGTCCTGGATTCTAGCAGACTGTTTTCACAACAGCTACCTGTCCAAAGAAGAAATGTCTCCCACACTGTTTGCTTGAGTATTAACCTTTTGTTTCCCTTATTCTTTATTTTTCAAATGCTCATTGGGTTGTGGAATGTTTGGGCTTTCAAAGAGGAAAAGGAGGGACCACAGATGTGGAATTGCAGAGGGTAAGCATGATAGAGGAACAGTCCTGAGCCATCAAGCAGCTGAAGAGGCACATTTGGTCTGTATTTGGCGCTGACACAGCTAGCTGTTATTTATCTTTCATATTCATCATGGAATGGCTTTCATGACATCATTCACTAGAGTGATACAGAGCTGTTGGTTAAAGCATGCATTCGCAGTCTCGCTTACCAAAAATACTGAGATTATGTATGTAGCCAAGTATTTTTGAAGCAGTCCAAGTGGCTCTTCAGTGCTTCAACAAGTTGTTTTCTTTCCAGAAGGCCTTTGTCTTCCACATGTCAGCTCTGTTTACCATCTCATGCCATTTATTGCTTTTTACAAACTTCTCAAAATATTTTAAGACTACGTTTAAGCATTACAGTGACAAAAACCAAAAATTCAGACTTCCTATGTCAATGGTGAAAAGCAAAATATTAGGTTTAGTCATAATAGGAGGTAATACCGACCACCAGATTTCTGGTTCCCTGCAACCAGCACCACAGGACGTAGTTGTACTGATGGCAGATAACTGTCTTCTCTTATCCATGCTGGATGCCTGGTATTTCTAAAAAACCCTTAGTTCTAGAAGAATATTCTAGGAGGGCAAACAAGTTCATGATTTGCATTTGCTTTTCTCTTTAGACTTTTGAATCTGTTTCACAGCAATCCCCTTATTTAGCAGCTACATTCTTCTGGTTTTTCCTTGACTACAAAGATCTGTAACTTCTTAACTTTATTCCGGTATTATTCTCATTTTTGTGGCAAACTTGTAGAAGAAAATTAAGAAAAGGTTATGAAGAAATACGAAGTTGCACCATGACTCACTCAATGGAAGCAAGATGTCTGATTCTGGTAATCTGTTCTGACAAATTAAAATTTATGTTAATAACAAAATTATTCAAGATGGGTAATAAGGTTATTTCAGGAAGATTTGCCACTTGTCTAGAACTTAGGCAACAGAGAAAATCCAATGTACTGAAAAAAATAGCTTGCCAAGTTAAAAACCAACTTTTAATTTCATGCCTCAGTTTTTATATTTAAAATGAACTGGGTATGCATTTTGGCAAGAATGATTACATTTAGATAACAGTGATTAGCATGGAGATCTCTAACTGAGGTCCAACTCTGAGGTCAGAAATCAAATGTGTGTTTTCCACGTAGGATGGCTATGTATCTAAATTGATTGCCTCTGCCATTACCTGTAATTTTGTGTCTGCAACTCAAAATAAGGAGCTTTCCATCCTCATTTCCAAATTTGGTTCACACCACTCATTTATTAAAACCTTCTCTTTTGAGTATTCATCTGCATGGAATGACACCAAAACTAAGGGTAGACATGCATGACCAGTTGATGATACCAGAATAGTACATCAAAGAAAGTTTCTTGTAGATGACTGGTCAATAAATCTGCTTGACAATTTAATTGCTATAATTGATAAAATCCATATAACTACTAGGGAGGAAATTAAATTACTTCATACAAATCAGATTGGGATTTAGATTAAAATTTTCTGGGTCAATTCTGTTTCATGCAAATTATGTTATGGAGGACCCCCTGGTTTGGAACACATTTATTAAGCTTTCTCATAAAAAGTGTATTAATTCATGTCGAATGGCATAGCCTAATATCCCAACACACAGTGTATGGATCTTTCCCATGTGGTCTTCAAATCTCCACATCTGTACGCACAAAAATGCCACAATAACCACAAGTAGTATTGTTTTTTTCTTATAGGATCAGATAGTGCCTTAGGAGACACAAGAGGTTGTAGTAATTCTCTGACACAAGGGGTGTTAAAGCAACGTTCTCCTGTGTTATTCATGAAGGCCTTCCACTATATTAATGGTGAGTTTTAGGACTTCATCCAGCCCTGAATTAAAGAAGGAGAGGGCTGGAACTGCTGAATGGAGCTCTGTGGCTTGTGTTATACAGGTGTGGAGACTAAATAATTACAACAGATTCTTCCAGCCTTAAAAGCCATGAAAGGAAAAATTTTTTTATTTTTTTTTTCTCTTCAAGCTTGGTGGAGAACAAACACAGAGCTTGTTCTTTCTGGTATATAGTAGAAGACCGGAAGGATTTTTGCTGATCCCGTTGTTTCTGTGATGATGCATCTGGACCTTCTCAGGTCCCGAGTGAGAGACACAGTTGCTTCTGCCAAGTACCAGAGATACGTATTTCGGAGAGTTTAATGGAGGGAGATCGGTAATCCTGGCACGTGGCTTTGGGAGTGCTTGAACACACACTCCTAAGAAAGCAGAGACAAACAGGAGAATGGGAAGGGTGGACAAAGCCTGGAGGGCACTGCAGCCCCCCAGCCTGCTTACGGGAGGTGGTACCACAGCCCCTGGGGGGGGAGATGCTGGGAGATGCCTGGGAGCATAACACCATCTACCAGTTGTCCAGGAAAAGCAACGGCCGGGGGCCTGCTGCTTGTGTTTACATGACTGCATACCAGCTGTACAGTAATATTGTAATAAAAGCTGTTTGGGCAATGATTGTTATGCTGGTGCTGTTTAGCAGCTTGCTTCCAATATTGCATTACAAAGATTACATATTTCATATAATCAGGTCTGTCTCTTACTTAATCATCCTACTCTATGTATAAATCTTTAAAATGGACAGGTCTATAAATCACATGCATTTTTCATTTAACGTTTATTCTAAGCCAGGCAGTTTCTTATTTAAATTGCCATATGAATAAATCTAATAATCCTTATTCACTTACATCATCTCAAACTTTAAATCTAGTTCTGACTGAGGTCATAAGTGAAATCAGTATTAAGGGCAAAACTAGCAGCTGTAACAACTATAATAGCTCACCAAATTACATTAACGGGCCGAAATAACATTAAAAATGAGGAAGAATTGAATTACATTATTAAAGCATGCTATGCTGAATCAGGCAAACATTTAGCCCAACCAGAGATCCTGAATGTGCATGTACTGAGTTTATCATCACACTCGTCCATATGCCCTGGATAAATGAGGAGCAAAGACACTTCCCCAAATGTGTCTATTTATAAATTGCATTTGTATATGGTGTAATACAGATTTATTTTAATGCGACAGCTAAGTTGTAAACATCCGATATCATAGCTAGGGCCAGAAATACACTTCTTGGTCTAGAATGGGTAGTTTTTCTAGACTACTTCTAGACCACTTCTTGGTCTAGAATGGGTGTGCTCCTGACCCTTTTGGTCAGCAATACAGGAAATCTCATGGAAGAGGTATCAAAATGATTCCTCCCTCTTCCTGGAAAAGCCAGAAAATCCCACTTTGCTATTAAAGAAAATGATAGGAGGACTGACTCAAGCACTCCATCTGTCTAAGGAAGAACTTACAATATCTATGAAAATTCACACACCAAGGGAAGTGAAAGATTTCTCTGGTGGCGCAGGAAGCAGCTCCGTGTCCCAGGGGAGGGTCTGGCAGCCTCCAGCATTACTCCCAGGCAGCGATGGATTCCAGAGGCTTTGCTTACAGCTGTCACCAAGGTGTCACAGCGCTTGCCTCTGCATGAGGCCCCCCGTGGCAGGGTCTGCAAGGAAGTGTCCCTCCAGAGCTCAGCTACTTCACATTCCCACTGCCGTTTTCGGTAGTAAGCAGACTTTCAGCTGCTGTTACTCAGTGTTTGGATCCCTGCAGCCTGCAAACAGCAGCTACATCAGCCATTGCGTCTACTTATTCCCAGCGCTGATGGAAAGAGTGTAAGCAGCAGGGCAGGATCCTTCCCCAGCTTCTGGCAATGCACAGCACCAGGCCTGCCCTTGCCAGAGGTGGCATCTGGACCATCATGTTTCTCAGCTCTCCCCGAGCCTATTTCCTACGAATGCCTCAAATTCCCTTTTGAACCCATTTGCACCTTAGATGCCCACAATGTCCTCACGCTCATGCTTGAGGCGATCTGCTTTATGATAATTTTATTAATTGCCCCTTGTATCCTATGATCTGTGTTACAAGAACAGTTAAAAAAAAAAAACCAAACACATTCCTTGTTTGCATTTATCATGCTGGCCATACTCCTGCAGACCTCTCTCAGTCCAAACTTTCATGCAAAGTAGCCCATCCTTCAGATCCACCCTCTTGCCCCTTTCCACACCTTCCTGCATACAGCACTGGGGGGTTCACGCCGTGCCATAATGATATTTTGCTTCCCATTTGATTTCCCAGACAGTATCACATTTTTTATTTAGTGCCTTAGGAACAAAAGGCTGCCAACACACATATACTGGGCTCTGTACGAACATAATAAATAACACACATGACAGACCGTGCCCATGGAGGTCCTGGTATAGGGTATAAGGACCAAGAGGTTTTAAGAGAGGTAACCCAGCAGGTTCCAAGCTGCAAGCAGGTTTCTGCAGGACGGACAGAAATAAGTATCTAGTGATACACACAGATCTGAACTATTTGGTGGTAGACATTGCTGCTTTTTAGGTGCCTTTATTGGTCAGATTATACCTCATTGGCAATGCAAGAGGGACTGGGAGGATTTTTACGTGACAGCTTTACAGTTTTAGTTTAAGCAAAAGCACGCGGGACGGGCTGGTAGGAACTGGAGGGAGAGAGAATCCTGCTTTTCTCTAACTCAGTGCAAGAGAGTCCTGATCTAAACACCCATCGAACTGCGTGTGCGTCCCTCTCAAAACGCATCGCCCTCTGAGCCTCTCCTTTGACTGCGTAAGACACTTGGTGTTTTCTGAGAAGCAGCTGGGGAGCGCGCTCGGCTGCAACAAACATCCCTCACGGGCATTTGCCAGGCGGCTGGTTTGGGAATATCTGCATTCACGAGCTGGACAGGCAGGAGGAGTGCTGGTGGGATGGACAGGAGGTCCCTGGGCTCAGCAGGGCCTGAGACAGGGAGGGAAGAAGCTCCCCAGCCCCTCTGGGCACCAGCCACATCCATCAGCGCTGCTGGAGCTGAGGCCAAGCCTGAGCATCCTCAGCCAGACACTCCTTGTGTAGATTTCCCCAATTTGTGCAGTTCGTCAGGACAAAGCCAGCTTGGTTTAGCTTTCTGCATCCTTTTTTTCATAGTAATGCCTTTCCTAGAAACTGGCTGATTGGTGCAAGTAACTAAGAACTGCTGCAAATTATTCTTTTTTTCTCACTGAAGAAAATTCTGCAAGCAAAGATGTATACATGCATAAATAAGGTCAGGATAATGCATTGGAAAATATTCCTGGCTCATTAATTTTGCCAGCTGTAATTATTTTTTATTCGTTATAAAATTAAATAGTGCAATAAAATTTCATAGTCAGTATGCATATCATTATAACTATATTCCCTTACATTTTACATACACTTCTAGAAATTAGCCAGGAAGGACCTGCAAACATTTTGCACTAAATCCCTGTGGAGAGGACCAGGTCCCTCTAGATTTTAATTGTGCCTGATGAGCAGAACCACATCTGTGTGCACCAACAAGATACAGTAAACATCTGCGGCTCTCTATCAGATGGGACAGTGCTGGCTTCATAAGCAATTCATGGCAGCCTTGAAGAAAATCATATTAGGCTTTGTGCTGTCATTATCTCTGCTACGACTTTAATATTTTCTGTGACTCTGCAAACGCTAACAGCTGTCAAAAATAAATGAGGCACATTTGAGATGCTGCCTTTCACTGCAAGAGATCTCCAATGGATTAACAGAGGTCTTCATCACCCCTCTATGTCACCTCCCTGTTCTGTTAGTTCATTCAGTTCTTACACACCCGAAGATGCTACTCTGGGGATGTCAGATCCTCTTCCCCTCTGCAGGCAAGCTTTAAAACAAAATGCATCACATTGCCCCTGTTCTGATCTGGTCCTGCCCTTTAAGAATGCAGGCAACTTTTGTTGACAAGTATCCTCAGTTTCAGCAATAACTTCTTTTTAATGATGGAGTTGGAGAAGAAGTGGTATTTGAGGGGGGAAGGCATTGGGGAAAAACCCTGTGGGAGAAAAAACCGTGCCTTTTTGCATCTAGTCACACTGGTAAAGACTGGTGGTGGGAGCTCCATGAGCAGAGTGGGTTAACTTTTCTTCCAGCTGCCAGAGGGAAAAAAATAACTGGGAGACTGCTGGGAGTTGCAGTTCTAGATTTTGCCAGCCTTTAGCAGAGGAAACTGGCAAAAATCCCTGCTGGAAAAGGGGCGGTGTTTATACAGAGCTTTCTCTGCACACGAGAGCGTTTGAGAAAGTGTGAAATGCTAACTCCTGTCCCAAAATGCTGATGCCTCCTCTCTTCTCCTGCTGGCTGCAAAACCCAGGCAGCTCTTGGCCCCACATCCCAGGGGTTAAGCCCTTTCTCCTTTCCTTTCTTACTCACTTAACCCGTAATCTTAGGAGCAGGGTCCACTCGGAGTTAGGGATCTTGCCTTTCCTCCCCTTCTCCAAGCAGTTCTGCTGGGTTTGGGGATGTCACGTCTGAAGTTCCTGTCTCAGAGCCGTGTCATGCACTGCCAGCCACTTGGCACCCTGAGCCTCAAATCTTCCCCATAGAGTACGTGCATATAATTAATATTTTTCAGGGAACAGTAGGGACTGCCTTTTATTTTTTCTTCTTTTTTTCTTGGGTTCTGTTTGGCTTTTTTTTTTTCCTCTTTTAGTAAAAGCAGAGCACTGGTTGTTACCTCTCATTTAATGGTCTGCTTCATCAAAATATTCATTCTGAGCCACCGTGGTTTTCGGACCTTTTTCCGCACAAGGAAGAGGTTTCATCTCCTGTCTCTCCCTTAGAGAGCACCTTCATGATCATCATGTGGGCGGAAAGAGAGGACAAGTTTATGGGAGACCCAGATGCTGTCACCTGGTGGTAGGATGCTGGTGCTATTCGTACATTCCTTCAGTGCAAAACCCATGCCCAGCGTGGGAGCTGTGCCTGCTGTGCTGCAGTCTAGTAACCTCCTGGCTATAAAAGATGGGAATTTGAACCCCTTTGGATCAAGCAGGGAAATCTGCGGGTTATTTAGGCTGCATGCAAAGGAGGGATGACAGCTCCTGCTCCAGCTCAGCCTTGTTGCTAGGTGTTTGTGTATGCGGACAAGGCGCATGTGGATTTTGGCTGCCTGCGAGATGGGGCAGGGCAGGAGCTCCAGCCCACGCTGCCCGGCCACCTCTGGAAGCAGGACCACAGTCACTGCCAGAGGTGGATAGAGGAAAGTCAGGCATCCCCACATGAGTTTTTTGGAGCCAAATTTTTGCCTCTGTTGTCTACACCTGCCTAAGCCAGCTCTGGAATCTGGATGATGAGGCTTGGATAAGGACTCCAAAGAGAAGACATCTGAAGTCAGAAGGGAGTTGTAAAATCTACGAGCACTTCTCCAGGGGCCTGCCAGGAGGGAGCTCTGGGTGGTGAGGATCAGTCCATCCCTGCCTCCCCACCCAGGCAAGTCCCATCCTGCACCCCTGGCCCACCTGGCTGTTCTGTCTGTGGAGCTTGTAGAGGGTGAATGGGTCAAATTCATGCTTGAGAGAACACATACAAATGATTTAATGCATTATATTTCAACTCAAACTGATGCACGTCTGTGCTTGGAAGTATGAGGCATCTGGGGCATTCAGGTTTCTCCCGGCACAGTAATTCACATTCAGCACAAGCAGGGAAACGATGTGCTGTGCTGTACAACATCTATGTCTCAGTGTCAGAGATTAACTTTCTGTAAGCTCTGACATGCTCCCACATTAATAGGAACAAATGAAATCATAGAGTGGTTGAGCCCGATTAATTACGGAACCATGTGGTACAATTTCAAAATGAAATATATCTGTTGCTCCATTTTTATTTACAAATAGATAAATAAATTCATGTCAAGGTAATGCCTTAACGGTTTGCCAGTAAAAAAAAATAAAGCAGCACTGGTAGGCAGGTTTACAGGACAAGATCTATGAATGTAATTTCTGAGCTTTTTTCTTGCATTAAAGAGGACGCACTGGACTTGAGTGTCTCTCAAATAAAACACTGGGAAATCACCTCTGGAAGAAGTTGTTAACATTTTTTAATTGGGATACTGTACTATGCTCTGTACCTTTAAAACAGTATCTAGCAGTACCTGCCAATCTTCACTTCCAAGAGATAAAGAACAGTGTTCTGTGCTGTACAAACTGCCAACAAAAAAAAAAAAAAAAGGAAAATTAACACTGATGTGCAAAATCTTGGTTCTGTCAGACTAAAAAAAATGCCTCTCTTCTGCATCCTGCCTGCTTCTGCACTCAAATGCTTAACATACTTTTGGGAGCTGTATAAATAAATAATGCTCTTATTTGATGATAGCGTTCCAGAAAGAGTCATTTGTAAGGAAGCAAAGTGGCTTCGTGAAGATAAAAGTCACAATCTCTGGTTCCATGATCGCTGCCATGGGTATAATCTATAGTACAAACTTGAGAAAGGGATTAGCTTTTGAATTTAGGTCACTACAGTGTCTGGCCCAAAACATCAGGTCTGATTTCTAATTCTACAACACCCTTAATTCCTGACTGCTGCAGTTCTTGATCAGTACTGGTAGATAAAAGTGTAATACAAATCTATACAATCCATTACAAAATTAACCAGTATTATTAGTTATTAATTGGGGAGTTACTGTTGTTCAAATAAATCGCACTATTCTAAGTATCGGCAGAAGCTAAGTGAAGTAATTTACCTTATTTTTACTGAAAAGGAGGAGATCTGAAAGAGATTAATTTTGTAAGGGCAGGAATAAATGTGAGTAATTAGGGCACATCAAAAACTAAACAAAGCACCACACCCAGCATGGAAGTTAATATATGTGTTTTGTAAACACAAGTGGGCTGAAATTGTCACACATTCTTCTAACAGAAGAGCTAATGGCCTTCTTTCAATGTATACATCTCTTTTTTTTCATCTGAAACTCTGCAGTGTTCAGAATCAGAAGATTTTTTCAGCAAAAATTAAATCATCAGAGCCCCTATTGGCCTGACAACAGTCTGAACTTGGTATACACAAGGGTTTGGATCACAGGCTTCACGGTTTCCTTCCTTTTCTTGCCCCTCTGATAACCATGCATTTCATCCCATCCTTGGCTCCCTTTCTTTTATAAGTTGGATTCAAATAAATGCCTTGTCTTTTCAAGGCTGCCTTATTTTTTGGCTGCCTATATTTCTGCATGCAAGGAGAGGTCTTTCAGCCAGTAAGAGGTGTCTTGGCTGTCTCCTGTCTGCTCCACTGTCCTCTAGCATAATTTTGGCTAGGTCTGCACAGGAAATTTCTTGGGTCTTCAGCTCTGTAATAGGTTTGCTTGAAGATTTTGCCATCTTTCTTTGACAAAAAAGTTCTGTAGATATATGTGTTTATATAAATATATATATATAGCTTGTTCATTACTTGCTGAACTGATGTTTTCATGAAGAAAAAATTGGTTTTGCCAGCACATGCTTTTTATTGGCGTAAATTACATTAGCAAACCCTTTTTAACAGGGATGAGGCGTAGCCCTCACCTAATTCTCTCCTAGTGCTCTCTTTGTCTTTCCTCCTCTCCTTGAGTCCTATGTGCTCTCCAGCAACATTTTGCACTTGGATCAGCCACCCCTTCATTAAGATAATTCCTCCTTTGCTTTCAAAACTCTCTTCAGATGTCTTCCTTCCACTTAGGCTTAGCTCGGTGTGCCTTCCGGCACTATCTGCAACCACCTCTTCACTTGATCTTTTTGTTCTTCTCTATATTTGGATTAAATTATCATCTTCTCAGGGCAGGGATCTTGCTTCCTCTGCCTTTATGAAGGGATGTTTTCACATCCAGGAATGCAGAACTAGGAGAATACAAGCCAAGAAGAAAATGTTTTCAAATTCTGTTCTGAAATTTCAGCTCTAATTTTGCTGTTGGTTAGGCAAACTGAAACCACCATCTAACATCTACCAGAAGCAAAAAAAAAACAACCCAACCCCTCGAGCTCTGCAATTAGAAAATGGAAGAAGATTGCTTTCCATAAATGTGTTATGGTTTGCAAAGATCTAGGTACAGGAATGAATAGCTAATTCATAGGTATTATCATTTAAGAGCCAAATCTACTAAACACACCTCTGACTTGAAAGAAATCTAAGAATAGGAGGCATGTCAATTACTGTAATCCTTAAATTATGCATACTTTTCAAAATCTTCTATCAACATCTTAGGTTTTTCTTCATAGGTGGTTTCTGCACTTCCTCCACAAAGCAAAATAAAACATTGGTTTATTCCAATAAATGTTGTGCCTGAGGGGCTGTTATTTGTTACTAGGAATTAATTAATTAAAGAGATCAGACCTTGTCTTACAGACCTAAAAGGAGTTTCAATCCATCAGATCTTGCATCTTGCTTCAGAAGTGATCGCCATGTAAAGGAAAATGCTCTGCTTCTTTTCCCCAGAAGGGAATCAATTATTCAAAAACGTTAATGCAGAAGGGAAGCAGAGAAAAACTTTCTCCTTCAGTAACTTACAGAAAACCTCTCACATCTATCTGTCTCAGAAAGATGCAGATGCAATATGATTTTGGTTTTCTGTTTAGGAAATCTAAAATAAGCGTATCTGTTAGCTGCAAAGGTAATCCCTACACAAACATATGGTATGCAATGAGAGAAAAAAATTAATATTTTTTTTTTCTTGGTTTATACAGTAAAAGGCAGGGGTAGCTCACTTACATGACAAAGGAGGCAGAACCTTAGGGCATGGGTTTTGAGGAGAGTGCTCATTCTTGAAATCAAGCACCTATAGAGTTTATTCTTAATGCAAGGCCTGAATGCAAACAACTTAATTTGAGGGGAAATGGAGCTTTCTATCCCGTGTTTACATGGAAAATTTGTATTGCTTTAACTCTCCTGGTACCATAGCATGGCCTCCCCTCACTGGATTCAATTCTGTAAGTGCAGAGATTCTCATGTCTGAAATCTTTGTCCTGGTAACACAATATTTTAATATTAATATCAAAATATTTAAAATCTGACTGCACAGGTCACAGGTAGAAAACTTCTCGAAGTATCATGTCTCTCCTGGAGGAGTGTCATAGATATTTCCTTTGCTAATGCCATAAATCCTTTCTTTTCACCTGCAGCCTTATGACCTGAATTGAATACAGAACTGGTCAGGCTCAAATGCTCTTTTGAGCTTAATAACTAAGAGAGTTAAAGCACAAGAATAGCATTGCCACCACCGGGCTCTGCCACCTCTGGCTCTCTAGCTCCACCACCAAATAGCTCTTTAGGAATGGATGAGGTTCAAGTCTGAGTTTAGAGCAAGGGCTTCTCTGTCCTGCTGCACCACATGTCAGAGCTGCTGCACCTCCGCACCCTGGCAAGGATTAGGCTATGCCTAATTTTGGTTAACTCATCATTATTCATGAGTATCGACAACATTTAACATGCTTTGCTTCTGCCAGCATATCCATATTCCTCACAATAGTTGTGACAGGAACATGGTAGAAAGGAAAAGACTTGTCTCCAAATCCCGTTTTTTTGTCTAGAAACTATTTTTTTGGTTGTTTTCTACAGGAATTTAGGCCATATTTTTGAGAGCAAATAAGAGTCTGATCGCAACTACTTTACTTGCATATACTAATCAAGTAAATGCAAATGCTTAATACCTCTTTTTGGAACATTTGTGCATGGGGTTCTCCACATGCAGGTATAATAGAGAGAATTATCAGATTCATGGTCTCAAAGACAACCTTCCTCTGTGCAAAAAAGAAAATCCAGGCATCAGTAGAATAGGGCACCAAATCTCATTGCAATTGATTGACTCAAAATCTGCCTGGAGAGTCTGTTATAACTTTGCTGCCAGATAAGACTATCAATTAAATATTAGTCTAGCAATAGTTTTTGGAATATGATCTTCAAAATGCTGGACTTGAATGATAAATTTGTCTTATGGAGTCTCTGGACAGATGGATTTTATGTGCTTCTACTGAATCAGTGTTATCTGAATCTGTCCTGAGGCATCCAGTTCTCCTGGCAGGCTCTGAAGAACTGCAATCATTAAATGTAATTTTTTTACTTTTCTTGAGGTGTTCACATAAAAAATTATTTTAATGCCATAATCAGTCATCAAAAAATACATAGCTGCAATTAGCAATCCAATCTATGGGATGGCATATTCCTTTGTTATAGGAAGAATTCTCACCTGTGCGTTTTTTGGCACAAGGAGATAACCTCAAAACTGTTTGTTGAGATAAACATCCTAAGAAAGCTCCAGTTTGAGACAAGTCTTGAGGTGCCATGTTTTTGCTTTGGCAATCTACTACAGCATTTTAGGAGATAGATCAAAACTGCTTATACAAGCTAAAAAAGTTCTCCTCAACTCTTGCATATGTGTGTGGGTGTGTTCTAATTAGAGGTCGGTGGATAATGAATAATTTACCCAAGATCTTTCACCTCCTTTGTTTGTAAATTGCCCACAACAAGATCACAGCTTTCTTGAAAGTATTTCTTACTGGAAATTACTCCTGGGGCCTCATTTATTTCCATTTTTCACCAGTTTCTACCTTTTGGGTTTTTTTTATCCCCTTTTTTCTTTTGTCTTTTTCTTTTTGGACTCTTGTGATCTATATGTAGCACTAACTACCTTTGCAGTAGCTAGATATGTAGGTAGATATATAGCTACATATCACTGCATTGTGGTCAGACTCTGCCCTTGCTATTTTTTGCCCCTAAGCTTATGGGATCATCCAGACCCAGACAAAAAGAATGTGAAATGCTTTCAGCTCAGAATGGGAAGAATGTTTTACGCTTCCTTTGTACCCAGTTTGCACACTCATACATATGTATATAGGTGCAAAGAAAGTGAAAAAACCAATCCATTGTGGTTCATCTTATTCCTTCACATTTAGCTGCTAAAGTACTGTAATGATTTTGTTAAAGCTGCTAGATTTTTCTTTATATTTTTCTTTTCTCGTCATATAATTCTTTTCCCTAGTTCCCTAACTTTTTTTGTTTTTATAATCACAAATATGTAAAGCCACATGTTTGCCTGAGAAGGAATAACAGTGACAGCTCAGCAATCGCAGTAGCTGATTTGTATTTCTTTCAGATGCAGAAATGGCTGTCTGTATCTTACTAAATTTCTCTGATATTGTGATAGAGGTTCAACAGTTTATAGTTTCCCAGCCTGTTCCACCTCCCTGAGACCCATTCAGATACTGTAACCCACATGCATGGGGGATCTTTCACCAGTTCTCAGAAATTCTAGGTCCAATGGCAATGCTGGATGTTGGATTTGGATCTAATGATTTTTACTGCTTGGCACCAGCCCCACTCAACATCAGGTAGGCTGTATCCTTGGAAGCCTTGTTCTTCTCTTCTAACCTGGCATAAAACCTTTAATTGCAGGTTCAGACTCTGCAGAATGCCAGAGATGTCAACCCAATCATACGTACACACAGGGGAAACGGGCATACTGCTGTCCCTAGCAGAAAATAAGTAAGTCTAAAAAACACTTTTTAGGCTTTGAACACATAACATTTTGGTCTATCATAAACAGCACATTGGAAATCTCTCCTGTGCCCTTATATTTTCTTAGCATCAGTGGGGCTTTGAGAAAAGATGACTCCTTGGTTTTTATGGATGCTATGGATCCTTGCAGGATCCTGCAATCTTTCGTTACTTTTGCTAGAAATACCTGGAAAATACTACTGAGCGTGAGAGACCAGAGAATGAAGCATAATTATGTTTCCTTTTCAAGGGGAGATGTTCCTTCAAGCATCAGGTGACTGAAATCAAGAAACGAAGTTGAAAGGAAGCATCATGGCTAAAATAGTTTAAAAAGAGAGGAAAGAGGCAGATTTTTGATTGATTTCAAAGTGTTGTTTGTGTTTCAGAGCGGAACAGAGTACCGTTAGAACCAATGTCCTTCCAGGGAGGCTTTGAGATGCCGTACACGATATGCATGCAGGAGGAAGAGAGGTGGGCTCTCTGCTGGATCTACCATTCTTGTTCCCAATGCACTACCATAGAGCACACAAACTGCAGGTGACTTCCAAAGTATCATTAAACTCTAAAAAGGCAAGAGCAAAACAGAAGTTACAATCTGGGCTCTTAAAAACCTTTGACTGATCTATGGCAACACCACTATACGTGGCAGCATCAACACTGCGACATTGAAGTCTCCAGCATCCAGTACCGAGAGGTTTTGGTCGTCCAGTTGGTGACTTTCTTTAGATTGCTTTGCAAGTGAAACTAAAATGTACACAGCGAAACCCTGAAAAAGTCTGTCTGCTTCAAAAATAAGTATCTTAAATGCTGACAGCTTTATTGCTGTACAGCAGGTGGGGAAACCCTAGGAGAGATGACTTGCAAAAAAAAAGAAAAAGTATTTGTTCCATTTTCTGTTCTTTTATTGCAACCCTCCCTGAAAAACTAAACAATTCTTTAAAACAACGTTTCTCTGCTTTCTATATTAGCAGTCCATCTAACTTGTGACTTCTGCTACCTCTCTTCCATGTATCTGCCTTGAATACGTTAAAAGTTACCAGTGTACTCTTTCCCTCCCTCATCCTGAAAATCAAGACCATTAAAAATAATATTTTGTGAATTGTTGCATTATTTAGTTGCTGGTGTCACTAGAGTGCTCATAGGCTTTAATCAAGCATTAAAACACAGTTACGTGCTTCAGAGCACGTAAATCCATTGGCTTCTTATCTCAGGGTCTGTCTGGAGACAAAAATAACCCTGAAACACTTGGGTGAAGTATAGGTATGCAAAGCTTTGTTTCCTGCATGGCAGAGGAACTAAAAACATTGAAGCCTCTTACTTCTAGCTTCAATGACTGTGGGCTACGTGTCATACCCAGCTTCACTCAAAGCTGGTTTGTCTACTTTTCTGAGGGAGGTGAGAACTGCCTAAAGGGCACTAGTTTCTTGGCAAACCCGAAGCTATTTCTTTATGATAAGAAACGGTAAGCGCAAGGTAATACCCAATACCCAGGTCCACCTATTTTTACCGTTCTGACTTAATGTGCCTTCCAGTGACCAAAGTCGTACCAGGTAAAAATAGCTTATGGTGGTCACAATGTCAAACACTGGTCCCGTTGTGTTACCTTCTTGTAACCTTGGGATAACTCCCCCAGTTTTACCGGAGTTTGCCATCACAAAACCAGGTGTTTACAAGGTAGCAGAGAAGTGGGTAAATCATCTGCTTGAGTAGAAAAGCTGCAATGCAGAAGGCTGTGGGAATACCCTGCCTAAGTCTGTTGCAACACCTCCTGCGTGGGGCAAAGTGACCTCAAACAAAGTGTCCTACTTCTCCGTTTCATTCCTGCAGTTCACAGTCACTGCTGAGCTTTGACTGCTCCGGCACACATGCCCCAGGGATGGGATGTTCAATCACTGCTGTGCAAATGTGTGCCACCTCATTGCAGTCACTGTCCCTCTAGGCTGGCACCTTGGCCTTGTGAGGAGCATAGCAAACTTGCTTAAAATGATAGGATTTCCAAGAGTCTGGGGGATTTGGGCACAATCTGTGCTGCACCACAGGTTTTCACTAGGGATGCACTCACCCACTCTGCAACTTGGGTGCAGGAGCAGGAAATGAAACCACATGTGCTCTCTAGAGGGGACACACCTGCAGATGGCTTGCCCATCTTGAAACAGTGAAACCAGAACGTGAGATCCACACTCCACTTTTATAGTCATTGACACTTCCCTTCTCAACAGGCTGTTCCCTGTGGTGTGCAGGGAAGCCCTGTAGCACCACGGGGCAAGAGGTACAACCCACCCTCTGGCCATCTCTCCCCCTCTCCATGGCCATCACTGACATGGGGCCACCAAGACCAAGATGGTCCCTTGAAAGAAGATGCAGTGAGTCATGCGGGGAGGGAAGCAGCTGCCATGGGGGTGTGCAGGGGCAGGACTTGCTCATGGATGGTGTTTTATTGCAGTGGGTTTTCCTATTGCCATTTAGCCATGATTTCTCTCAGTTTGGCAGAGCTGGGTATGGCAGGCGCCTAGTCATCTTGTGCTGTGCTTGGTATTCAAGGAGTCTCTGGCGTGTTTTGCTTCTTGGTGTAAGGATGCTGTGCGTGATGTCACAGATCTCTGCTATGGGAAGGACAATCTTGCTCAAAACTTACGAATCCCTCAAAAGCCAGCACCCCAGCCTCTTCCACGGCTGCCTCCTGGTCCTTCCCTGGCTGTGGCTGGAGATGTGAGCAGGAGGTAAGGGCAGGGAAAAGAGCAAAGTGCAACCAGACCTGGACATCAGTGTCGTAACTCAGATTTGATAGTGATTACTGGGCTGGCTAGTGGAGAGGAGCATCATGAAGACACACTGTCTGGTGTGTAATTCCTCCTTGGCAACAGCCAGCTCCCAGTTTGGTGCTGTTCAATTCTGCCCACACCCACTCACACATGTCCAGGGTGGGTGTGCAGGGGACCTTCCTCACCCAAAGGGGCCCCTAGTGTCAAAAGTCCAGTCTCTGTTTAATTGATGGAAAGAGTGTCTGTCAATCGGACTCATTATGAAAACCTCCCGGACCAACAATCAGTCTGGGACCTAACACCAAGCTGAACAAGGGCAGGAACCCAGCTTAAATGCACCATGTCACCTCCTCTCTCCACTGAACATCTTGGGAACCTCCACACTTGGTACTTGGGCACTTGAGGGAGGCATCTCCATAGATTCAGTTTGCCGTGCTGCATCAGAGACACCCACAACGCTGCAACAATAATCTAATGCTAATAAGTGAACAATAATCTGGGATTGCTTTAAAATGTGCAGCCATGAAAAACATTTATTTTGTTACAGACAGCATTTATGACAGCAGCTCTATTTGTGTCAGGGTATAATTATGAAGCACTACTGGGCATGGAAAATATTGTTCCCAAAACTGAGCATTTTCTTTGCAGAATTTAAGCTTTAATCAATGTTTAACTATGAAGGCCTGTATTTCAGACAGTTTATAGATAAAATACCACTATACGTATGACTGTTTCACAACAGACATTTAAGTGAATGTGCAGAGGGAACACATCATACCGCATAAGGCAACCCACGTCTGTAATTAACAACATGTTTTGTGGAGCTTGCACTTAACTGAAACATAAGAGAAAATTGCTTCAGGAAACTAGAATATGCAAAGACACATAGCAAGCATTTACGGTGGCCTCAGCTGTATGAAACGTAATAAACATATAAAACACATCCATATGGTTTAAATAAATGGAAGCCTGTGTTCTGAGTTAATGAAACATGCTTAGCAGAGAGCCATTCCTTCTGCTGTGAAGCTGGGAGGTAGTGTCACCTCGTGCTCCAGCCAAGAGGGCCAGGCCCCCTCTTCTGAGGGTGTGTGTCGATATTTCCAGGGGTGGAGCTGTGTAGTCAAGGCTACTGTGTTTTATTTTTAATTTTGAATGTGGTAGGAACCTAACCTTTCTGGGCCATGAAGATGCTCAGAGGCTGGAGCACCTCTCCTGCGAGGACAGGCTGAGAGAGCTGGGGTCGTTCAGCCTGGAGAAGAGAAGGCTCCAGGGAGACCTTAAAGCCCCTTCCAGAACCTGAAGGGGCTACAGGAGAGATGGGGAGGGACTCTTTATTAGGGAGTGGAGGGATAGGATGAGGGGAAACAGTTTTAAACTGAAAGAGGGGAGAATTAGGTTAGATATTAGGAAGAAATTCTTTCCTGTGGGGCCGGTGAGGCACTGGAACAGGTTGCCCAGAGAAGCTGTGGCTGCCCCATCCCTGGAGGGGTTCAGGGCCAGGCTGGATGGGTCTTTGAGCAACCTGGTCTGGTGGGAGGTGTCCCTGCCCATGGCAGGGGGGTTGGAACTCGATGATCTTTAAGGTCCCTTCCAACCCAAACCATTCTATGATTCTATGGAAAGGAAGCACCTGAGCAGGCTGAATGCATGTGGAAATTTTAGCTTGATTTCTGGTCTGTTTATATGGCACCATTTTTCCTGCATGAGAGAAATAGGTCAGGCTGCTTTGAGCCGTAGGCCGTGCAGGAACTCCCTGTCCCAGCTGTGTGAAAGGGGCCCCCGGACACCGGGAAGGATTCCTTTGGCATGGGGTGCCATTCCCCATGGGGCTCTCACACCTTGGCAAGGCGAGGTCAAGAGAAGGAGAGAAGGAGGGATTGGGCATGACTAAAGAGGACTGTTACTGCTACAGTCCTACAGTGTGATAGTACTACAGCAATAATAATTAGTAAAAAAAATTTTAAAAATTTTAAAAATCCCTGAATTTGCAATACTGTTACATATGTTGAACTATTGCAGCTGGTCCTGGGAGCAAGTCATAAGCTCTGCATGGTTGGGCAGCTGAGGGATGGAGCCAGGCAAACTGCTGGGGTTTTAACCCTCCTTAGTGGTATCCCCTGGGCTACTGCTGTGGCCCCGGTTGGGGAGATGGAAGACACTTTGGTAGGCTTTGCATTATCCTTCTCTTTCTAAGAACAAAAGCAATTAAACACAAAGCAACAGTCCCTGGCATTCTGCTTTCTAGCAAACACGTAATAGAGTCTCCCACATATGAAATGAGTACTACAGATAATAAAATTTTAAATATTTACAAATATAAGAAAAAAATCTGCAAGTTAGTGACCTCGACTTTTCAAGATCTTTTAAATGCACGCGCCAGAAACATCGCACTGTGTATTTCCCCAACAATCCTAACTCTGCCTCTGACTCAGTCCTGCCTCAGGGTGGAAAACTGCTCGAGACAAAGCAGCAACGAGGCTTTTGAAATTTATTGCCAGTTCCCTATCAAGGAGACCTTTAGGTGAATCAGATAAGGGCCTGACTGTACCCCTTAAAGCCAGGCTCTGCATGCGCATTCAATTATTTTCTGTGAATGCAATGAGTAATAATTGAATTAAACCCCTCTCCCAGCCAATATATCTTACCATTTCCTGGTCTAAGAGGGAAGGCTTGATAGAAGTCTGTGGGGTGCAGAGAAAGAGGCAAACAATGCAGCATTTTATGAAATCTCTGATCATGTATTATTTGTTTCTGCTCCATAAACTACTGTTTTGATGGTATCTTCAGGCTGTTCTCCTGATGGATGAAACGGGATCACCCAACCAGGGAGCACAGCCAGTGTTACACGACCTTTGTAATCACAGGAAAAATCAATTTAGTAGGAATTGTGTGTGCAATACCCATCTCTTCCTCCCCTTCCCCCCCCCCCCCAAAAAAAAAAAAACCCAGGACTGAGTGTTCTTAATTGATTAAAAAACAAAGACTCAAGTTACTACCCTCATGAACAAAAAATGTTAACTATGTTTGGGTAATGAATAAATCTGGGGAAATTGCAAACTAAGTGCAGCTGTTACGCAAGCACAAAAATGAGAAAATTTGTGCTTAATTGCTCACTCGGCTACATTAATTGGTGCTGAAAACCAAATACTGTTTACTGTATTGATGTGAAATGGAAACTTCTACAATTAATTTTATTTCATCAACAAGATTGCTCTGATGAACCTTTACCTACCAGATTACAGTTTAGCATTTTTGTCCACCTTTGCCTTTGAAGAAAATAGGGGTTTTGAATGTGTAACATAAACCAGGATTGGATTTAGGACATTACAGTAGGTCCTGATACATTTAGTTGCCTTAGGGGAAGTCACAATTACTTAAAACATGAACTCCTGCATCGAGCAGAGTGTTTAACGGCCACAGCCAGAGGAATGCACTTTATAAACATCAAGTGGTATTTATTTCTGAAACAGTTTATGTTTTAAAGGACTATTTTTGATAGACATTGTTCTTGGTACACGGAGAGTAGAGAAAACACACGCTTAATTTCTTTTTTTTTTTGCATAGCGATGTGATATATGATAAATATATATGTGATATAAGTAAATAAAGACATTGCTATAGTGATAGAAAATGTATCTCATCTTAGAACCACATAAAATCTTGTAAGTAAATTTTTGGCCTAAGAAAAACTATGTGGTGAATGTATGGAATTCAGAGAACGTATTTATCTTGGAAGCTCTTGGGATCTTGTTCTTGTGTTTCTCTGGAAAGCATATAGCATACTTCTTTTTTGGTGTTACAGGATAGGACAGGTACTGGGAGGCATTTATGAAACCAGAGGTGAGATGACGTTGAGGCACCTAAGATTGTAATTTATTACAAGAACTACAGGGGAAAAAATAAAATACTGTGATACATTTGAACCTTAATAACTACTTAAGAAGCAACTTTATGGCAAATAATTGAGATTGCACTACATATCACACTATGCTTATTTTGCTGTATGTTGTGATATGTCCTCTAGGAAGTAAAGGAAAAGAAGTGAGGGTAGGAAAGCAATAATTATCCTGTTCAGCACCAAGTCCTGTCGCGTGATCACAGTTTTTCAAAGCCTCACAAAGATTTTCCAGCTCCGTCAGACCTGCAGAGTCCCACGGAGATGAAGCAGCGAGTGGATCCTCTTCTACAGCTGAACATGGAAAAACCAAAAACAAAGTGGCAGAGGAGGAGTTGCTGGCAGCAATTTCAAGAGTTAAATTTTATACCCCGTCACACTCCAGAAGAAAAACCTAAAAAAAAAAAAAAAAGAAACATTCCGCTTTTGCAGTTTTATTACTAGAGGTTTTATCGGCTGCCCTCTAGTGAGACCGTTCAGTGACACACTCCCTAACCTTGGTGTGGGAATTGGCTACCTAGGCGTCAAGCTGCTGTGTTTAACCTCTTTATCTTGGTCTACCTAAATCTCCAGCATTTAGCTCCTGAGCAAAAGAGACTAGGCACTGGACACTTGTAGGGGCAGGAAAGAGAAAGTGTGAGGAAGAAAAATCCTGGGAATTTGTCAGCATTGTCTTGATGGCGATTAAAAGGTGAATTTCTCATTTAAAACACAGGCAACAGAATGTAATAGGTTTTCACAGGTTTTTTACATCCTAAAAATCAAGGATGGTGGATTGTTGATCACTATCTGTGAAAGATCATCTTACCCAAGTGTTTTAAAGTCTGGTTTAGCCAGTTAAGTGTGATACTTGTTATAGGCCACCATTTCTTACAAAAATTCTGTCATGAATATAAGTCTGTTCTTTCTTCACTGCAGATACCTCAGGGCACTATGAATCCCTGATATTCTCAGAGCCTTTGCATTCACATTTCCCAGTACGCTGTGACTTTGGAGGTAGCAAAGTCCCAGAAAAACCTGTGTTTAACCCCTGGTTCCGGAGTCCTCTTGTGCAAACCTGGAACTGGTCAGAGCTACGGCAGCAGAAGAGCTGGTCTGGAACTTCAGAAATGCTGCTTCCACACCTGGACGTGCTGCTAGTGTGTTTGGTTTAGCTCATGTTTGACTTTGGAAATAAAGAGAGAATTTTATCAGGTTGGGCCACATGAAAGAGGTTTGATAACTCTGGGAAATGAGACAAAGGCTCTTTCTTTGGAGTTGCTTTCTGTTCTCGCAACCCCCATTTTCATACAGGAACATAATTTCCCAGCACCCATCTCATGTGCAGAGACGTTTTCTTGTACCCACACCCATAAGGGATGCACGTCCTCTTATTTTATTTCTCTCCATTACTACCCTTTTCCCCCTTCTGACTCCTTGCTTAAGCTGTATTCACACAAAAGGGTTTGAGTATCAGCCACAGTCGTGTGTGAAGCACACATACTATAAAAAGGTCTCCGTCAGCCCAGGCATGTGTTCTATATTAGTCAGTGCTGGAAAGGATGGGTCAAAACTGTGTGATCAGAAAGTTGTGCAAAGTCATTTGCTCGCCACCTTTGACAATGGATGTGCCGTAAGAAAACAGTATTTTATAGCACTTTCAATTTTGTTTGCAATAATCAGAGTTTGGCACATCTCCTCTACCACAGCAGGCAAAATGCAATTAAATGGTGTCAGATGTAAGGGAAAAATAATGAAATTTTTCTTCCATAAATCATAAAATCCTAAGTCTTTGCAATCTTGTAATGGTTTTGTAATCCAAGCTCCTGCTTACATTACTTTATCTTTATGAAGGTGATAAAGAAAACATAACACTGTGTACTTGATTATAAATTGTAATTTTATGAGCATCAAAAAATGCAAACTTGCAAAGCTTATGTTCATGCTTATGTGTCCACGTATTTAAGTGCCAGCAGATGTTCAATGATCAATAAAACTCAATTTATATACATTATTCTGAAGGATCCTTGATCATAAATACAGCCTGGGAATGTCTAACTTCACTCTGAGTAAGAATGATGATAATCAACCACAAAGTTACAATACAGAATGCTATTGCTGGAAGTTTTATTTCAACTCTAGAAATAAAACATACATCGATTTTCACTGAGACTGCTGGGGCAGAACCCATGATTTAGGAACATAAACTGTAGATTTACGGAAACAGCAAGTGGCTAAAATTAACTTCAGCATTGTCAGTGGCTGACTGAAAAGGGTCTTGTGTATTATGGGAGACTAAGCGTCCGCAGAGGCTATAAGCTTTGAAACAAGGTGTCCCCGAATTGTGGTGTTTGCATTCATAATGATAAACAAACATACCTTTATGGGGAGCGACCACCGATTTGCACAGACCATAGCAGGTTCAGAGATGTTCTTTGTTCCAAGACCAGCTCTCTGCTATAGAGAAGCAAAACCTGGGAGTGTGAGACACTGCACATAAGCTCAAGTCCTCCTGAGCAGGGCAGGATTGGAAGAGCAAACTCTTCTGAAACCAGGTGTCTGTCAGACATAATAGAAGATATGAGTCAACTAAATTTGTAAAATGGAGCAAAAAGGACCGCTTTTCTACACTTCACATGTTAAATAAGAAAAGATGAAGCATAAGAAGCAAAATAGGAAAAGTGATATATTTGCCTTGGTTTTTCCTGTCCTTCCACGGCATTTTGTCTGTAGAAATAGCAAAGTCAGCAGAATTAGACAACAGTAAAACAAGACCAGCCCATTTCCTCTCAGCTGTAGAGTTACTTCGCCGCCGCAACTACAATTTCTGGCTGTCCTGATCGCTGCACTTTACTCCCTGCCTTGGATAGGAAAGGGGTGTTTGATCAGTCAGGGGTTTTAACTTTGCTTATGCAGTTGCCAAACTCCCGTTCCTTCAGCTGCTGCCTATCCCCTTCCAGCAGGGACATTATACATCCCCGTTTCACTGCCTCAGTGAAGAATTTGCATTCAGGAGAAACAGGTTGGGCCAGCCACTTTCCAGCCCCTGGCTCCTATAAGAACAATTGTGTATAGTTATAACCCCCGGTTCGTTTTTCAAAGGTAATTATTTCTGTAAACTACTAATCGCTTCTTCAAATGCAGTCTCAAATTATTTTCTCTTTTGCTGAAATGCTTCCCTTTCATTGGTAGCTGTAGTTTAAATTAAAAAAAAAGAATCCAACCTGCAGAATTAGTCTATAAATTTTTGCAGCTTCTTACATGGTGGAGAAACTAACCTGATAATTATTTTAATTTGCTACTTAAAGCTATTTTTCTAGATACATCAGGATTTATGTTATTCTTGCTTAAGACTACGAGAGCACAGCCACGAAATTTTCAGTTGTAAATTTTCTTATGTAAGTCTCCTTTGAAACATGATGGATTGTGGAGCTCAGGGATGCTTTTGTTCTCACTATAGATGTTTATTTTCATCATATAGTCTTCTGAAAGGGCGTATGTTGTAATTTTTGGTTAAATCATTCATGTACAGGCAATGTCTGATTCCAGCTCTATATAATATCTGTCAACAAATTCATTACTGATGGTGAAAATAATTTTCTGCCAACACATTTTTTTTCTGGTTTATCCAGAAATGAAAGCCCTCTTTCATTCCAAAAGCTGTCCGGATTCAGAATCCACAAACTCAGTGGGCACCTTGCTGCTAATGACACCAGGCTTTGAATTGGGTTCTTACTCCTCCTCTGCACCAAGGTGGCATTGCTAGGGCTTTTTTTAATCATTTAGTGACGTACCGTTCAGATATTTCTACCTCACCCACCTGTAATAGATTTCCCTTCTCAAGAGGCTGTAGTATAACTTTTTCTATATAATTCTCCTGCCAAGCAGTCTCCTGAGACTCCACACATGCTAGCACGTTGATAAGGGATTTCACACTGAAATGAAGAACACATCCTTCCCCAAAAGCACTGGCATATGTTCTTGCTGGAGCAGTCACACACGAATGTCATGCCGCCCTCGAGACTGCGACCTTGTTTCACAGAAAAGCACACTAGAAAGTTGTGTTACTGTTTGGAGGGAAGACACAGAGTGAAACCCTGAGCTTCTATGCAGAGAAGAAGGTGTTTCAGCTAGGTCTGCCCTCCTCTTGTTGCCTTTGTCCTAAGCCAACATCCCAGATTGTGACCAGGCACATTTCAAGACATGCCACCAATAACTTGCTGCTGTTAAATGTCTCCTTATGCCACTCTGCCATTTACTGAACTGCTCCCATCACTGCGTGTGTTATTGCTGTTCATTCAATATGAATGAATAAATAATAAAAATTAAAATGCAGCACCTTTTTCATAACACAGTTGTTAAGGCAAAGACACAGCTTTGAGACAATTTATTATTTTTTAACAACTCTTATTAAAACAAACTTAGTTTTACACCTGGCAAGACTTGGTCATGGCTAACCCCCAAAATCACATCTCTCATCTTTTCACATGCATAGCTTTCACTTGTTCAACTGAGCAAAAGTTACGTGCATAAATCATGGTGAGAACACAGCTCACAAAGACAGGACACACAGCCCAGTAAAGAAATACGATTTCCATCTCAGTAATATTTTTTAGGTGCTCTGAGATACATCTGGAAGCTGTAGTTAGGATGTAAAGATTTTGCCTGCCTTTCTGAAAGGCGTGCTTCTCTGAGTATTTTGCCAAATCCGTGCATTTTGCTATTGATCTATACGGAGTAGTGCACGTGGAACAGCCTTTCCCATTGAGCAGCATCCCCAGAGCAGCACCAACGCCTGTTCATGCAGGTTTGTGTCCAGAGGCCACGGAGGCTGGGCTCCTCGCACCGCCCCGCAGCTCCAGGTGCGTGTGGCCATGCGTCACAGCTGGCACCCTTTACCTCCTCGGGCTCTGCAGGACCTTCTTGTGCAAATAATTGCAGATAGCTGATAAACGGGTACTTTGTATTGTGCCGGTGGCGGAGTTTTGTTAGCATTTCCTTTGATCGTTTCATAAGGAAACTGCTGTTATTTACCTAGGAGGTACCCACCATAATACGGTCATTTACAAAGTTGGAACATAAATCTTCAGGCTGCAATGCCTCAGAACTGCGGACATGCCAAATGCTCTCTGCGTCTGGAAGAAGAAGTCACACTGCCGAGGGATGTGCCATCTGCAAATCATTTTCTGAAAAACTCCAAAGAGTAAGGGACTCTTATTCGAAAATGCTTTTATTTGAGAAATCAATGTGTCCTTCTTTTGATCCTGAATTGCCTTGGGCAGAAACATCTGAGCTTCCTTTTTGGAAAAATACTTCTCCTCTTTCTTTTACACAGCTGTCTAATGTTTTGATGGTGAAATTCATTCTCTGCTCTGGCAAAGCTTCTAGTGATAAGGGGAAGAAAGAGTGTAAACCTCAAAGGCAAAAAAGACAGAGGTCTTCCTTTTCAAGCCTTTTACAATATAGAGTCCATAAATCCTCCCAGTTTCTCCAGATAAAGGTGGTTTGAGACCTCAAAATGGTGCTGCTGGTTCTCACACAGGCATTGAACACAATCCCACGAGCTGTGTATGGAGTGAAGCAGAGATGACCTGACCTCACCATCGGTGATCCTCGCTGCTGAGATGCCCTGGAAGATTGGCTTTGGTAGTGGAGACTGCCCAGTTACCAGAAGATCTGCTGTTTCTTTTGTCCTTAACTGGACCCTTTAATGGACAGTATTCTGGTACCACCAGAAGTCCCTGGTATGTATTCAGCTTTGAACAAAGTTAGCTCTTTTGGTCTCTGTGCCAGAGCAAGCCATGCATGCAGACCCACTGTCCTCTGGGACCTTAATACAAGCCAACAGAAATGTGGCCTGAGACTTCAGCATCTTTCCCCTGAGCTAGTGGCTCCTATGCATAGAAATGCCCCATCAGACTCTAAGTAGCTCCATGTGACGGGGGAACCTACAGCCTGCTTCTTTAAATTCCTCCCAAATTATCCAAGCTTCTTATGAAAAACTGCAAGCAGCTGACCTCACCACCCTTATATATCTGCATCTTATCATGGTGGTGTAATGTCACAGGACCAGCTCAGCAACTCACTGGGCTCTTCTCTGGACCAGTTCAGCTCATGAAACTGGCAGCTATGCACAGTTTCCTGATGCCTTTCGTTTTCTCCTGGGTTCCTGAGTTGAGCAAAAGGGTTCTGACGGATGCCAGAGCTGAACAAGGTTAAGCTGATGTGGAAACTGGAGTCAGCAGCAGAACTGATAAGGGGGAACAGAATCTTCTTCCCTTTTGGGCACCAGCAGCAATCAGATTTGATCAATACGTGTTGTGGGTCTTCACACTAAGATAATCATGTGGGGCCTTCTGTAGTCAGTGTGGGAATATAAATACCTCTGGACAGTGACTGGGATCCCAGATAACAGGCTTAGATAAGAAACTGAGGTTTTCAATGGCTGCAGTTAATTGAGAAGTGGCCTGATGGTGGTTTGTTTCTAAGTAAGACCATTATAAACCAGGGCCTCAGTAGTCATCCTGGTACTGGCACATACCACCTGAATCATTTGGGAAACGGCTTAGAAGTTTCATAAAAGAAAAGCTCCCTCCATCAAAGGGAGAGACAGCTCTGTATCAAATTTTACTGACACCTCACATTGTCAGACCAAGTCCTATAAATCTTCCCCTCACACCTCCCCATTTGGAAACTGTATGGTCACTGGGTACCACCCCCAACTTGTGCTGCCCGGAGAAGCACACGTTGTCTACACAGCAGGTCCTGTGCTCCTGCTTACAGGGGTTCTTTTCTCAGAAGTGAGCTCCGAGGCAGAAGAAGTATCTTCAAAATTCAGAGGAGAAGGTTTTTACTTTTGGACTTTCCTCATTCTCCAAAAGATGAGAGAAGGGACACCTATTGTGCTCACAAGACAAAATCTAGCCTTCAACTAGCTGAAAGTTTTCATTTCTTTGAGGTCAATGACACTGCCAATAGCAGTTTATCCTTAGAGCTAAACAAATGGTATTTGCTTTTCTTGGTCTCCAGGTTTTTCATTTCCAGTATTACAACATGTAAGATCCACAGGTAGAATCACAAATTGCAGCTTGACAGTATTAAGTATTATTCTCTGGCCTTCAGACAGCACACCGAATTTTTTGCAAACTGCCTTAGAAAGATAAATGTGTGTAAAAACACAACTGTAAGGAGCAGATTCTGTATTTATCTCCCCGATAAGGTCTGAAAATAAAAACAAGGCAATACTGGCTAAGGTAGAAAACAGGGGCTCTACCATGCTGCTCAAAGACTCCGAACTAATGAGGATTTATTTAGAAAACAGGTTTCAAGTTGTTCTGGTCTCATACACCCTCCTATAGCTTCACCTCGGGACATCAGATGGCTTAATTTCCTGGCATGGAGATTAGTTGGCTGACTCTCTCAGTAAGAACATTTGATCTGAAGTCCCAAACATCCTGATTCAGAGCAGAAAATACTCCACAGAACACATGTATTCTGCAAAATGGGGAGATTAGCAATATGGTCCCCACTGTGTCAACTGCCATCGTGCTGATCACAGCGTCCTGATATGCTGGAGCAGCTTCTGGAGCAAAAGAAAGTGGGGAACATGGATGAGTTTGCTAAGGGTTTATTCTGGCACCTTTGAACAGTGAGATTTTGAGAGATGCTTTACCGTGGTCTTCTGACACCTGGCTGAAGGATACCTCCTATGCATCCAAATCCTACTTAAGGGTTCAGATCCGGCTTCCTTATGAGCACCTGGCAATGCAATTTAAACAAGTAATTTGAGCTTTTGAAATTTTACTTTGAAATATGTAATAAATGAAAAATGCCACTGTTCAGAAAGGTGAGGAATTTACAAGGTTTATTTACAATGCTGCCATGGGTCCACTTCCAAGAAGGCAAGTTTCCAGTAAGACCCCATCTAAAATACTGAATTCCAGTTGCTGTTTAGATCACATTTTTCAGAGTTTGCTTCTTGGAATTTTGGGGGGGAGTTTCCCCCAGCTGTTATAGCTGGCATTTAATTTCTCTGCAGTAGAAAGAAATGGGTTGGGATAAAGGACACACTTGGCAGCAGGAGCTTCTTTCCAAAACATAGTGCGGGGTAAGGAGAAGTGCCTGGTCCTGAATATGTCTTGGGGTGCAGTCCCCTCGGGGTGATGTTACATCTCTTCATTTGACTCCGGTACTTTTGTGGCAACACCTTTATTTTGTCTCACTTTGCAACACCAGACAGCCTTAGTGGCAGAACAAGGCAATGGTTTATTCAGCCAGAATTCGGGCAAGAGTTTTGGTTACGAGACTGGACACAAAAGGCTGTAGGTAGGGCAGGCGTGAAGCACGATTCCAGTTGAAGTGCAATAATCATAGAATCATTTTGGTTGGAAAAGACCCTTGGGATCGTTGAGTCCAACCATCTACCCTACCCAAAGTTCTCCCCTACACCATATCCCCCAACACCACATCTAAATGACTCTTAAACACATTCAGGGATGGTGACTCAACCA
>JAOTQQ010000012.1:32619140-32656448 GCA_026546715.1 Gallinago undulata | reverse complement strand
AGCAATAGAGGAGATATCAATCACCACAATGAAGTGATAACGGTAACTGGTATAATCACTGGCCTCTATCAAAGGAGGACATGTGATGGTGCTGGGAGCAGCCTGCCAAGACAAAGCTCCAGGCAGCAAATTCTTAACCTAAAAATTGCTATCAAGTGGTGTTTGGAGGGAATTTAGGGACACTGGAAGATTAGTGCTCCTCTTTCCTGAAGACAAGGGTTGGTTTAGGGAGTCATGGCCTCTGGAAATGGTGGGTTTTGCTATATCATGGTGGATGTGTGGGAGGGAAGAAATCACCATACTTTTCGTCTAGTGATAATTTTCTAATTAATACCAATATTGTTTGGTCTGACCAAACTGTACTGAGTCCAGGGAAAGGAAGCGAACTTTATTTGGAGAAGGAACAAAACTGTTTTGAAGCCATCTTTCTTGTTCTCTGTTTCCTTTGTTCATTAAGAGGATACTGTGATGACAAGAGCCACTGCTGGAGGAGGGAAGCTGGGTGAAATGCTTGCTCTGAATTGATATAACAAGTCGTATGATCCAATAGCTCCTGAAGAGCATAACAAAGGCTGTCTGTCATGGTAGGACATAAACTTTACACAGCTTGAAAGGTCTTCAGCCTTTGCTACTGTCTGCAGATTTGCAAATGATGCAAAGATAAAAATAACTGATACAAGAAAAAATCAAAGAAAGTGTTACTAGGATACCAATCATTCACTGGAGGACAAATCAGAACCTAATGAGTCTGTAGGTAATGATAATTATAGTGCTGCGTAAGCATGCAAAGCAGGTTCCCAGTGATCCTTCCATTTGACAGAGGAAGACAGTTTGGGATGCCTAGTTCCAAAACAAAATTCGGTTTACATTAGACTGTTTTATTGTAGACTTTTCACCGCTATACATGTTCAAAATATGATCCTTTTGCAGGATTTATTAATGAGTTTCCTCAAGTGGCTTCATAGGCAGGATTTTGTCCTCACTATCAGATACAAATCTGCTTTGCTGCTGATGAAACCAATTTCCTTTTGTCATACCAACTCCCAACAAACCACCATCTTCCTTGTGACAAGCTTGTGCACAGGAAGCTTGCTGTCATGCCCCTTGTCATTCCCCTCTAGAAGGCAGCTCAGTCTCTGCTGCCTTTCTGCACAAGCTCTTATCACTTTTGTTGCTTCCTTCTGTATTCTCTCTAATTTGCCTGTCCTTTCAAGTATGCCTGGAGCTGGAAACAGGACATCTGCTGAAACTTCCGAAGCCCCACTTCTTACACACAGTCTATCTATGAATACATTTCCAAAGCAAGACTTGCATTTTTTTTGTAGCAGCACCATGTTCCTCACTGTCACCTGCAAATTTGGTAGGTGTGTTCTCTGTTCCACCACCCATATCATCCATATCAAGCAGAAACCAGATACGTAAGATCATAAGAATGTCACAAAGGGTCATACCATAGCCCTTGTTAAAATAAAAATACAGCCTATTGAATGTTATGAATGTGAGATATCTGGGAAAAGAAGGAAATCAATCTGACTTGGTGTGATTTGGTTTTACTTTTTAACACCTTCTTACCCTCCAAGTGCTTGTATGTGTATTGTACAGTGAGTTGTTTGAGTCTCTGAGTGTCAAAGGTAGGCTGACTCTCCGAAAATTCTTCTTCCCCTTTTCACAGGCAGCTATTACGTTTATGTATTACATTACATATATTCCCCTCTTGTCCCTCAGGTCCACCCTGTACATACTCCCAGGCAACTGCTAATGGCTCAGACAATACTGTGACTAGTTCCTTCTGCACTCCTGGGTGAGTGTGGTCAAGCTTTAATAACACTAATTTAGATAAATATTTCTAACCTAACCCTCGCTGCTCTGACCTCTTCCCTTATTCTTTCATTTAAACTAATTTTATTAGGTATTGGTCACCTCTAACTTCTAGTGAAGATTGAAACAACAAAGGGATCTAATGTTTTGGCCTCTTTTATGCTGTCTGTTATTTGCTGTCCTTGTTATATAGCCGTACTTCTTTTGTCATCATATGTTCTGGCAACATTTTCTGGTTGCCTTTATGCCTCCTGCTATTTGTAACTCCTTGTGTGCCCAAACGTTTCGCTTTATCTTTCCTTGTTATATAGTCAGGTGTCCTGGTTTCCAGTTTTCTGCGAGGCTTTCATTTCCAGGCGCCTGAAGAACACCTCAGAGGACCACATCAATCTGCAATTGTGCTTTCTCTTTCCTTTGTACCTGAACAGCTTGTTGCAGAACCTTTAATATGTATTTTTTCCAGTATCTGCCAGTGGTGCCCTACTCTATTATCCTTTCAATTACCTTCTCAAGAGGCCTCCACCCCCACTTACGAATTTTTAGAAACCTGTTTTTTTGTAGTTCATCCTTAATAGTGAGGCTTTTCTTAAAATAGAGGTCATCTGTCACTTCGTACTTGCTTTTACCCAGACTACCTACCACATGTAGATTCTCAAAAAAACCCTCATTATTAGGTGAATCAAACCCAATTTAGCTGTGTCCCCAAACATCATTTTCCCTCACGCCCCACCTTCTGAGAAAAAAACTGCCCTTGGCATATTCCAAGACCCTGACAATTGCCCGTGTCCTCCCTCTTGCTTTTCTCTAGGTATTATGCTATTTGAAGTGCCTTGCAGGGGCGAGGCTGACTCTTTTGAATATCTCTGTGAGTTACTCAAGCAAAAAGAGCCTCACGCATTTCTTCTTTCTCATCATTTAGTTTTCTCCAAATGACCTCCAACAAGACACCCATCTTGTTCTTTTCTTTCCTCAGTTCCACCCAAAAGCAGTCAAGAAGCCAGCTTCTTAGCTTTCCATGAAGTGGAAAGCAAGTATATGTGTCTAAGTGCTTTGTCCTCTCTATTCTTTTGGGAAAAGGCTGTACCTGTGTCCCTGTTCCAGGTCCCGGGTTTGTTCCATCAGGACTTCATGGCACCTACTATGTCATGAGCTTGTGCAAGAAGACTTTGAGTTTTCCTGTTTATTCAGCATATTGCTGACATTTCCACATAGCTATTTTTGATATTCAGCTCTTTGCCCTATTACACTCTCTCTGGTTTTTCTTGTGCTTTTTTGCTAACGGTTCCCCTATGGAGATTGTTAACAAAGTACTAATTACTGCCAAGCAAAGGGTATAGTGGTGGCTTTGTGATGTAGATACTGGTCAGCCAGGAACTTGACTGAGACTCCAAAATTACTGTAATTCCCATCTATCTCTGGACAGACTCCAGAGAGTAACAGCTTTCAGTCTCTGCCAACCTGGTTTGGAGCAGTTTGCCTGTGTGTGATTTTGCATGTCTGTCAGCCAAATCAGAGAGTCAGTGCAAAAATCTAGTACTTAGAGGGTGTTTGATACCCGTGGGAGCTGTCGGGGCCAAGAAACCAATGACTAGTTTATAACAGATTGGAGAAAAAATAATAATATATATATAAATAATATAGCTACCATTTTAGGTACAAATACAATTGTAATTAAATGCATATTACCAATGTGTATCAGAAAGATTTTTATGTTTTTTTTGCTTAAGCTTTCCCTGACAGTCTTAATAAAGATTAAAGCCGAGCTGGAAGTGCTCATACACAACGTGAGAAGGAGCTGCAGCCGCTCCTGACGTGTGACGTGGTTCTCAATGAAGTGTCACGTTGCTGGTTGTACAGAGCAGGCGATGGGAAGCCTGGGTGGGAAATCACAGCTGGAGAAGCTGCTGTCACTCCCGAGAGTGTCACGAGAGGTCTGTCACTCCCCTCAGGTGTAGGTCCTCGATCAGAGAGTAACACCAAAAGCATCAGAACAATAACAGTCCATTTCAGAGCATTAACAGATCCCTTAGAGCCCCGTACACATTTATGTATATGCATAGCTTTCCTTTCTATACCCACATTTATTTATTATTTAATTCAGCATAATTAATAATTAATATCCTATAATTAATAACACAATAATATAATTAATACACTATAAGGAGGAAGATGACAAAGCTCATCAGAACCTCTGTCGATTGTTGCAAATGACAGGCAAATAAGCGACAAAAATGAAAACCCTATTTGTGATTTGTGTGAGTTACTTTCTAACTGGATTTTATACGTGAAGGGCTTTTCTGTTCCTGAGTATAGGAATGTTTGTGCATTTTCAGATAAAGACGGATATTGTGCTCATCTATTGCTTTACAGGTGTTGCAAGGAGATGAGTCGGAAGCCCGCCCTGGACCAGACAGCTAGAATGTTCTGAACTACACGTTCAGATGACAAATGAGTGAGAAGTCCTATTTGTTTTCATTTAACACAGCGGGTCAGTCATAATCGTGCACAAAATACCATTATGAACTATGACCAGCAATAATCCAAGTTTACCGAGCGTAAGAGAAAAGCCAGTATCAGCACTCCCCCTGCTCAACAAATCCCTCCCACTAAATTCACCTTCTCAAAAATCTCAAGCCTATAAAAAAAAACTTTGCAAAAACTTTTGGGGTCTAGTGCACCAAAGCAAAGCAATAGCCATGGGCCCTTTACTAAGAACAACCTGTTCTGAGCCTTTAGCTAGGCATAGCCAGACACCTTTAGTTCTGGATCCCAGCTTATCTCAGCCGCTGGGTAAAAGCACAGGGGCTCATTTTTTGAGCTACTGGTGACAAGGCCAAAACCATAAAATACCTCACATCCAAGCCTTGAACTGCACCTGGAAAGAAGTGGGAACCTAGCACTGTTTACAGACCAGCGTGTTCCCTGTACATGCAAGTGCTAAAAATTGATAATTCTGGCTTCAAATGTATGGAGTGTCTGAGAAGCCCTCTGAACCAGCTGATCTACCCCAGAGACTGGGCAACTCACAACAGGAGGCAAGACGCATGCCTTTAGTGAATGCACAGAATAAGCTTTTTCTTTTTCTTTTTTTTTTTCCCCTCCAGCATTTTATTCAAGTTAATGTCTAATTGGAACCAAGAACTTGGTGTGTTTTTTGCTGCTGGTATGACAATTCCTAAAAGCATTTCGTGGACAACAATTACGTGTGGTAGTTTTGCAGTAAACTCCCCAGCTACCGAAGGAGAAGGGGGGGGGACACAACATGAGCACTGTCTTATTATTGCACAGTACAGAATAATGATATACTAACCATATCAAAAGGAGCTTTGTAATTATTGGCTTGGGAGCTCTTGTGGTTACTTTACATTTAACCCACACACCAATTTGGTGTCTGCTGGCACATGGTGGCCATATGGAGGGCAGAAAGCATCACTGCCTACCACAGGAGAACATAATCTGGAGAGCGGAGGCATTTTCATGTGTTGAAAAAAGTTCCACCCACATCATAAACTGGTCATTCTGCCACATCATAAGCTGCAGGGGAAAAAAAAAATCACATAAATCTTCACAGAGACTCTACAGGGCTTTGGTCAGAGACTGTCTTCTGTGCAGCCCGTGAATGCACTGTTGATACTTTAGAATAACACGTTACAGTTATATATCTGCTGCCAATACGTTTTGTCATGTAATTCCACCATATATTGTTGGAGCAGTGTTGAAAGGCACACAAACTATTTCCCTGCTATGAAAAATATTAACGAGATGAATTATTGCCTGATGAAGATGGTCAAAGAAAACTGGAAATTTATGCAAGATGAGAATCCATGGGGGTTATTTGTAATCCCATCTTTTCACTTAACATTTTGGGACCAAAGTTTAAAAATATTTGAAAAAATTACATATATAGGTGGACCTTTTTATTGATTATTCTATATTAGCATACACAAAAATACTTCTGTGGACAAAACACATTTGTCTGTCTACCTGTGTGTGTTTTTATTTATGTCTGTACTTCCACCTGTGTGTTTGTCAGGTCCTATATGCTTACAAACACTTTCAGCAAATTTGTTTTTCTGAACAGAGACTGAAAAGAAGACAAAATCAGCCAAGTTTCAAAACAAAATTCTCAGCTGTCTCACTGGTCTTGTACTACGTTGTAGCATAAACGGCAAGGGAACTTAAACACATGGAAGAGGGGGATTTTGTTTGCATTGCCTAAACAAATGTTTTCTTAATAGCATAAAAATAGGTGGAACAGGAAGATAGGCAGGACCAATGTAGAAGAAAAGCATGTTTGTGTCCAATTCACCGGAGAGATTGCTAAAGAACATTTTATCATAATGAATACATTACCCTTGGAATGCCAGCAAGATCAATGTCAATTTAAGTTGCCTGTCTTTTTTACTTCTAGTCACTAAAGTTAGACTCGTCCTAGAGTTATTGTGATGAGCTGATTTTTTTTTATTTTTTTTTTTATTTCAGAAAATGTTCTCTTTCATTCACGAATCAATAGCTCTTTGCTGGTCCTGGCTTTGCTCCTTGCTCTTCTCCGCCGGCCCTTGCTAAGGGCTGTTGCTAAGGGCCAGAGGAAGTGTCCTGTTGCATTCGCCTGAGAAATCAGGGAGGAAAAGCACATTTTCTGTGAGGTGCAAATGAAGCACTTTTCCTGCTGCTGCCCTGCAACGTAGGAAATATGATTCTCGCTGGAACAAGCTGCTCGTGATTAGGGTCCCCGTGTGTTTCAGAATTTTGACAGGCTATTCCTAAACTCATAAAATTAGCAGTGTGCCACGGTGGGATCTAAAGAGAAACGTTTTTTTTTACAGTACAGGGCTCCAGGCAATCAGTTTCTAAAGGCAACTTTTATAAAGTTTTCCTGCTTCTCTTAACGGAGTTGACAGAAATCTTCCTGTGGATTTCAATGAGAAAAAAAAAATCCGTTAGTCAGACAGCTTGTAACTCCTTTATTTGAAAGCAGCTGAGTAGAGCATATATAAATTTTCTAAAAGTTTTATAGACAACAAACTAATAAATCAAGTGACATTCTCCATTTAATGATAAGAAATTTAGCTGGAGGAAACAAATCTTCAGAACGGTGGAATACACCTCGTTTACTTTCTGATGTTTTTAAACATACAGTTCAGTTATTCAGATTATTTATTTAAATGCACTTCACAGTGTGCTGCACAGACAGCTTCGATAAAATCGTGTATTTTGCAAAAATAAAGATACTTTAATTTTTGGCTTACTATGCCTAGGAAATCCTGTCCAGCAATGCCACCACTCCCTCCAGCGACTCCAGCAATAAGTGGTCAGTGCATCAATTAGTGTTTTTACTGAAGAGTCAGCTACCTTCCAGCACAGAAGAAGGTCAGTTCTTTGGGAAGCTGGGAAACCTGTGCTCTCCAGGTTTCTCATGCACGGGATCTTGGGATCTAACAGCCTGCTCTATCGAGGTCACGTGTGCCTTGATAAGGAAGCCCAGCCAGGGTTATAGGATCAACATAAACAGGAATACGTAACCCAACCATGTCAGGTGAGCCCATTTGGCTGCATCTGCGCTGCCCCATCCAAAGGCTGAACGTTTTGTGTGTGTGTGTGCCTACTGCCTGTAGGTTACAGAGCTAATGAGCCTATCTTGTCTCCTCTGAACAATCTGTGCTGGAGTTGGAATATATTTCCTGTGGTTCATCGGGAGAACTGGCAAGCAAACGAGGCTGATAGATGTAGTTCAGACTTGTGAGGATTTCCTGGTAAGATTGTTTTTCCCCTGTTCAACCAATTATGAAAGCAATGGTAGATGGGAATACCCATTTCCCTTTGTTTGCAGATGCAAAAGCTTGGCATTCGCTGATGTTTCCTGGTGGTGTAGGAAGCCAGAGGAGTAATGGGTTGCCGTAACAGTTTGGCCTGAAGATTCCTCCTGTGGACATGGCAGACGGTGATTTGAATTATGTGTCCTGCAAGGTGAAAGCCGTAAATCCCTCCTGAGCAGAGGTGAAAGTCCAAGTGATCGTTAATGTTCTGAACCTAAGGTGACAAACTTCACTTCATCTCCTCAAGATTTGGATGGGACAAAGATACTTTTTCTTCTTTAGAATAAGGAAATAGTGGAAACGGAAACTTTTGAACTGTATTCTTCAGAAATTCCCAGGAGGTGTGATGAGTGCGCTTCCTCTTTTAAGACTGCTATGAAAAGCCACAATGTTCTGGAGGAGGTACAGATGGCCTCTGAAGGCTGCTTGTACGATGCTTATTTCATCGTGGGACTCCGAGTCATCATGCCCAGCCTGCTACCTCTGAGACAGGAGCCGATGTTTTAAACATGGTCACGGAGCTGGGTACCTTCTGGAGTAGCCAGGCTGCACCCTGGATGAACACTGAAGCTGCCGAGAGTTCGGCACAGCCATGGTCTCCAGGGGAGCTAGAACTGGAATGACCTAGAATATCCCACAGCTCCAGAATTCATTGGGACGTGTAGCATCTAATGAAAGCCTTTACATCAGAGCAGGTCTTTCCTAATCAAATGCCTCTGTCATAGCATCGTTTAATAATTTTTCACGTACGTGTTGAAGGAGACCAAGGAAAGGGCTTTTCTGCTACAGATTCAGTTTCTTTTCCTTGAATAACCTTATCTTCCCCAAATCCATGCTTTGAGAGTAGTAGACAGTAGAAATTAAATAAATGTGGTAGAGATATTATGATTTTTATCAAGTAAGTGTGCACTGAGTATTTCTAAGTCAAATATTCTTTTTAAAAATACTTGTAAATAGCAGTTACTACCTAGGATTTTATTCCTTTGGATACTTAGCAAGCAAGTTTCAATTAATATTTGTGCTTGTGCCTTTAGGGGTGAGCTGCGTATAAGACCCCCAAAATTAAGAGTAAACAAAAAGAAAGGATTTGCCAGGCAAATGGTTTGGAGGGAGATAAAAACTGTCAGATAAGTTTGTGTGACACACATGTTTTTCCCACCACCCTCCATCTTCTTTGGTTATTCAGTATGTAAGAAGAGTTTTCCTTTCCCAAGTGCTTCCCCAACTTCTATTCAAGAATAGGATCTGCAAATGACACCACTTTTGCATCTTTATTAAAAAGGCCCAGAGAAAATGTGTGTGCAGCAAGGAGGGGGTGACTTTAATAATCTTTCTAACCTCTGCTCATCTGCCGTTGCCAGTTGCATTACCAACATTTGTTCATGAAGTTTTGCCACGTGAATTCTCTCCCTCAGCCTTGAAGGTCACCAGTTGTGATTTTCTAGCCTGGAGAAAAAGTTGCAATCAAATACTGAGGCCAGAGATGGATGCCTACCAGAGAAACGGCAGTGATGGCGTCAGGCTTCACAGCTTCCACCCCAGGAATGGTCTATCCAAGTGCTTCTCTCCATCACTGTGAAAGCAACTGGGTTAATTTGAACTAACCCAGGGCAGATGGAAGAACATTGCTGCAGCCAGAAGGTTGCTAAGTGCCTTTTTTAGGACAGGTTTGCATTCAGTGAGACTATGTACATAAGTAGCTGTTCACCGGTCTGATCAATATGACCCTTGGTTTCCATTTCTAGGACACATCGCTCCACAAAGTTGGCCCTGTTAACATCAATAACCTCTTGTTTGCCACATCTCAGCTCCAGTCCTGCAGAACATGCCTTGGAGCTTCAGCACATTCCCCATCAAAGTTTTCATAAGCTGATTAAACCATGGCTTGTGGTGGATGGTACAGAATTTGGTTGTTTATTTATCTCTATCCTATTTTCTTGTACGAGGAATTTCTACTGCCCTAAAAAGGAAAGGTTAAATTCCTTCAAGTCTTTGTCCTAGATACCACTATGTCACTTTATTTGGACTCCATAAAGGATCCTATGAGCATCCCTTTGTAAATGCCATTCCAATAATTCTCCCTTGCGTGGTTTTTTTCTGAAGGACTCCAAAGTAAAGCTTGTTGGGAATTTTCCCACAATATATTTGTCTGTATCCGAAAATGCTGAGTTGCTGAAATGGAACCTTTTTGTGGGAAAGTATTTGTTTCAGTAAGAAGGCTTCTCTGATTCAGAAGTGAATTTCTAGAGAAAAAAAAAAAAATTAAAAAAAAAAAGTGAAAGACAAACTTTCCCTTCTTTTCCTCAAAATAGATGGCTGCTCAGTGCGCAGGCATTCCCTGGGGGATATGGGCAAGTGAGGTTCAAATCCCATTGATTCACCGTGTTAGTTTCCTTCTGGGCCAGCTACGTGCAGCCAAACAGCTTCAGACAGGGTAAAAGAGAATATTCTCACCAGGTTCTGTCTTTGTATGTCCATTTCAGCATTTTTTTCGGGAAGGTCCTAATGTCATTTTAATGCCCAACAAAAGCAAATTTTGAAATTTCTATCGTTCTCCAAAATGCTAATGTTTTGCAGATGCTCTTACACCAACCCAGCAGCAATCGCCTTTGCAGATCCACTCATATCTTACAAAGGCAGACGACAGAGTCACTCTGTTTGGGATCTGTAACTCACATGAGGTCCTTCTGAATCTTTGTGGGCTTTTAGGAGACGTCTAGGGGTTGATTCTACAAATTTCTAAACTACAAGATGTTATGAGCATAAAGCATTAGTTACTTAACTAATGGGGGTATTCTTACAATTGATGCCAGCACATTACAAATTCAAAAAGTTTTATTAAAGTCAATAAAAAGATCTCCACTTGACTTGAATGAAAGTTCATTATATTATGTCCTTGTATCTTGAAATTTTAATTTGACATTTGATCTTGTCTTATTTGGTGATGTTCAGATTCTAACAAAGTTATATTTCTATCAATCACTTACCTCTATAATTACAGAAAGAACTATCATCTTTGTCTCCTCTTTAGAGACACAGTGAGAACCCAGGAAACCCAGATTCTTTTCCCTGAATTGCCACTGGCTTGCTTAGACTACCTGTCATTATTTATTAACTTTAGCAATTAATTTTATGATTCTAAGATACAAAGAAATTTAAGCACTAGGAAATACAACATTTTGGTAAAAAACTGCATTACAGTGCTCATAACCTTAATTTACTCAATGGCAATTTCACAATTAGGACATTATAATGCAATTTTAATGCACATTTATTATAGTAATGAAGTACAGAATTACCCAGATATAACACAAATCATATTTAATCAAGAGCAATCTCAGATAATAACCAGCTAACAATTAGAATAACACGCCACTGAATTTATATGAATCATTTTTCTTTTATCAATAAGTAGTGCTCCAAATTGTCATAATATATATTGTTTACATTTGTTTTAAAACGTTCTATAATATTGATTGATGTTTATGACTGAGCCTTTACTTATTGTATGAATACCATAAAAGTTTTCCCACTAATGAGATAATTAATTTTCCATCCTGCACAATTCCAGTTTCAAATTAGATTTAAATACTAATTCTTACAATGGACTAATTATTTTGAAATGGAGAAAAAAACCCAAAAACAATACAACAACCCCCCCTAAAAAAAAAAAACAAACCAACAACAATTTACTATTTCATAAAGCTGGCAGAGAAGGACCCTTGGAAAACAATTATCTGTTCATAAAAGTAAATTCTATAATAAAACTCTCCCACCTTTTAAGTTAAGGCTAATATTCTGTGAAATATTGGTTTTCCTTATTTCGCAAAAAAGTCACAGCTTGGTCCTCTGTATCATGTATTATTGCCTTGTCTCATACAGTTACCACCTTCTTGAATCTTCTTCGCCGGAGGCATGCTGCCAAAGCAGACGGATTCTTAAACTAAAATGCAACCCTAATTATTATTCCTTAGTCTTCAGCTACGAGTTTTACATTCTAATTTAAATTGGAATAATACTTTCACTGCAGTTTATAATATTTATACTGGGAAAAACATTCTAGAATTAAATAAAATTATGTCATAGTTATTTTAATATATTTTACATTCTGTGTTATTGCACTACTGTTTTTTAAACTAAACCTAAAATACATTAGGACATATTGCACGCCTTGAGGTATGCTTTGAAGAGTGGTAAATGCACAGGTTCCCAGCAACCAGTAATACTAAGTATTATTACCCATATATATGTTATTACCTGTATATATAAGTAGTATATAAAGTATTATTACCACTCCTTTTGCATTTGATTTCTTAGTGAACTTTTAAAAAATGTTAAAATGAAGAGTTTTCTATAAGGGAAAAAACCACCCTCCATGCTTTAAAGCAACGAATACTTTTTCCAGAACAGTGAAACATAAGCACATTGGAAACCAGTGGTCAGTGCCTGAAGAAAATCAACTGGCTTTTGAGAAACCCCGGTGCATCTGTAGGTAGCAGTATTTTACATTTGGAAGCCTTCTACATGAGTCATGTCCCAAACCAGAGTTGTAACTGAGAGAAGACATTACCACCCCAGCCTCTGCGCACCTCCCCAGCCACAACCGCCAAATCAGTCTCCAATTAACAACGCACAGGACGGAAGAAATACCTTTGGCTTTTTACCGAACTTGTAGCATCTCTAAACGCCCCTTACTCAGGGCAAAAGCAGCACAACGTTCACAAACACAATGCTCCTCTGCCCAGTGTGTAGGTCTGCACTCACTGCTGCAGTGAGAGGCTTGGGTAGAGGAGAAAAAAGCCTCCGACAAAAACAGAAGATAAAATTATGAAGTAAAGATAAAGCCGTATCAAGCCTCTCCAGAGCCGTGAAACAATAGTTTACGCCAGTCTTGACTCTGAGCCTGAGAATGCAGTGGTTTCGCATGTCATTTCAAGAAGTACTTTTGCTAAATTTTAAGGCATGATGCAACGGCTTAGAAAGCGGATAGTGTATCGGGGAGAACGTTCTGGCTGAAATCCCAGGCCCATTAAAATCAATGGGAGTTTTTCCTCTGGTTTTGTGTCATGCATTCGTTATTTCTCCTCCCTCATTCTTTTCACTTACACTCACTTTATGACACTCATCCATACGTGCCGCTATATGGGACTTCATTAAAGCACTGTATGTTTCGTTACATAATCAGAGCCCGAGTTTGCACCAAACAACAGAAAGTGATTTTTTTTTTATTTGCGGAAGCAAAAAATATTAATTTTCCCTCACAACAGCTGTTTGATAGACATATGATGGGTAAGGAGAAGAGGGGGTTTATTAAGCTCTAAAAAATGGATTGTATGCCTGAGGCATGCTTTTGAGAAAGTGTGACATTCTGCTGGGTATGACTTTAAAGTAACTGTGTGCCCTGCTGTAAGTTAAACACTAGAACATAAACACCTACATTAAATCTGAAACAGACAATAAAATAAGAAAACACATTTCCATTTTCTGACTGACCTCAATCTCTGAATGAGGACCCCTGCATGTTATATTAGCAGGCTGGGCTCCCTTACACTGCTGCACGCTCTGCCCAATCTACTGAAATATTGATTTTTTTAAATTTTTTTTTTTACGGTGCATACACAGCATAAAATCAATATTCCCATACACACAGCCAAGTGGCAACGGCAGAGGAGAGGCCAAGTCGGTGGCCTAGCAGAGGGGTGGTATGCTGAGGGAGCAGGGATAGAGGGGGAACGGGAAGGTGGGAAATAGTATTACGCGTGGAAAACGGCAGCAAAATGGAATACGGCTGAGGACTGAACAGCACGGAGATGGTGCAGCCAGGGAGGGAGGAACGGGCTTTGTGAGCACAACAGGAAGGCTCAGGAAAGACTTGCCATGTCTGGTTCTGAAGACAAAGCAGCTGGAGGAGAAAAAAAATTAAGTACTCAAAGACATTTTTCTGAGGTTCTCCTTCCTCAAGCGCTACATTTCACAGCTTAAATAAATAAATATATAAACTAAAAAAAAAATTTAAAATATTTCAAGGCACTTTTCAATTTATTTCCCTTTCAGATACTGACATGATACCACAAGCTTGGATTAACAGGCATTGCTGTGACCTGCAACGACAAGGCCCACGCTGGATGAGCACTGGATGTCACCTGGGCAGTGGGGTGGCCCTGCTGGAGGACAGGGCTGTCCCCTCCTCCTGGACACACCTTCAGGGACAGGCAGCTCCTACAGATGGACAGACAAACGGACGGCTCCTCTGCGACCACCCAAACACCTCAAGCACAAGAGCGTATGGAGGCTTGCGGGACTGCAAACCGCATCCTGGGTCAGCTCCCACCCCAGCCTGGTCAACGAGCTGATCAATAAGACGGGTTTAACTGTCATGTTTTTAATACAAAGTAAACTGTAGAAATCATTATTTTAAAATCTTTATTCGGCCCGTTTTCTACTACAGCACACTCTGAGATCCCCGCAGATCTAACAAAGTCTTGTCACCGTCTTGAGCGCAGGAAACACCCTGGTCAGACAGCAGATCCCCCTCAGCCTTTCTTTCCGGGTGAGGGAACACACTTCCAAGTAAAAGCTATTACGCTCTTTCCAAAATTCTTCAAACTCGAAGCAGGAACTAGAAAACTCCCGTGATTTTCTCCCTCTCACACCCGTCAGGCTCCGGGCCGGTGTCTGAACAGGGAGCCAGGCCACCAGCGGCGATTTTAGGTGCGGGGTACCGCGACGGGCAGCGAGTGCTCCCTCCCCGCACCTCCGCCACCACCTTACACCGAAGTACCCCCCCCCCCACCGCGGCGGCCAAACAGCTGCCGCCGTGCACCCCCGGCCGAAAGCAGGACCCGGCCTACGCGCCTCCGCTGGGTGGGTGTGGGGGGGCAACGCTGCGTCGCCCTCCCCGGCCGAGCAGTCCCGGGCAACGAGGCGCACCGAGAACGGCCGCCGCAGCCTCCGCACCCCCAGCGTGGCGCGGGGCAGCGGCTGCCGGAGGCCGAGGAGGTGAGTAGGAGAAGGGAAAGAGCCGCCGGGTCGCCGCTCCGCCGGCTCCCACCTCAGGGCCGCCGCCAACGGCCGCAACGGCCACCGGGCCCCGCGCGCCGCGGCCCCGCCCCCTGGGTGGGCGCGTGGGCGTGGCCGGCGCGTCGGGGCGTGGCGGGGAGCGAGGGCGTGGCCGGCGAGCCAAGGGCGGCTTTGGCGCGGAGCGGCGACAGCAGCCGTGACCTCCGACCCCGCCCGCCGCCGGCCAATAAGAGCGCGGCTCGGCCTCCCCCCCCTCCTCCCTCTCCCCCCCGAACCCAAAATTTCCACGTCGGCAAAAGTCAAGATGGAGCGGCGGCGCGGCGCGCGCGGCACGGCACGGCGGGGCGCGCGCGGGCGGGCGCCACCGGCCGCCGCCGCCAACCGACGGGACGCGGCCGGACGAGACGAGGCCGCCGCCGCCGCGGGGGGCTGCGGGGCGGAGCGGAGCGGACCTGTTGCGCTGGGCGGCGGGGGCCGAGGGGAAGGGCTGGCGGGGCGAGGGTTGCGGGGGGGTGGGCGCCCGCCGGTCGGGGCTGCGGGGTTTTGAGTAGGGGTGGGGGGGGGTGTGGGTGCGATGGCGGGCGCTGCCGCGGCGGGGCCGCCTGAGGGCCGCGGCGGCGGGGCTGTCAGCGGGAGCGCCGGCAGCCCCTCCGGCCGGCTGCGCAGGGCGGCCCGTTACCTCTTGGGAAGGGGGTGTGTGTATGTGTAGTCTTTTTTGGGGGGGTTTTACTTTAAAAAAAAATATATCAACTCATCGCCTTTCCCCGGTTAACGGGTCGTCCGCCGAGCCGCTGGAGGAGGAGTGGGGAGGAGGAGGAAGAGGAGGGGGCTGCCTTCCCCACCGCTAACCCCGTGCGCCTTCTCTTCCTCCCCAGGCAGCGAAACTTGTGCTGGCAGGCGGCCCCGGTGCCGGTACCGGGAGAGGAGGATTTGGAGCCTCCGGAAGCAAAGTTCTGTGACACTCCGACTCTGGGTACGATAGCAGTCAGTGCACTACAGAACTTTGTCTCCGGCGGCGGCGGCGGCCCCGGGAGCCTCAGGTGGACACGTCACTGCGGGTTGTCCCACCGGGAGGGACGGCGAGCCCCGTCCCGCTGCCCTGCACGCCGACCCGCGCCCTGCCGGCCTGGGAATAAAGTCTTTGCTGCTGCCATGGCCTCCCGTTTTGAAATTTTATTGGTTTTTGTTTGGTTTTTTTTTGTTTGTTCGGTAGTGGTTTGGGGGGTTTGTTGGTTTTATTTTAACTTTCTAGGGTAAAAATAGCACAACATGTGGGTATGGGAGGGTTGTCGGGCAGCCCAGCTGTCAGTATAAGTGTGAAACTGACAGTGGTGGCTCGGTGCAACCCGCTCGGTGGTGGGGATGGGGACATGCTCGATGCTGTGCCTGTTTTAAGTGTGTAAAAATAATAGTAGCTTAGCTGGGGACTGGAGTTGGATAAAAGACTTTGTGCCCCTCGCAAAAGCCTGTGATACAGAGCCCGATTGTAGTGCGGCTCATTAAGCGTGCTAGTTCCATGTTTAGGCCTTGCCTTGTGGCCCTGAGCTTGTCTGTCCTCTTCAGGAGACCCCTCAACTTCTGCTGAGTGAGAGCTACAGCTTAAAATTCAAGCCTCAGAGAAAATAGCACATCTGCTTGTAAGTTACTGCTGCAGTACTTCATCCTGGCTGGTGCAAGAGGCAGGCTTTGGAAGGATGAGTGACACCTGTATTTTTTAGTGCAGTTGCAAGGTTTTCTGGTGTAGCCACATCTGACACCTGCACTATATTGAACACGGACAACTGCTGGAAGGGCTGAGAAGAGGGCCAAACTCAACTTTTTTTTCTTTTTTTTTTTCTTTTTTCAGTTTAAATTGGAATCTGGCAACAGTGCAACATTCTGTCTCTGGAAACTTTGCAGTTTCTTGGTGTACAAACTCACCTCTGGAGTTCTTGTGAGGTGTGCATCATCAGCTGATCAGGTCTCATCATGATGAGAGTAATATGAAAAATGGGAATTGCTAGAGGTTAGATAGAGTGAGGTATGGTGACTTATTTAAAATTAAAAAACAGTGCGTGCTGTAGTTTGTTAGCGAGTAAGTCTTTCACAGCAGCTTCATTGTATGGCAGATACACTTTATCCACATAAATATTTATCTGTGTGTGTATACACGTATATGTTAGAGGTCTCGTATTCTGTTAGCTTTTTGTAGCTAATGATCCCCTTTGGGCTCACTAGGAACCAAAATCAACTTTTCCTTTCTGCCAATCTGAACGTGGAAGGTACACGAAGATTATACAGTTCGTGGAATTGGGCTGGAAACTGAAATGCTATTCTGAGTACATGCTTTTTGGCTCAAACCATTTAATCAAAGGGTAGGTAAAGTGAGGAGCACTTACTGTATGGCAGCCCATGTGACCAGCTAGGGCTATATTTGGATGCTGGGGGTTTAAGGAATCCTTTTTGCTAACCATTTTTGGCCAATTGCCTGCTGCTTTATGTTGTGCAGTGTGACGTCTGCTAAAAAGGACTTGGAAGTCTGGTGTCTGCAACTGTTTAATCAGTGCAGTTATAGGGAAACACCTTGTACTGTCAGGGCTAAAGTCCCACTGTATTTAATTTAGGGGTGGTTCCTGCCTAACAGGATATGTAATGCAAATTGCAGTTTCCATTTTTTGTACTAAATAGCCTTTTTTGAGGGAGGGGAGGGGGCAGTAGATCTCATAAAGGCTTCTTAGATACTCAGATTTGGTGGTTAAAACTCTGTATAGATGCTTACAGTTCTGGAAACCCACAGACTGGAGCGTACGCTTACTCTTTCAGGGTAAGCGTAGCATGTTTGGATCTTGGCTTAGTTTGGTGTAAATTCAGCCCAGAATAGGGTGTCCAGATCCTGAATTCTCTTGCACTGGACTGAATGTGATGGCAGATGGTGAACCTGTGTTCAGCTGTGGTGAGAATGAAGAGTTCATCTGCTTTCTCCCAACGTCTTTCAGCTGGAGCCAATTTTCTGCCTGCTTTAGGTTCCTGGTGGTCAAGCTGACCAGCTGTGAAGGCAAGGTGAGTAACACTTGGCCTCCTGGTACCTCTCATTTGCCCTTGCCACACACCAGTGGCATGTTGTACCTCCTGTCCTACAAGTAATACTTGAATGGTGACCTTTTGGTGACACTTATGCTTTGATACAGGAAGTCATGTGGCCTTCAGGTGGGACTAGAAAATTGCTCAATGCTTTCGATTTTGTGCTCTATTCTTCCACTGAAATGTATGCGGTCTCATAGTCCCCTGGTGTTTGAACTTTCTCATTTCCTTGCAGTGCAAGACACTTGAAAGCAAGCTTGAGGCATGTAGTGGTACTTGGGGCCTTGAATGGGAGATGAAGAGTTTTGACTAACCTTTTAAGAGCAGTGTTTGATTAAGATGTTGCAGGAATTGGAAACAAAAAGCCCTGGTGATGCTGTTTAAAATAAAGTCTCAGTGCCAAACTGTGTAACTGCATCGATATAACTTACTTTCCAATGGCTTTCTGGCATCTTCTGCTTCTGTGTTAGGCAGTGCATCAGTAGAGGCATACTCTAAACTGCTGCATTATTTCTTGGTGCTTTTTGACACTTTAGAGTTTATGTTCCAATTATGGTCCCTTCCTCATTGGAAGAGTGGCAAATGAGCATGCTGAGTAAATTACATGAATTTCCAAAATAGTACAGGGCTGTTATTTGAAGGGGCAGAGGCAAAGGAAATGTTACCAACCTATTTATTGTGCTGCAAGCTGGAGAACAGGAAAGGGGTTTGCTGTCAAGTGTTCTGGAGGTTGAGGCTGAACAAATAGGAGCATGGCCCACACTCCCAGTGTGTATTGGTCCAGTCCTATGTATATGTCCCAACTCTATGCATAGGTGCTGAATTTTGAATTCAGAATTCCAAAAGATATCTTAGAAGCATTTAAGGTGTTACCTCATGCATTTTTGTCTCTTCCAGGTCAGGATCTCCTTACAATCCTAAGATTTAGTTATATCTTGGACGCTGCGTCATCGTCACTCCAGCAGTGCATGTTAAGTGGCAGCCACTTTAGCTTGCTTTGTGATTGAAGAGTAATTAAGAGCACGAGGGGAATATAGAGTAAAGGCAAGCTGCACAGCCTGTCGCTGGTTAGTCTCAGTGCCACTGGACCTCACCGAGATGAGTAATGTGCTTGCTTTAGCTTCCAGACATCTGATTTTGAGCTGGTGAAGTTTTAAGCAAAAATCTAACTCTTGAACCAGTAATCCAAAAATGCTGTCAAAAGATAAAATGAACAAGTTTTTCATGTGTGTTTTCATAGAACTAACTTGTAATGTTTTACTAGAAACAGACTTGCTGACTTCTAGCAACTGTATGATAAACAATTTATAAATAGACCATAGAGTCCAATGAAATACAAATAAAGTATTGGAAATCATGAGCCGACTCCAAAAAACCACTGAGATATTTATATTTATCTGCTGCCTTGGCAGCTACGGTCAAGAAACTTCTCTGGAGCTGTGTAGATGGAAGTGCCCTGAAAACCCACATGCAGCAGTGGCTCATTTGTTGGGCTTTTGATGGTAGTGATGGTCTTTGCTCTACATCTTTGGGCAGTATGATAGAAGTATTTTGCGTTTTACCTAAGTTACCGGCACAAGGCCCCATGTGCCTGTTGGGTGTGGAATGGGCCGGTTGAGGTAGGTCAGTGGCACCATGCAGTGAAGGATTTCCCTCGTTCTTGGAGCCAGAGGAAGCAAACCTGGTCCTGGTAGAAATAAGGCGTTGAGCTAAAAGTGAGAAGAAACGGGAATTGCTAAGCAATCCCAAGTTTAATTTCTGTTTTATATTGGGAGGAAAATAGAAGTTACGAAAACTTGGCACATGCCAAATAAGGCTATTTTCTTGCTTTGAGTAACAGGCAGGCTAGGAGCTCAACCACATGCCAGTTGTGCTTACTGTACTCTAGAAACAATCTCTGCTATGACCAGGGTTTATACTTTGGAGTACTGGTGCTTACGCTATTGATAGCTCAGTGCAGTTGAACCTGTATTTAAGGTATTAGAAGTGGTGTACTGAAGCTCATCCTAGTTAACTGCAGAAACAGGGAGCTGAAACTTCACTTTATATAGCCAACATAAAAGTAATCACTTGCTTAATTATATATAAATATATAAACTTTTTGAAATGAGCTTACAGAGTTATGAGCTTTATGAAGAAACAGTATTAAAGTACTGATGAATGATTGCTGCTTTATTTTGAGTTCAGTTGGGCTGTGAGACAATACTGCCTTTTTTTTTTTTTGTGCAATGGCAGTTTTTACCCTATTGGAGGGTTCTTACCTTTTCAGTTTTGGAAACTAAACTCTTGCACCAACACTTGGTCTCTTGCAGAGCTCCTGTAAATGTTCTTCAGCTGTAGTAAAATGATGGTTTTCTGCTTTTATTAAAAGTACTGAATGTTGATCTACTTGTGCAGTAGAATCCTTAATGTGTTCTGTAGTAACTTGCAGGAGCAGTAGTTGTGAAAACATCATTAACAGTTCAGGAGACTAAAATTAATGAGCAACAGCTTATTTAAGTTGTGTGAGTAGTCCTATTTAGGCAAGCAGAGGCTGTTTAATACTCTGCCGTTTGGCAGCTGTGTTGCTTGGAGGTGTCTAAATTCATATGTAGGCAGTAAACTCAAGTTGCACTGAGTGCTGTCACTTTTGCTGTACTGACTCCCAGCTCCCATTAGTGTGTCCCAGAACTGTGACTGTAACAGTTCCTTCAGGTGTTGCTTTCCTGGAAGAGGTAAAGAAGGGATGGGTCTTAGTTTGGGGAAATGGACATAGATACAGCTATCATCCTTTAGTTTCTTCTTTCACAAACTGAAACAGAGGAGGCTCACTGCGACCATCAGGAAACAGTTTTTCACTCTGAGGGTGCCCAAGCACTGGGACAGGATGCCCAGAGAGGTTGTGGAGTCTCCGTCCTTGAAGATATTCAAAAGCCATCTGGACGCAGTCCTGGGCAGCCTGCTCTAGGTGGCCCTTCTTGACCAGGGGATTGGACCAGATAACCTCCAGAGGTATCTCCCAACCTCTACTGTTTTGTGACTTCATGATTCTTTTCCTAACTTTATACCCAGAAAACTGTTTTATCTTTCCTGCTGTCTTCTCTCCATCTCACAATTTCTTCCATTGCTGGTTGTTGTCACATGAATAATCATTTCATTTATAAAACAGAGGGCAGGGCAGGAAAAGGGTTACAGAAGATCGATATTAATCTGAATAAATGTAAAGCACATAGTTGTTCACCTTTGACTCAGGTGTGATAATTGACTTGATCTGAGGCTTGAGTATATAAAATGAAAGCTGAATCCCATCACAAGAGGTACATACTTTCTTTAACATTAATAAGTAGTAAAGAACAAGTTTAAATGTGTTTAATGAAGAGGAATTCTCACTTTCCAGGGTGATTCTAAATATCTTCCAAGTAGCACATTTTGCCCTTCAGTCATGTCTGGGCCCAAGAGAGAAAACAACTGAAGCTCAGGGGTTTCTTTTGCGTAAAGCTTTCCCAGTGTAGCGATGGACAAAAACGTTCCTAGTGTGGATACAGCTCTCAAGCAAGCATCACCAATGCTGGTGAGACTGGTCCCTTGCTCTCTTACCCCTTCATGAGGGGAAATTACCTGGGCAGAAAGTCGTGGCAGGGAATGGCAAATCGTGTTCTCTATAGGAGAGAAGGACCTTGCTGGGGCAGAAGCATTGCTGAGGTGAGGATTTGCTGCAGTCGAAGGCAAAAGGAGCTGTTGGTGGTTTCCCCTTGCCAAGCAGTGGTGGGTAGGCATGAGGGTTTCAAATAATGCAAAGGAATATCTGCTCGGCTGCACTGCTGCCTTGTCAAGGTCGCTCGTGTTTAGTCTCCAAGGAGTCACATTGCTATATCCCCCACACAGCTGTTAAGGCAAGAAGCTGATCATGTAGAGCAGGCTTTGGAGAAAAGGTGCATTTCACACCAGCAGCTAGAGCTTGTAGTCCTTGCCTTGAAGAGCAAATCTGCTGGAGAATATTTGCTTTTCTGCTGCTGCATAAGGTACTGTCCTCTCCTGCAGGTACAGCTCAGGGGACCAGGAGGAAGGAGGAGATGTAGATGCAGCTAAGGAGATAAGTAGATAGTGGGAGAGGAAAAGGCAGGGAGTGGTGGGTGGAAAGTGCCATGAAAGTTGCCAGAGGAGCAAGATTTAGGTTCTGCTGTGAACTTTGATGTCCATGTGATAGCGATTTGTTAAGCGCTTTCTGAGATGTTAAACTTAAACTGCCAGGCTGTACATTGACCAAAATAATTCAGGAGCTCTAGGTGTAATTACACCGTGTGAAAGGAGCCTGTGCTTCTTGAGATACTTTAAGTACCTGAAGCATAATGTTCATAAAATACTATAGTTACATAAGACAGCCTTTTAATTTATGCTATGCATTAATTTGAAAGTAAAAGCAGACTTCTAACGGCTTTTCCTCGTGCACTAGAAATCCATTCTTTCATATATGGTTAACTAAGCTAAGCCATGAGGACCCACAGTACTCTAACAGTTGTTGTTGGCAAACAAAGTATAATTAACTATCTTCTTTAGAGAGAAAGAGGCTCCACAGAGCACTGCCAAGCAAGCAGAGCTGTGCTTAACCCTTGCACAGTAAACGATCGATACCAATAAAGCCCTAAGGAGGGAGGGAAGGCTCACGAGTCCTCCAAGGTAAAAAGTTTCAGATAACAGCATCAACAAAGTTTCAGACTCTTTGAGGAAATGCATGGATGATGACAGCTTTGATTTCCGACCTGATGTGTTCTCAGCCAGCCACATCCGAGGCAGAATTGAAAAGCTGGGAATAGTGCAGGGAAGCAGAGCCTGGTGGTCAAGGAGAGCTGCTCTCCCTCTGGGTCACTCCTGGAAGAGAAGAGAAAGCAGGCTCAATCCTGCAGGAGGTACTTCCATCGTAAAAGGCTTTTTCAGGAATATTTTAAAATAACTTGTTCAGCTTATCCTCAGTATACAGGCTGGCCTGTTGAAATATTAATTTTGTAGTGTCATTAAGCATAATTCCATGCGGATTTGATTAAGCAGCAAGAATAAAAATAAAAGGAAAACTGAATCCTGTCTTTAAAAGATTTCATTATTCAAAGTGTGTGTTCTTGGCTTGAAGTTAAGCATCCAGTTCTGGATTGCATTGTTGTTCAATACAGTTCACTCGTCTGAAGTGTATTGTTTAAATTTGGGTGTTAAATTTAGTTATAATTGGGATCAAGCAAACAAATGGGAAGATGCAAAGGCAAACCTTAGTGGTTGCATGTGAAGGGAGGGCGGGCACGGGCAGCGTAGCTCAGGCTTAGAGCATTTATCACTGAGCTATTCTCTTCTGTATTACATGGACCACTTGTCACGTGGAGTCGGGAGCCTGATGGGGACGGCTGGTGAAAGCACAACCAGCCTATATTGCAGGCCCATATTGATCTTGCTCTCAATGCTTTGAAATCTTTGTGCTTAAACCATGTTAAATCGGCAGTTTTATTTTTAGGGTAATGTTAAAATGCGAAGCTTTATATAACCACATTGAGCTCACTTCTGATGTATGAAGGCAAACCTGCTGGTGACAGTCACGGTTTCAGTGTACAGGACAGCCCATAGCAGAGGTACTGCTGGCTGTGTAAGGCTCTCAACAACATATTGTCACTTAGTCACATTCAAAGTTACTGAATGTGAAAAGAAACCTAATCAAATACTTTGGATTACAAATGAGTTTTATAGTCTCCAGACCAAAATCATTTCCCTGCTCTAAGAATAAAAAGCATTTGTGAGAGGAGCTGCTGTTGGATCATACTTTGGCAAATCGTTGCTATTTATTCTGCTTCAGAAACTGTTTTTTTTGGGGAGGAAAGCAGTTTAATGATATATGATTATCTAAATATATGCATGTAAACACATACTTTATATATGAATGTGAAAAGTATGGATTTAGATTTTGATGCTTATAAGTTTGTTGAAGTGCATGGTATACAGAAGGGATCTTTTGAACATAGATTTTTGCATAGTCTAAAACCAAATCACTCCAGACTTCTTAAAGTAAGATTTGATTACACCACATGTCACAGCGGAGCGGTTTCATGCAGGGGAGGAGGGATACCTGTGCGTAGCGCTGGGCAGAGGATGGTGGTGCTGCCAGCCAGGGGAATTCCTCCAGGGCAATGAGCACTTGCAGCAAAAGATCCATCTAGTCTAGGGGAGTGTATTCCCTGGAGGAAGAGGGACAAAAACAACTGAGGAAGAATTAAGGGATGCTTTTGCAGGCATAAGGAAGCTTTACATGATCTATGCTAGCTAGTAAAATAGGTAATTTGGAGCAAAGTTAATTACTGGGAACCACTGCAGAAGTGAGGAAACTCCAAAGAGTGAATTTGCCATCTAGACAGCCGAGGCTTTTTCTAAATTACAGTTATTCTTGTCAAATAAGGAGTAAAAAATGTGTAAGAACAGACTCATAAAGGCTGTGCTGTGGAGAAGGGCACACAGCTAAGACTTTTCTGGTGCTTGGAGTACTAAAGTTTGGGAGATGTGGTTCGGCTGAGATGCATCCAACATGACTGTTTTTGGAGAGAGTATTTGTATGTGTGTCTGGTGCAATCTAGTGGTTTTTCTTGGGGTAAGGGCTATACCACTGTTGCATGAACATCCTAAATGATAGAACTGGTGGAAAAGAGAAGATCAATAGAGGCTCCAGGCAGCTTTGGCAATAACTGCTGGATATAAAGTGAAGGGTGTTAGGGTTTTGTTCAACCAAAACAGGTGGGTGAGGAGCTGGGGTGGGGTGGAGGCAGAGAGGAGGTGTGATGGTGGGTGCTCTGGCACACAGGGAGGTGGTACAAAGCCTCCGGGAACAGAGGAGTATGTGAGGGAGTTTGTGACTGACGTGGCTGTTTGAATCATCAATTGCCAAGCAAGACTGTGAAGATGCCAAGTATTCGTGGGATCCAGATCGTACTAAAGAGCTGGAGGAGCTCTCTTGTTAACAACGACATGGTTATGGCACGTGATGGTGGAAAGCACAAAGCACATCCCAGCCTGGGATGCTGGGCAGTTCTGTGTGGTGGACCTGCCAAAACTGGAGCCTGGTGTGGTTTAGGTGGTAACAGGCACAAAGTGCTGATGCAGTCAAAGAGAAAAGCAGCTTTGGCTTTAATCCATAGGTGTAAAAAGTTTCATGCCTATTCATGAACCAGCACTGTCTGAAGCTCAGTGTAACTCATTCTTCGGGCTCACCCTAATGAACTGGAAAATACTGTCTATTTGTCAATGTAAGTAGTAGTATGTGGGTTGAACAGAGAGAGAGAGAGAGAGGTTTAGTGTTGCAGATGTACTCTCCAGAGCATTTAGCACAAGTGCTGTGGAGCAAAACCTGGACCTAAATCACATACCTACCTGTTCTCTCTCAGACAACAAATCCTACCCCTGGGTTGTTTTTTTGGACACGGTGTAGACAGTGAGCTGGGCTGCAGCTCTGGGATGGGTATTTCAGGAGACAAACGAAGCTGCCAGTGACAGAGTGCTCTGGTAGGGCATTGCTTGCCCATGGCACTTCAAACGGAGGAATCTTCCCACTTGTTCAACTTTCAAAGCCGTTACGACGATGATCCCCATAGTATTATAGAGGAATACTTGAAGAGTGAGGGAAGTCATTTAGGGACTGGCAGACCTAAGGAGGGCTGGAGGCAGTTTATATTGACTTAAAATGAACAAATAAGTTATTGCACAAGCTGAGAACACAAGGAAGTTTCTATGCTTGAGCCGTGTCCAAGCCTTCCCCTGACGACATGGACAGCCCATTGTGTGTGTTGAGAGTCATGCATAATCTTAAACGTTTATGTAGGCTCGTAATTAACGTGATCCAGCCTTCTCCTGATAGAACTTGTTCGATGTTTTTATTCCTGCTCTTTAGTGGAGTGCCAGACCTAAAAGGCAGTCGGCTTCCCTTTTAAAGGGGCTGCTCCCCTCCCATCACTGAAGCACTGATGTCCAATGTGCCTGCAGGAGCTAGCTGTCTGCTTTTGGAGGTGGTACCTGGGCAAAGCCTGTGCCTAGGAGAAAGGCAGCTCTGAAGGCATTTGAGTTTGCACGAGGAACCGCAAAACTAGTGATGTACATCTTGTTAAACATTGCAAGCAAAGATGCAGCTCTTCCGTTGAAGCCCATTTAAAGTGGTTAAGGGTTTTTGCTTTTTAACAGTCATGGTCCCTGTTCAACACTGCGGAAGGTTTAAACATGCCCTTTTTAATGTCAGCGCTGTAGTATAGGGAAAAAAAAATAATAGAGCAGACACCTCAGGGGTTAATGTGCTTACTAGCTGGAAAAGAAAGGAATGGTAACAGGTAACAGCCAAATGCGAAATGACTGGTTTTGGCCTGGAGCGGTTTGGCAGGGACAAATTTAAAAGGTGGGTCGGAAAGGCTCCCTGCTAAATCGTTGCAGTAACAAGACAATCCTGAGCATGGCCATGGGCAAGATCTGCGCTGATAATCCTATCAGTTTGTGGGTTTCTATGTCATGCTGTCCCTAATAAATCCCTTGATATGCCAGAGATATTTATTGCTGATAACGCCTCATAATTTTCTTAGCATTGCTTCTCAAAATCATATTATGGGAGAACAAAGCCAAAATCCAGCTTTTCTTTTTACTTCAGCACTTTCAGAACAAAAATGTGTCTGCGGTGTATCACTAGGCCTCAGTTAGTCAAAACCGATCCTACCTATGTTTATTTAATTCCTTATTCCTGGGTTTAAATCAGTACAGCTCTTCCAAGAAGAGACTTATTGATAAGTTATTTTGTAAAGAGAAGACTCAAACTTGTCTGTCTTCTTCAAAGAGATACTAGACTACAAATGGATTATGCAGCATTACTGAAGTCATCACTAACCACAGCCTCGCAAAAGAGGAACGGTAAAATCTCGGATTCCCTGTGTGGACTTGAACTGTGCAATCACAGAAGTTCCTTAATGGAGGAGTTGCGCAGAAGACAAAAAAAAAAAACCCAAGGCAGATGAGGTCACTTGAAAACAGAATGATCAATTAGAAAGGTTTTGCTGACATGATAAGTGCTCATGTTCATATTTATGGGGTTCCTTGCCTTTTTTTTTTTTTTAAAAAAAAGTATTTAATGTTTTAAAACCGAAGCTGAATAGAAATCTGTGCCTTATTTTCTAGGTTTAAAAAGACAACCACAACCCCATCATTTCAGTTCTTTCATACTTTGTTCACGTTTGAAAGCTGCTAAACAAAAAGAAAAAAAAATCACATTCTATTTTGAAATAGATGATTCTTCACCTTTAAATACAGACCTCCTCAGCTTTAGTTATTTGTAGTATGAGCATTATTCATCTGAGCTCATGCACTGGAATATTTATAACTAAGAGCAGAAGTGAAAGACATCGGACGTAGAGAAAAATTTCCTTCCTCTGGCTGGTCCTGCTCATTAGTGGAGGCTGTGCGGGTACGCTGTGGCAAGGGACACCTTGGCAGCTCGAGGGATGGTTCTCTATGAAGTGTTAAGGGCGACCCCCGAAAACCAGTGTTTGTGTGTAATGCCAGTCAAACAGTTGATGAAACTGATCCCAGCACGGAAGGAAACCACCTTTTGAATTGCTTGTGCTGCTGAGGCAGCTCAAACCAGAAAAGAAAGACACATTACAAGTGAAGGATGTTATCGTATGGCGGCCCTTCGAGAGTTCCCTCTGCCCCAGCGCTGCCAACAGGCAGTGTCCCATCTGGAGCTGATGGTCGTCCTAGCACCCAACAGGAGCAAGGGAGGAACAACGGCAGGCAGTGGCTGACGTATTTTCAAAACTGAACCAGAAAATAAGATAAATGTGCGCATCCTCCAAAGCTCCATCTGTATGTAATAACATGGCCCTGCTTTGGGGAGGGTTGGTTTATTTTTTAGCCTTTAGACTGATGATGGGAATAAACTGTTTGAAAACCAGAAGTTGGCTGAAGCTCAAAGCGCAGAACACAATTCCCAGGATTGGATGGTGGTTACCTTTAATTCTGTTAATCCACTTTGTGTCATCCATTTTTCAGTTCTTTCATTGCTGGGCATCTCTTGCACAGAGAAAAATCCAGTCCCTGCTGGCAAGTAATAATAGTAATAATAATAACAACAATATCAATAAGTTGATTATATTAATAATATATATTTAATTTAATAAATATAATTTATTATTATAATACAATAACAATAATCTTTAAAACCAATCTAGAAGACTCTTAAGCAGTACCGTAGTCCTGCAGTGGTGGTATGAGTAAGTCAGTATTGCATGTTCCCCTGCAGGTCACAAACTGTCCATTGGCTATGGTCACCTTTTTGGCAGGTACTTGCATAGCAGTAAATAACAAAGTCTTCTTAATGCTGCTATAGAAATATCACCAGCATTACAGGTAACAGCAACAATAATGAACTCGGTGAAAAATAAAATTACCATCTTCCAATCCAGTTATCCTTGGCATTAAAACCACTAATCCCTATCAACCTGCCTTTATTTCATGGCCAGCCACCAATAATAGTATTAAGTGAACATTAAATGTTACTGAACTCATTACACAAGTGATGAAATATCATTTCCCCTCATGTTAATTGAGTGAAGGCACTTGAGAGGGTGCTTTGGGACTGCTTTTTTTGTCATAGTGAAGGAACTTAATCCGAGTTATATTACTGCCAACCATGAAGTGCTGTAGGACTCCGGGTGCATTTCTCTCTTTGAACAGCCCCAGCAGAGCCTCTCGGGGAAGAACGATGTGAAGCCTTTGTCAGTCCTCACACTGACTCCCTCCAGCAGCACTTGCAGAAGCTGATCAAGGTCTTTCAGCAAGTCATAACGAAAATTGTGAAACTTGTGGTTTTGGCACTATTTTCAGTGCATCCCCACTCATCCCACAGACAGAGCTGGGTCATATGGACCAGGCAGGAGCAGTGCCCTAGTCCACGTGGGCTGGAACATCAGTGGAACAAAGACCAGACCTAACCTTCAGTACAGAAGTAGCTTCAAAGGTCATGATGTTTGTCAGAATCCAGCAGCAAATGAGCGTACTGCATGTCAACCACCCAGCCATGCCCACTTCACATAGCTGTGAACACCACCAGCCTTCTCCCTCCCACACAGCCCTTAGCAAAACCCACTCCTGATACCAATAACCTGACTGGCAAAACATTCTTGAATTAATTTCCCTCTTTCAATAGCCTCTTGAGGGTTTCAAATACCTGAGGGGACTTTGCCCCATTAAATTACCCTCGTAACACTCACTATTCCTCACCTCGAGACCTATAAAAATTACACTTTTTCATTTCTTCTACTGAGCTGCTTCTGCCTCATGAGAAAGCGTGTTCTTCCCTACAGGGTAGAAATCCTCCCAGTAATTCTAGCCACTTGGCATTGAAAACAAAAGCTAGAGTAAATCTGCAGCAATGTTGTAAAGCAGAGGGGTCGGAACCAGCCTGCCGAAGCTGCAGAGAAAGACATCGAAGGAGCTAATGTTCTCCTTATCTGGAAATGTCATCACTTGATAGGGATCGTTTGGGGCACTTGAAGCTGGTTCCATTTTACAGAAACTGAAATTAGCAGCCCACAGAGCACAACGCCGAAGCAAATGGCTGCTTTCCTTCCAAGCTCTCCAGCCTAATTTGCGGAGAAGATGCTTTGCTCCCTCAGGAGGTCAGACAGCATATTTTCCAAGGAAACTCTAGAAATATGGAAAAAAAATATCTGAGGAATCCTTTTGCAGTGCCAGTATTTTAACTGAGTTCTCGCATACGTAGGCTACTGGTTTTCCTCCAGAGAGGAAAGCATTTAATCTAAAGATCAGCCCTTCGAAAACTGAAGACTTTTCTATGGTATGAGAGGATTGCATTTGAATGAATTCCAAATTAAATTTCAAATAATCTACTTTGAATGTACCATTAAGCTAGGAAGTGCCTAGATATGATTAATAAATGGTGATATTTAACAAAAAGGAAGAATTTCCCAGAAGAATCATTAACTAACTGTACTCCTTTCTTTTCCTTACAATTTCTTAGCTGAAAACACTTTTTGGTGCCTGTGCTACCTACGACACTTTGTATTTAAGATTTTAATATTCTCCTTAAGAAGAGCTAATGCAACGCATTAACTTATGTCCATTTTACTCCTCACCCTCACTTTTGGGGAAGAAAAAAAATTAAGCAACCTTTCACATGCTGTAAATGGTATAATCCATCATCCCACTCATACATTGTTTATGTGATTGCTATCACACATGCTGATTTAGGACAGAGATCCATCATTTCCTATGGTCCAGGTTGGCAAGTGACTCTGTGTTAACTCTTTCCTCATGTGTCCTGGGAACGTGCCCACCAGGCCAAACTCCCTGGCACTCACTGAAGAGTTCAGAACACATCTTTTGACCAAGAAGCATGTCTTAAATCTATGGACTGTCTCAACAAAGTTTGCATGAAAGTAAGAAAAGCAGCTCTACCTTAAACAATGCAAAAAAGCGAAAAAATACTGAATTCTGTAAAGAGCAGATCAAATGTGCCCAGAGTATCCTGAGACTTCAGTCAGTGATCAGTTAACTGGGAATGATGGCCAAATTTCAGGAGATGTGAAATATGATTCAATTTGTTTATGCCTCAGGTGTGGCACTTACAACTTTTAATCACAGCCTGGGAGCTTTGTAAATATTTTAAGACCAAACCTGCTCTTTCTGCATGCAGAAGGTTAGATCCTCACTACCACAAGATTTGTAACTGATAAATATCTGTAATTAAGCATTTTACATCAAATATAATTTTCTTTTTTGGTATTTTTAGACACCAACAGGTATGAAAGCCTCCCCAGGGATCAGTGTCTGGCAGACGGGCAGCTGTTGGGCGTGAGGGTGCTTGGCCACAAGCTGGGGACACAGACACCCCAGGCCACAGGTCACTGGAGGCTGGGGCAGCATCTGATGGAGTTGTCACTGCATATGTCCCTCTCTGGATACACAACCCCTTTGTCCACCCCATAGACGGGGCACATAACGTTTAAGCTCTGGAGTTATCACCGTAGCTGCTATCGGTTTCCCTGGGGGTGTCACTGGCTTCCTTTCCCCGCCAGGGACTTTCCTCCCATGAAGGGACAAGGCCAGTTTCTTCCCACAGCTCCAACACAAAAAATAGTGGAGGAGACCCTGCCTCCAACTCACGCCGCTGTCTTCATTTGGAGGAAAGCTCGCTGGTGCTCATTCCTCACTGGGCTTTCTATATGCTGCTGCTTTTTTTTTTTTTTTTGAGATTAGCTGTAAAAATTCAGTTTTCCCATAGCTTTGGTAGAATGTCACTGCCCCCCATCTCTTCAGAGGGAGATGAGCAGCCATAATGATATCACATGTTGGTGTGGGGGGGTCTTCTTCCCCAGCCCACAGAGCCAAGAGCATCAGGGATGCAGCAGGGCTGGGGATCAGGCTCGAGTGAAATATATAACCATAAAGAGGTCATGCTATGGCAGAGGAAAGTGATTTTGGGAGAGAGTTTACCCCAGCTGAGTTGTCTGTCCTCACAGAGATGACAGCTCTCACCAGAGGTCAGAGGTGCCTGGAGCTAATCAGGCTAATTTTAATTAAAATATATGCATATTCTATAAAGTCTGTTTTCCCCAAAATTTCAATTAATGTAAATTCAATGTCTATTGAGAACAGTTACTGTCTTCATATGAAGGAGCTTGTTTTTGTATGTATCTAATAGGAGCTTGGTTTTGAGATAAGTCCAGTTTGATTAATTTCTTTCATCTGTGGAAAATGTAATTTCTAAGTCACCCTTATTTTGGTCATTCATCAGATCTCGGCATCCTCAGTATCTCATACTGTTGCTCTTATGGAAATACTGCCTAGGAAATGTTAGGCAAAATTAGTTAATCTTATCTAAATGCATTTGGCATAGAACTTTGGTTTGAAGCAATTCCCAAAACACTACGGTTCTATAAGGTAAGTGAGCAGGTTTTGCATCTAGTTTTGCAAACCAGCATGGTTCTAAAATGAAGAGGTAGTAATTACCTCCTAAAGCAAATCAGTAATGAGCGGTAGCATGAAGCAGACGAGTTTGAGAGGACAGGGGAGGAGGATAGCTTTATGGAGAACATCATGCTGAGCCAGTCCTGGGGCGCCAGCAGAGCCCTGTGGGAGCAGGGGCAGGAGCAGGAGTGAGGGTGTCACAGCAGAAGCCCTGGGGCCAGCAGAAATGATTCACAGCCCTCGGCCACCACCGTGCTCAGTGGCGAAGGCCTGGTGTCGGAAGGCTTTAATCAGGCTTCCTGCCAGATTAAATGCTGCTGAACCCACTCAGTCCCTGTCTAAAGAGGAGGGGAGGAGTCATCAAAAGGGGATACTAAAGATTTACCAGGATGAAAATATGCTGGGTTCTCGGGTCTTGGTGAAACTGTGGGAATATTTTGTGATGAAAGCCCTGTACCTCTCTTCCCTGTTGTACTGATAAGAAATGCCTCGGTGCACACGAGGGCACTTCAGGAGATTTTGAAGGAAGCCTCCTTAAAAGAGCTGGGCAAGTCTGCTTGTCACTGGGGAGAATCCCAGTCCTGGGTGCCAGCTTTCATTGACTTGCCTCTTCCTATTTTGAGAGAAGCCGATGAAGGCAGTTGCCTTTGAGAGCATTTGGATGAGAAGATACCTGCGGCAACAGTGCATCCCAGCGAGGCATCCTTTCTGCCATCTGCACCTCGGATGTGAAAATGTTGCCTGGTTCTGGTGTTGGCTTTTTCAGTGATAGGTGCAGGAGAGGATGAGCACAGCAGGTACCGTCGGTTGTTTCCTTTTAGCAAAACAGTACCCTAAAGGCTCCTATTTCCAAAATACAGCACTGGAAATTGTTCTCTAAGTTTTGAGACTTTATGTGTTGTCACTCTCTTTTCAGCAGATTTGAGAAATGGTTATTCCGTGTCAGCAAGAATTGCTATTCTGCTTTTCAGAAGAAATCTGTCTTTGGTAACTATAATAGGACAGTCAGCGCTCTCCTCTGCACACTTTTGAATAAGACTGCCCAGGCATTTAACAAGGCATTTAAGACAGGGAGGCTGTCGTCTGAACCACTTACATGTGTCTCGAGGAGGCTCCATGATGCTTCATCTGAAAGGCGCCGTGTGTTGTTGGAACCACATGGGCCAGAGAATGAAAGTGTCAGTCTTTGCTAGCTAAGGACTGGTCCCACTTTACCAAACCATCCATTTTGGTGACCTTTCAACCTACACTTCTTAGCGAAGAGGATCGCAATCAACTGGGCAGCTGTTTTATCCAAGCACAAAGTAAAACCATCAGGTAACTGCTGTACTCCTAATCTGCCCTGGGCAGGAACTTCAAACCCTACCATCTCACTCTGATATCTTGTACGTTATTTTGGTTACTTGTTACTCTTTCAAAACTGCAATGGAATTGATGTAGAAACAACTTTTCTTCTAATTGTACTGTCACTTTCTGAATTTGACATTTGGAAATAGAATGCTGTCGGCACAGAAGCTAGCTAGGAGGATAGTTCAGAGTGTGATGAAACTGCTACGTATCTGCTAGGACTAACTTACATTTAATTGCAGGCTACAGATAGGTCTCTTTTGCTCATGTTTTGTGTGACTATTCAGATGATTCGAGGAGAAATAAATGAACATTTAGAAATCCTGAATTACCTAGAACTAGTATCAGCAGGCTTACATGTTGTTCCCTGCTCATCGTTCAACTGTTAAATGTCCCATCGTCCATGCAGAGAGGAAAAACAATACCCCATGGCTAATCATACATTATAAACTGCAGGATAATGAATTATTGCCATGAGTAATTTGTTAGACACACAGATTCTGTGCTTCTCAGTTTGTAAATATCTTGTAATAATACAAATGACAGACTTTGGAAAGGATTTGCCAAACAAGAGAGGCAACTGTTGCCTCAAAAAAATCTTCCTTGACTAACTCAAAAGAAAACACTGAAAGCTTTTCTGCTTGTCGGTCTTACTTGGGTACACTTAATTTTTGGGCAAGTCTCCACACGTGTGGGCAAGCCAGGAGGGAAGGACCCTTAAATCTGGATCACAAGTGTACAATTTTCAATGCACGTCCAGGCTATGGTGTCTCAGTCCTTGGTCTCTCGAGTGGGTGTGAGATGAGGTCCCCTCAGCACTGGTTTGGTATTCTGCACCTCTTCATCACTAACTGAATTCCAATCAATAGATCTCTTGGAACAGTCTCAAATAGCTCCTTTCAGAGTGACACTTTCCTGTCACACTGTCCTATATGTGCTAGCCAGAGATCAAAAGCTCTGCATTTCTTTTCCACCTGAGCCACCTTGTGGGCCCTCTTCCTATAGCAAAAATGTTACTTTTAAGAGAAAATATACCATTCACGGTGTACAGTTTAGAAAACAGTAATGGAAACCGATGAAAGTGACAGCGCTGTGGGACTTGACCCGTTGCTGCTTGATCACCAGACTCTTCAATGACCTCTCCAAAATGAATTAATTTGTTTTGATGTAGTTTCTTGTAGATAAGCAGCCTCCCCACCAAAAAAAAAAAAATAATAAAAAATTGAGCACCTGGACAGTCCCAGCAGACATGGAAAATGATGACATCATGGGTGCGGGAACAGAATTGCTTCCTTGATTATTCCTGATACTGTCAGGACTGTGTTTGGAAATACAATCAGAGAAGTTCACTGTCAGATTTTTCTTGACATTGTTCTCACAGCAAGAGGAAATCTGAGAGGACACTGAATTAGGTTTAATGTTGCCTTCCAGTCCCTGACAGAGAAGCTTTTCTATCCGTGGAGGGAGACTTACCTGTTAGGGTGTCCTCCTTAGTATGCAAAATGTCTTGAATGTTGCCCCAAGGGGCAATAGTGCCCGGGAACCTTAAGCCACTGAAAAATGCAATGGGTCCACGTGAAATGGTTTTCATAGAATCAGAGAATGCTTTAGGTCGGAAGGGACCTTTAAAGATCACCTAGTCTGCCCACTGCCCTGCTGTGAGCAGGGACAGGTTTCATTCGATCAGGTTGCTCAAAGACCTGTCCAACCTGACCTTGAACACTTCCAATGATGGGACAGGCACAACTTCTTTTGCAAGGATTGAAGTGAAAGGAAGAACTTAGCAGAGGGGGATTTATATGCCCCTCAAAGACAGCCAGCTGAGTCTTTGTTGCATTTTTTCAAAAGCAGAGTATTCAGGTGCTTCTGGGCTCCATCCTCACCTTTTGAATCACACATGACAAAACTAGAATGAAGAGCAACGCCAGTCTCCAGGGGCCAACGTGGTGTGCCCCTCTCCAGGCACAAACCCTCTCTGACCTGCTCACAACACATCTCTGGCTGCTCTGGAAAGGAAAATGCAGGAGACAACTCTCAATGATGATTTCCCAGACGTAAATAGTGGACTGCTGTTCCCAGGTCTCCTTCCTGGGGACAGAGGCCGTGATGCTCCAGAGGTGAGGGAGATGCTCTGGACTCACTAACACGAGCAGAGAGTGTTTGACTGCAGAAAGGTGAGGCCACACCAAAACACTCCTGCTGTGCTGCGACCGGAGCGTCCCAGTCTTGGCAGGCAGCGAGGGCTGGGAGCTCCAAAAGGTTTATTTATTAAGTTTCTGGATGGGCTGCTCCGTGGGCTGGGGAGCAGGAGGGCAGGGAGCTCCGAGCGATGCTGGCCGTGGCAGTGAGCGTGATGGTGGCAGTGTCCCCCAGCCACCGCCGCCTCCGGACAGCCGTCGGGTATTTCCCACATGCTCTTGAGGAAGAGCAAAGTGCTCTCCATAACCCCATGCCAAGGAACGCAGGGTTAATGCCCGGCTGGGCAGCTTGTCCAGCAGCTGGCAAGTTTCCAGCCTTCACTTGAGGAATTTATCAGCATGAAAACAAACAACTACCATGGGAGGGGTTCTTTTTGGGCGTATTTTGCATTTCTTGGGGTCACTGCGCAGGGTTCTCAACTTCTTCTTTCTTGCCCACCCCTCATTTTTCTTCCCCACCCCTCATTTTTCTTCCCTAGCCCAGGAGGACCTGAGCAGGTGTGACACACCACTTCGAGGGCACCACCTTTCCAATGCCCACAGCGCCTGGAGAAAGCCTGGCACAGGTTACATGCCAATTCCTTGGCCTAATTAGCCTCAAAACCTATTTATGTGAATATATACCGTCACATAAAACTTTATTTCTGTATTAGAATGAGAATTTCATTGGGGGTTGGGTTGGTTTTTTTTAAGATTAAAGGTGAAACAAAAGGTTTTTTCATCTGCCCTTGGCTGTGCTTAAAGTTTCTGGGCTTCTTCCTCAGCATCTGCTGATAGGGGTAAGCCCTGAAATGGGAAAACAGCTTTTTCTTTATCTGTCACGTTACCAACGCGACTGGCTCTGTGATGGCTTCACAACACGCACACAGAATACATACATCATTTGAAAGGGCTTCTTTACAAGGCCAAAGCTTTGCTTTATATTGGAGTAACTCTGAAATAGCATTATTGCCTGCCTGGCACTGGTTGCCTGCCCGTAGCTGAGAGCAGGCTTTGCTCCACACCCTGAAAAAATTTGGATTTCAAACTAATTTGCGCCTTTATTAAAAAAGCAAAAGCCCACAAATATTCCAGGCCAAACTTGAGATGATTGCCCAGTGAGACAATAAGCTGTAAGTGCTCTAACCTCGCAGTATCGCTAAATTATTATGTTCCTGAACAATGCCGCATTGTGGAAGCAAAAAACACTGGCTGTAGCCTTCTGTTACAAATCAGCCAGCAGCGCGGGAATAAAGTTATTTAACTCTCACTCTCAGAGGTGCACAGATCAATATCACTGGGTATGGAACAGAAATGGGCAGCCAAGACTTGGTGTTTAATTAATTAGTTATAAATTATTATTGGTTTATTAAATGACTGGACTTAAGCAATGCGTAAGTGATGGCATGTAGTGATTGTGAGCATCTTCGTTTCCCAAAACCTAAAAGATGCATCTTGGAAAGACCATGGCAAGTCGGGGAAAGCGCACACAGCTGAATAATTGCAATTGCTCGGTATTTTTAAAAGCAGCTCTGGATTTCTAGCTGATGTTGCTATCTAAACTAAATGGGCTCTGTGCAATTATGGCACATAGTCCGTGCTCCTAAGGCTTGGACCCCAGCCTTTCAATTTAATTCAGTTACCTCTTAAAGTCCTACGGGATCAAGCTGGGACTGAGTTTTAGGCGTGTATATTTAATTTGTACTTTTTTTTTTTATTTTCACACTAACACTGTTTGGCCTCCAACCCCTCCTCCCTCTGCTTTGGGGGCACCGAGTGGGGCTTTGTGCACCTTTAATTCTGCTGTGGGGAAGGAGTGGGAATAACGCGCCTGCGGAGATACCTGGATGCAGAGGTATGTGCATGCCTATGGCTACGCCTATATACACCTATATAGAGGCAGCGTGTAGGTACTCACACATATTGGCACACACATGTATCGACACACACACCTATAGGCACACACGCATACCAGCACATGTATGTGTCAGCACACACACCTATAGGCACACACATGTAGTGGTGCACACACCTATAAGCACATGCACGTGTCAACACATACACCTGTAGGCACATGCACCTATAGGCACACACATGTATCGACA
>JAOTQQ010000012.1:32607178-32619129 GCA_026546715.1 Gallinago undulata | reverse complement strand
ACACCTATAAGCACATGCACGTGTCAACACATACACCTGTAGGCACATGCACCTATAGGCACACACATGTATCGACAGACACCTATAGGCACACACCTGTAGGCACATGCACCTATAGGCACACACATGTATCGACACACACCTATAGGCACACACCTATAGGTACATGCACATATCAATACATTCACCTGTAGGCACACACACCTATAGGTACATGCACATATCAACACGCACACCTATAGGCACATGCATCTATAAGCACACGTATTGACACACATGTATTGGCGCACACACCTATAGGCACACACACGTATCAATACACCCCTATAGGCACACACACATACCGACACACACACCTGTAGACACACACAAGGATTGGCACACGCACCTATAGGCACACACCCCTCTAGGCACACGCACATATCGACGCACACACCTAGGAGGCAGACACCTACAGGCACACGCGCGTATCGGGGCGCACACACATTTAGGGCTAATTACAGTCATTAACGTGATGAATACGATAAGCGGGGCGCCCGCACACCCCCCCCGCGGGCGAGCGCAGTGTCACTGATTGCGTCAGCGGCTGCGCGGTGCGCGGTCGCGCAGCGCCCCCTGCTGCCCCCGCACCCCCTCTGCGCGCCCGCGCAGCGCCCCCTGCTGCCCGCCCGTGGGGGGAGACCTTAAAGCGGCCTTCCGGTGTCGCGGGGGGGCTGCGGGAGAGATGGGGAGGGACTTAGTACAAGGGCGTGTAGCCACAGGACGAGGGGTAGTGGCCTCAAAGTGAAAGAGGGGAGATTTAGGTTAGATATTAGGGATAAATTCTTCACTGTGAGGGTGGTGAGGCACTGGAACAGGTTGCCCAGAGAAGCTGTGGCTGCCCCATCCCTGGAGGGGTTCAAGGCCAGGCTGGATGGGGCTTTGAGAAATCTGGTCTGGTGGGAGGTGTCCCTGCCCATGGCAGGGGGGTTGGAGGTCGATGATCTTTAAGGTTCCTCCCAACCCAAACCATTCTATGATAGGCAATGAGGGTTTGGGGGTGTACGGAATTTGCAGGGCAAGGTTTTGGTACTGAATAGGGTGGCTATGGGCATGGCTTCTGTGAGAAGCTGCCAGAAGTTTCCCCTGTGTCCGATGGAGCCAGTGCCAGCTCCAAGACAGGTCCCTGGCTGGCCAAGGCTGAGCCCTTCGGCAGCGGTGGTAGCACCTCTCTGAGAACATGTTTAGGAAGGGGTGAAAAAACCCACAAACTGGGCAACTGCAGCCAGGAGAGAGGAGTGACAATATGTGAGAGGAACAACTCTGCACACACCAAAGTCAGTGAAGGAGGAGGAGGAGGAGGAGGTGGTCCTGGCATCGGAGCAGAGATTTCCCTGCAGCCCATGGTGAAGACCATGGTGAGGCAGGTTGTCCTCCTGTAGCCCATGGAGGTTCACGGTGGAGCAGATATCCACCTACCACCCACGGAGGTTAACAATGGAGCAGGTATCCACCTGCAGCCTGTGGGAAGGGCTCACATTGGAAAAGTTCACGAAGGACTGTCTCCTGTGGGAAGAATCCCTCGCTGGAGTGGGGCAAGAGTGTGAGGAGTCCTCTCCCTGAGGAGAAAGGAGCGACAGAAACATGTGATGAACTGAGCACAACCCCCATTCCCCGTCCCCCTGTGCTGCTCTGTGGGGAGAGGCAGAGAAATCGGGAGTGAGGTTGAGCCCAGGAAGGAGAGAAGTGTAGGGGAAGGTGTTTGGAAGACTTGGTTTTATTTCTCATTACCCTACTCTGATTTAATTGATAATTATTATTTTTTTCTCTGAGTCTTTTTTGCCTATGCCAGTAACTGCTGAGTAATCTCCCATGTCCGGCTGAGGAGGAGAGTGATAGAGCGGCTTTGGTGGGCACCTGACCTCCAGCAAGGGTAAATCCACCACAGGTAATGACATATTTTTTTGAAAATGCCACTGAGCACCTGGGGGCATCCTCAGACTCTGATCTCTGGGCCTTCGTCCTCAAAGGTGAAGTCCTCCTGCTGGAAACTGCTGGCTGGAAATTTTCCAGCACTACTTGTTGCTGCTAGAACTTGTGATGCCTGAAATGAGCCCAAGGGACCTGCAGTCAGGAGACAAGGCAAGCAGAGGTGGCTAAATTGTCCACATCACCCAGATTAGGAAGGGATCAACCCCGTCTATTCTCACCTACCCTTAAATACACAATTGGTGGAGCCTGCAGTCAGTGGGGAGGATGGAAAATTGGTGCAGAAAATTGGTCCCTCAGACCTGCTCTCCACCTTGCTGGGGGGATATTGCCTTTGAGCCCAAGGTGATCTTTTGACCTTCTCCTGGCCAATGCAGAAATGTTCTGCTACGTGTTCAAGGCAGGTCATGGCCTGACCCAGTTCTCGGGTCGCCAGATAGCCTGTATTGTAAAGGATACCCCGTATTATATCTGCATTAAAGTTTATGGGAAATGGCTTTCCTTGGATTTTCACTGCATCCACTGCTTGTCTGGCAACCCGGACCCTGCAAGTCCAGAGATGCAGCTATTGCATACAACCAACTAAATCATGTATTTACTGTGCAAACTGCACCTCGTGCACAGTGAGCAAATGCAACTCGTCTGAAACCATCCCAGATTTTGACAGGCAAAACGCAGCAGCCCTACCTGGTGTGCAGCCCTGCCTCTGCAAGAGTCACTGTTCCTCCAGGGACTGTTGACTTATAAATCACGGGGTTCTTTTACTTCTCCATTGCAGGAATGTACTGCAGATTTATAAAACTTTTAAGACCCTGTAGTTAATGTTTCATCTCTTCATGAATATCCTGAGGGACCAAACTATTGTTTAATCTCCTACAGAAATAACCATGATTTATACAGAAGTCATCTGAAACATTTTTCTTTTATTAGCAATACCATTGCATGTCAAAACCAAAACCTAGATTTATCTACCGTTCATGCTACCCATATAATACATAACACTGTGTGCATTAAGTAAGGAATAAAGAAGTAAATATCACTCCTGTTGAGTGAAGATCTACAGATAGATGGCTTCATTTTTGGGATGATTTGGATCTAGATTAACATCCAGCAGCCATATGAGTTATGAGACCCCGAGTGTGCTAAAGGTCTCACTTTAAAGCACTCACTGTCTTTAAAGTGGGTTTGCAAGTCAAAATCAAATGCCATGGAAAAAGAAGTCAGTTTTGTTGCTCTGCCTGGCTGCCAGAGTCCTACTTGGACTTCTTCATGTGGTTCAGGTTTAACATCCTAAGCTGGGGACACTAAAATCACCAGGTTTTGGAAACACAGTTTAGAAAAGCATGATTTAAACCACCAATCCAGAGCCTGCTGCATCTGTAAAAGTTCCAAAAAGGACTATAAAAATGGGGTGGCCAAGGGGCTCTCACAGGTCCCATTTCCTAAAAGGTACAGGAGAAAAACTTTCTCCCCAGCCTGCAGATCCTGAAAGCAACGTGTCCTTCTGCACCATACCCTGTGCCCAAGCAGAGACGTGGGGGCCACCCTGCACCTGGAGCCACCCCAGTCCTACCAGTAGGACAGGTCCCAGATCCCAGCATGGGCTCTCCTGGCTCCACACGACCCACGGGAACAAGAAATAAGAGGAAAAAAATGGGGTTCAACACCCACAGCTGGGACGATGCTTACAGGCAAGGAAGGTAGTGATAAATATTTGTATTTAGTCACTTCTCAAGGGGCATGTTGGAGAGGGAAGTGTGTTTGCAATTCCCGGTCAGAAACTACCGCGGGACTCAGGGGCTGGGGTTGAAAGTGCATATCAATAATTCAGTGTAGAATGTATTATGGGGATACAGTGTAATTATCAAAAGCAAAACAAAGAAATGAAGAAAAAGGCACTCCAGCTCTCAAATTATATTTGGTCAGAAAACATTTTTCTTTTTCTTTGTATTTTTTAAATTTTTATTAAAGAAACAGAAGGTTTTGGTCAGCATGAGTCTTTAGTTAGCACCTCTGCACTTTCTGTTTTCGAGCCCGTCTTAGAACCTCAGACTTTTCTCCACAGAGAAGGGAAGCAGCGAGGAAAAATAAATAATGCTGAGCTGAAAACTTTATTTTCTCTAAGAAATAGAGCCACAGGAAGTTCAGAATTAAAGGTATGATTTAACAAGTGCTGAGATACAATATATGTTAAAACTTCAGACTGCTGCTCATCTACCCAAGCACCCAGAACTTGCCTTACAGGGACAGTTTAACAAGCACAGAAAGATGAACTGAGGATTTTGGTGTTTCTGATGACATTGAACATAAAAATTCTCTTTGTTTTCTTTTATGCATTAGTACAGGGAAGTGACAGTTGCACCTGAATAAAATGTATGTACTTGGGTCCTCCCTAATATAAATACATCTTATTTCACTCTTCATTCAAGGGCAATGCTAATTCTTAGTATCATCTGTCAGTACAACTCAAATTGCAAAATTAAAAATCAGTGGGTGCAATTCTCAGTGACATCAAGAAGGGTAATGATGGGGCTTTGGTTTCAAGCCTCCTTTCACCAACACTGCTAAGGCTCTGCCTTCTGGAGAGTGGCCTGAGAAAAGGAAGGATGAATCCATGAAGGGAGGAGAAAGATGGAGGGGATACTTTGCTGCCGTTACCTGATGCAGCTTCCCCGGACCAGCTGGTATCAGCAGAAGAATGTGCTTTGCTCTGCGAAAGATGCCCTTCTGTTTTACTTCCCCTTATCAGGAAACAAAAATTGTTATTTCTGCGATATCAGCACATCAGACTTTCTGTGGTGTCACAGCACATTTACTCCAGAAGTTTACCTGCTGCGGCAGAGTCTCTGAAGACAAGAACCAAGACTCGACATGGATCTCAAAAAAATCTTCTACTTTAATCCTGTCCTCACTTTGCTCATCCTGGCAGGATCTAAAGCAAGGATTGTCTTTCCTTCTCCTCCTCCTCTTTTTTTCCTTAACTTTGAGACTAGTGTTAGCTATTGATCTTATACCCTCATTTGCTGACAGAATTAATTATTTAGCCTTTATTTTACTGTAATTCTTGGCAGCTCTCCTTACTGAAACTCTCAGCTGCCAAATGAGGTAAAAGCAGATATTAAAATGTTCATTTGGTATATATTAAAAAAAATATGTAAAATCATTCTAGCAATAAATCACTGCCTCACTTATGGTTTCTGTTGTCCTCTAAATGGCTCTTACAGCCAAACTGCAAATCTTAGCAGCAGGACAGTAGTGGAGAAAGAGCTGCCTTCTCTCTAATTGTAATGTAGATATGCAGGATACCTGTACTATCAGAAATGTTGGAGTTGTTCAGCAGAAGAACTCAAAATCCCATAATTCAAAAGCCACATAAAGATGTTCCTTCTCCCCAAAGGTGAAAGTGACCTTTCTTTAGATAACAACCATAATATTAAGCATAAGGGACCCAAACTCCTCACCAGCATCGCCATTGTGAGGTGTGAAAAGGAAAAGACCATTGAAAAGCAAGTGATACAGCACTCTGCCATTGAACCTTCCCCACATGGTTGGTCCTCAGGGTTCCTTCAGATAAAAAATCTGGATCCATCTTCCCCCCCCCCCTCCATTTTGCAAACCCATGCAGATAAGGTTTGAGGCTTCAGGCTTACACAGGATGTCTCATCAGAAGAGAGCATGGCCCTAAGCAAGTCCCTTCCTCCCCTCACTGGGAGTTTGGTGGGACCAGATTTCCAGCCCCATTCTTCTGGCATTCTCCTGACTGCCAGGATGGTGACCTGCCTCTCAGAGCCCGCTGTGCCGGGTGAGCCCCATCAGACAAGGTGGCACTGCACAGCCTCATGCCAACTCCCTCCACAACAACCCAAAATGGCCTGGAAATGTTCTATCCTGATGGAAAAGATACCACGTTTTAGTTTAGTTGGCTAAAAAGACATTCTTTAAAAAAAAAAAAATAAGGTGTAATTCAACTCACATTTCATCAGTGTGATTTTTGGCAGAAAGTGTAAAGTAAACTAAAAGATCAAGAACAAAATTTAGTCTCAGTTTCTATTCAACCATTAATTCCAGCTGCTATAAAAGAGCTCCAATTTTGGCCCCGAGAAGAATTGTTTTCCATAGATAATCTTCTCAAAGCATATTATGATATCCCTATAGATAACAGTGAAGAAAAAAAGAAATAAATTTGGACCTGAGTAAAAGGCATAGTGATGAGAAGAAATCTCATTCTGAGCAGAAATCTTTCTACTTGGTTACCACGCAATCTAATCCTGACAGTGCACCCGACTTGAAAAATGACATCCCCATCTCCAAGAATTGAAAGGTGGCAGAAAAAAGCAGGCACTCTGTGCTTTGGTCTAAAGCAATTATGAGCTCCTCACAAGCTCAAAGACAAGAATTGATTTTCATTTCTAGATTATCAAGAGGTGGGGGCAAGCGGGTCAGGAAATCTGACCCTATCTTGACCTTGTGGATTGGATTGTTCTCAGGCCTGCTCAATATTGAAAAAGATTATTCGGGGTGGGAGGGGGGAAGGAGGAGAAGAGAAATCCTCTGGCATATTCTGTGCCCACTGATATCGAAGACTCTTCTTTTTTTTTCTTTTTACCCTGCTTTCTGATCTTTGTTATCCCACATATAGTCAAGAATTGGAAGGACTTTATTTGCAAGGCAGCCCGGTGCCCATAATGACCAAATTCAATAGGGAGAGCGGAAGCTGCGGAGTGCTGAATCAGGGGAGCACAAAAGCCATATAAAATCAAGCACAGCCTGCCTTCAGAGGAGACAGGGATTTCTTTAGATCACTCCCGTGCTATACCTATGCCTGTAAACCGCCCGCCTGAACTAAAATTTTTGTTATTACAGTAACTCAATGTTTGTGTAACACTGTTCATTTCAAAAGGCTCCGGCCCACTGCGCCGTTACTTGGCTTCCATGGAAACTCTGCCATTTCCTGAGGTGAGCCACAGGCAGCTATGCTTGAAACTGAAGTACGTCGAAACCTTGCTAATTCAAGTGCATTGGGACCATATCACTGCTCAGATTACTGAAAACTGGAATTATTGTAACATTGCTTTATTTGCACTTTAATTTTAAACTATCCATCTTTTTTTTTTCAAATAAGAATTCTGTAGGTGCTTCAGATAAATGCATAGTTGTGGTTTTTTTCCTTTTTTTTTTTTTTTTTTTCCCACTAGGAAAGATTATTTTGGCTCCAGGGAGTAATACACAAGTTAAACAATAACTTCAAGGAGTAGGTATGAAAAATATAAACCTTGTAGAGGAACTAGAAGCAGCAGGAGGTCAGGATTAGCCCAAACACTAACCCAGCTATTCAGATTAATCAGTTCCGGAGTAGCAGGGTCCCACTCTATAAACTGTATAGTGTGTATACAGTCAGCCGCTGCTGAAATATTGCCATTTCTGGCAGAAATGCCACAGCTGCTTAACAGCCCACATCGATACAAGCCCTCAAAGGAGAGAATAGTAAAAAAAAACCAACCCTGACCAAACCTTTAGCCAACTGTAACTGCAGGACTGCTACAGCAACATGGACTTGGGCAGTGAAAATTGTGTTACTGCAACTGCCTGGTTTCCCAAAGCTTCAGGAAAAAATGAGGAGTTTATGAAAGGGTAATGGAAGGAGGCAAGCAAAGCCACGCATGTGTTGCAGCTGAGTGTAGGCATTCAGGGCAGTGGGGCAGAGAATAAACTTGTTTTCTGTAAGAATCTGTTCGGTTAACACATCCTACTGCTCAGCATTTTCACTCTGGTTTGAAACTGACACGTGTCTCCAAAATAAGAATCAACAGAAGGCCACTTTGCCTGTGCCCTGGTGTATTACTGCCCTAAACCAGGCAAAGATTTGACGTGAAAATGCCTAAAATGCCCCAAAGTAGATCCCTGCTGCTGCTAAACCTCTTCAGCCAGCCTTCCGATTGGAAAAGCTGAAGGGAATTATCTGACCACAATCAGAATAACAAACGAAGGTGTAAGTGTGATGATGATTTTGTAATTGTAGTCCCTCGCTTACAGGACTCTGAAGCGGGAATCTGAGGCACAATGGTCTCTGCACACATAAATGCTATAAAATTAGTGCAGACAGCTGGCAAATCATTAATTAACAACAGTAATGGTTTCAAACTAGAGCTCTGGGGACTCCACAGGAAATAGGAAGTGCACTGGTCCTGCTTTCAGTTATGCCTCTGACCCGCTTTCTTCCCCATAAATAATAAGAAAAATACCAATCCGTGTCTGAGGCACCGTATCACGCAAGCCCCCGCCAGCAGCCCTGGAGACAATGCGTGCTCTGAACGAGTTGCAGGACAGAAAGCTTTCTTCAGGCATGCTCCAGCACCAGGGAGCTGCAAAACTGACTCTGGAACACTATGCGTACAGTGTGAGACAGTTAAAGAAATCACAAAGAGCATCCCAAAGAATTCAAGATTAAAAAAAAAAAAAAAGAAAAAAAAAAAGGTAGCTTTTCCCCCCTTCTATTGTAGCCTAATTTTTACATATTAGATGATTCATATTGTCTCCTGGATTGTCCCCAGGAGTATCACACAAATAGAAGTGCACATAAATGCTAAGCTAGTATGTAAATGAGAAATAATCTCAAGATTTATCTATGAACTCCAGCTTCTTTTAGCAAATTAATTCGTTGACAGCAGAAGGGTTACTGTCTCTCTGTGAAACATATGAGGGAAAATGTTGGTTCACAACAGATTTATTTCCACAATAGACCTAACAGGTCCAATAATTATTATAGTTCACCATGTTGTTCCCCAGTTTGTGCTGAAGATTGGATTCCCTGTTAGCACAAAATATATCTGCAGGGAGAGCAATTTAAAATGCGCAATATTTTCTCCTGAGGATGAACTCTACTATAGCAGCATCTCCATATTCACAAGATGGAAGTGATAATCTGGAAATTATGTACTAGTAAAGCCCTGGGGAACAGGCAAAGAACAGTTATCTTATGGCAAGGGAGAGGCTGCCTGGCCTCAAATGTGCGCTTTGTGCCATCCTTTCTCCGGGAAAATCCAGTCCTTTCTGTTCTGAGCTGGCAACGTTCTGGGTCCTACCACCCCTGAGCCAGCCTGCACCTTCCTGGCAGCCCTGGGTCCAAGCTGGGACGGTGGGGGTGCAAGGGCAGGGGTTTGGGTGGAGAAAAGAGACCAGTTTGGGACTGGAGGAGACAACACGGGCACCACCAAATCACCCAGGGCTGTGGGCTCTCCTGCTCCCTGCCCGGTTAGCGCAGCAGTCCCGGGGCTTTATGCCACTTGCTGGATGGGAGCAGGGGGTGACAGATGCATGGAGATGTCCATTTAGGTGGCAAACCCTAAGCCTTTTCTGCCTCCATAGGAGGAAACTGAATGTTACACCTCTCCCTGACTTTCTGCATCAGAAATGCACCCATTCCACTGGTTGCTGTGTGCTTGGGCTGGTGAAGGGGAATGAGGTTTTGCCCTTTGGTTTTGTTTTTTTGTGTTGGTATTGAACCAGATTTCTGATGTTTATAGAAACCATCGGAATAGGTATTTTGGCTTACTGATGAGAAAAGGTGCTGAGTGACTAGAACAGGTTGCACAAGCTAGAAAAGACTGAAGTATTCAAATAAACGTGTATTTAAACTATAGAGCTGGCCAAGAAACGTAAAGCCACCTCATGTTCAGAGGGAGTGCTAACCTGATCTAAGCAAGCTCATCTCTCCCTGAGATCCTGTCCATTCCCGTCATTTCCTTTACTCTGTTTCCCTTTTATTCCTTCTGCTGTGCTGCCCTGAGGTTGAAGGGAAGGGCTGAAGCAGCCGCATTTCGGTGTCCCCGCAGTCCCCCAAACCCCCCCGCGGCAGATTACAGAATTACTCCAGCTCCCTGCATCCCTGCACCGGTGATAACAGAGCTGCAAACCTGCCTTGGTTTCTCAGAGCAGCCTCTGGAAGTCAGGAGAAGCTCCTGCTGGTGTGTGAGCGAGCCTGAGACCTTACACACTAACAGAGGTTTTGAGCATCTTAACCCTTTTATCGCTTGACACTCTGGTCTTTTTATTCTGTGGTACAGCCATGTCCAGGAGGACATTCACATTGGTAAGCACCTGGTGTTTGAAAAGCTACATGCACGGATCTCCTTTGTCCAAGGAGGTGAGGTAAAGTTTACAGAACAAGTTTTCTGTGCTTCAGGGATGTGACACGGGGGATGTGTCACACTCAGAACAGTCAAGATACACAAGGACGATAGATATTACCATGAGTGAATAATTCAAACAGAATGGGCAGGAGGAGGGAAGGGAACCCACAATTACAATGGCATGAAGTGAAACAAATTCCTTACCTTGCTTTGGGACAATCTGCACTTACAGCACCAAAACGTCACATAGCTCTAGTTCAGCAGAAATTATGGAGACCAAGACTCCTGTAACTGAGTTTCAGAAGCTCAGACATGGCTTGGAAAAAACAAAATAACAAAAGAGTTTCAATGTGTCCAAACTGTTCAGTGACTCAAACAGCAGTAGTTTTTATGCCACTGAAAATAACAGAAGAAAAAATGCACTGGGCAGTTCCTGCAGTGTGTTTTACATGAGCCCTTTTCCCTTCCAGGTCTGTAAGCACAATTACTCTACCAACTTTTAAATTAATGACTTCAGTTTGTGTTTGGTACAGGGGAAACCAATCTCCTGATGAATTATTTGCTTTGCACCCATGGGCTGAACGTTTCTGGCGTGCAGGAGCTGCGCTTTCTGCCTGTGGTTTTGTTGCTGTCAGTCAGTCTGGGCTCCACTGCCTCCAAAAAAATGCTGTGTATTTCCAGAAATTGTTAAATGGGGGCTGTTGGAGAGTTACAAACAAGATCCTTAACCTCCTTCCATGAAGCAAAGTCAGACTTAACCCCACCTACAAGACCTGTAAATGGAGACAAGGTCACACACCTGGCTGGTCCCCAGTGCCAGAAACAGAAACCAGGATTTTTTTCTCCCGTCCTCATCCCTGGGCAGTGCAGTGCCCAGTGCCAACCGTGCTCGAATCTCTGTTGCAATAAGTAGTAGTTGTAATTATGGTCTCCCTGTAGAGTTAACCCATCTACTCTTTCTTTCTGTGAGGAGCTACCTCACATATGCCCTCACATACCCCACTATGCCATACATAGTGGCACGAAACAAATAAATGTGGAAGAACAAATCTATTTCTCTAACATCCATAGAGCAGACATCAGCTGCAAAACTGTGTGTTACTTAGCAGTTGTTCAAACCACAATAACTGTAACACTGAGGAAAAAAAACCCAGATCTAATTAGACTCCATGTTTACTCATTCTTTGTCATTACATGAAATGAAATACAGTGCATAATTCCTGTAGGACACAATCCAATGTCTGTCAGAGTCACTGGAAAGACATTTATTTTAATGGGGTACAGACCTTGAATGAAACAGGGATACGATGGTTTATGATATTCAAACGGAAAATATATATAAGTATTGGCAAAAATAAAAGTGGCTTATATATTTCACTGTTCTGCTTCAGAAAAATATCAGACCCAGATGACTAAAAGTAAGGGACAACAAGTAAATTTGTAACAGAAAATTATTAAAAAAAAACTGTGCCAGGAAACACAGTTTTCATCAATGTAAATCCAGTTGTTGTTTTACAACCTGATGGATAAATATTTATATTCCTTAGACATGCCTGTATTACCAGTACTTTTCTTTTTATTATCCATACAGTGGCACAATCCTTTAGAAAGTACCACTAAGCTATTTGGATCTGAAGCATCTTGTGCAACTGGGTTCCAGAAATGTTGATGATCTGTGTCTCAAAAGCAGTTTGGAAAGCTAAATTAAAACAGGATTTAAGACACAATAGAAATAAACTGGCACCAGTTATTCATCAATAAATCTTTATGTCTCTCTGTTCTTTCTTTCTTTCTTTCTTTCTTTCTTTCTTTCTTTCTTTCTTTCTTTCTTTCTTTCTTTCTTTCTTTCTTTCT
>JAOTQQ010000012.1:32505759-32588432 GCA_026546715.1 Gallinago undulata | reverse complement strand
TCTGTACTGATGGCGAGGATTGTTCCGGCCCAGGTGCAGAACCTTGCACTTGCTCCCATTGAACTTCATGAAGTTTATTTGAGCCTACTTCTCCAGCCTGTCCAGGTGCCTCTGGATGACATCCCGTCCCTCAGGTGTATCGACAACACCACACAGCCTGGTGTCATCTGCAAACTTGCTGATGTTGCTCTCAATCCCTCTGTCTGTGTCATTGATAAAAATGGAGATTTGTATGTGTGTGTGCATAACACCACCTTTCCTTTGAATCAGACCCAAGCCAACATTTTTTTTGTGGAAATTGTACCCTCCTCCATGCTGGGAGTTTCCCATATTCAGCAGTGTCTTTGTTCACAGGTGTTCTCAGGAGATTTACTGTGAATTGACTGTCAGGCTATGAAGAGCTGGTGTGAGCCTAGGGTACTCATTCTTGTTTTGGCACTCATCTTCATGGATGATCCTGGGCTTCTCTGTACCCTGCTTGTAGACAGATTTTATAGGCAAGTTTGGAGATTAAAGTGTTACATTCCAGGAACATCCTGAGGAACTGAGTAAGAGGCTGCCAGAACCTTGGCTTGCGAGAACATTAGTGGAAACTGAGATGCTGTGGATAGAACATCCCGGGTACCATGAAATTACCCACCAGCTCTATTGTTTTGCTTCCTTGATGCCATAGAGACTTCTGCCCAAAATACAATGTCCTTAAACTGAAGATAAAACCTGTTGGTGGTTGCGTATGTAACAAAATTGAAGTGCATTTACATTTGTAATTAAATGTTGTCCAATTAGTAAGTATTGGCACTGGAGCTGTTTGGTGCTAATCACCCTCTTCCCTCTGATATACTTCAGAGGTTCTTAGTTGTCTCTTGCTATCATTTCTGCAGGGTCGTAGTCTTTGTTCTATTCAGGGCCCAATCTGGAGCCCACTTTGCCAGTGTGCTGATACAACTGCCTTTGTGGATGTCTGCAACTGCAGCATTTATCACGTCTTCAAGCCACGGATCTCTCACAACTGGCATAATTGCTTTCTCCCTCTGTTATTGTTCAGCTAATTGAGGCAAAAGCTATGGTTTGCCCAGCTGATACATTCTTCAGGAAAACTAAGAGTATTATTTCAAGTGAAATTCACCATGAATTGCTGAAAAAAAAAAAGAAAGAAAATAAATCCAATGAAAAGCACCCCAGTGACTCCTGCACAGAAGCAGTGTGGGGAGGGCTGATTTAGTACAACAGCTGCTTTATTCAGTGGCTCTGGGATGGAGTGGGGTGCCCCAGGGAAGCATGGCCAAGAAAGAACTGGACACCTAGTCTACACTAGATGCTATCATGAAGCAAGCATAGGATCATGACGTCATTCCAGCTCAGAGGCTGGAAGATTAGTCACAGAGGAAATCCATTTCTTGCTCAAAGGTTGGGCACCGGATTCTTCGTGGAAATTTCACATGCTGCTTTTTTTTTGGTGGGCTAGCAGGTAATGCAATCCTTTTGCAATTGATGGTTGTCTTGCGTCTGATCTAGGTGCAGGTTTGATGTTCTAGTAACACCAGATGACATTTTACCCTTTACAATATTGTTGAATCGATAAATGCAGACCTTGTTTATTAAGTACAGCTGACATTGTCTTGCCAAGGACTCATGTAAAACAGATCTGGGTAATACTGTGATTCAGTAATGACAGCTTATATTAAAAGAGAAGCATAAGGCTGAAGCTTTACCACAGGATATTGGTTTTCTACAGATTCTAGTAGGGTAAGATCAGTGCCTCATCTTGCAAGAATGGATAAACAGAGTAAACTATTATGTGCTGCATGGAGATCTTTTCAAGGACGCTGAAAAATCAAGGGCTTTTATCAGCAGTCAGAAATGCTGTAGCAATTTTGGGAAAAGAAGCCTCGACACCCATGACAAGTATTTGCCATTCCTTCCCTTTCACACTATTGCTCAGTGAACTGGTACCATCTATCTGCCAGATGTGGCCTCTTCAAGCTGTATTTAGATGAAGGCTTGTTGAAGTGTGAGATGTTCTTCACTGTAATATCTTAGATGGGGTGTTTCCCAACCCCCCCAAAATGGCAGTAAGTTGGTCCAGCCCCATCCTGGTTAGTCCATTTTTCTGTCCTGCCTACCCAAACTTGACTGCTCTGTTGAACACTGCCATTCACCTGCCTGACACACAGTCAGTATTGGTACTTCTCTGTGGTCCCAGAGACCTTCTTTCTGGTAGAGACCAGGATGGACAGAGCAACGAGCTAGACCTCACCCAGACCCCCAAAGCTCTGGCTGCTCTGTGAGCATGTTGCAGTGGCCCTCTGTAATAAATTGTGTGCTGGCAGGGCTGTGGCACACCAGCACTCAGCACCACCTTCTGAGTCAGCCCTCTGAAAACTGTTCCAGCACATGGGAGTCTTGAGATGAATTCACCACTGAACTCCAGACACTTTTCTTCCCAAATGACAATCAAAAGCAAACATGAGTCATGTACAGACCACCTTGGGTGGGCTTTCATATAGCACATTCCTAGGTCCAGAAAAGGTGCTGCCATGTCAGTCTAGCTCCTCATGCCTCTGTCATACAACTCAAAATGGTATACCTGAGAGTTTCTAAACCATACATGGACTGTTTTCCCCCTTAAATACGTAACCACAAAGAAAAATGACATCTTTATGCCCTGCAATTTTTCCCATGAGGGTTTTCTATTACCTTGTCTGTCTGAGACCTTTCTTTCCCTTCACCTCACTGCCTGCCTTAGTGGTGGCACCACAAGGGTTACTAACAAGACAGTTTTTTGGAAAGACATTTTGACTGGAGGAGCAGCTACAGAAACAAACAAGCACTTGAGCCATTCTCCTGGCTCCTAGTTTCCTTAATGCCTTCAACTTTGAGCCAGTGCAAGGTATTATGAGATGACTCACCAACCTTGTGCAACACATCTTTCCAAATTCAAAATCTCTCCTCAAACTCTTTCAGGAATTCTCACCTCCTCCCCAGCCCTGTGGGTTATTGCAGGAGTTTATTTGCTTTGCAGTGGAAATCTTTGCAGATGTCCAGGTGTTTCAAAGGGAGCTGAAGCCAAAGTTAGAGCTCCCATACTGCTTGGTGTTTGCCAACTCTTTGCTCTGTCTATCTATATACCCTGTGGTTCTCTTGCAGTCCTGCATCAGCTCTGAGACCACGGTCCTGATAGGTAGAGAAAATTTGGCTTTTTAAACAGAATACCAGTTTCCACCCTGGGAATCGAGTTCCCTTATTCTGGAAGAGAGTAATCAAGTCCTTACATGAGGCTCCTGAGCAGAAATGGATGTTGGGGAGAAAGGGAAAGGAGAGGTAGCACTTGGCTAAATTAAGTAGCAATGCAAATCAACCAGCTACTGCCCAGGGCCTTCAGCAGTGTCATGCTGATATTGGCCTCAGTGCAACATCCTTCAATAAGTCTTCAGAGCAGTAGGGACATTTACTGGTCTTTTTCTTACTGCTTCCCCTTTAGCAGCCTGCTGAAACTAATTTTTTAAGCCTCTTTCCTTAAGAGCCTCGCAATAGGCAGCCCTCTCAGTCCCTCCAGAAAATCCTCTCCTACACCCAGCTCTAGTAAATGATGGCATGGCAAAGGGCCCTTCTGCAGCCAGTGGCCCGAAAAGCAAAAGCTCATCTGGCCGGTCACTTTCAGGTTTTGATAGCTTTTACTTTTGGTTTTTTAGTCACTGGCTAATACAAGTTTGCTACTCAGCTTGATCTCTTGAGCGTTATTTATTTTTGGGTCTTCTGTGCGGACAGAATTGCTGTCACCAAGTCCACAGGGGCATTATAGGAATGTGCAATGAAGTCCAAGAATCTCTTGGCACTGTGCTGTCCCAGGGTAGGAGGGGGACAGACTGGGAACTCGGAGCAGAGACTGCCATACAGTGCAGAGATAACATAATGCAGTGACCAAGTGAGTCACGACACGTGGCAGAAGATTTGATTCTCTTTGATGAAATCACAGATTATGTTCATATCCGGGATCAAAATTTCCGTATTGTAAAGAGAGCTATAAATATGTGGAGAGCTGTAATCTTTTCCTGATATTTTGCATTACTCCATTCACTGAGATTTTTTTCCAAATATTAAAAGAAAATATCACTTCTAAAATGGCACATGGCTATTTTAAAAGTAAGCTACCTGGTTCTTCTGGAGGACTGTTTTTCTTGGTCTTAGGATGAACCTCACTGGGGGCTTGGATGCTACAAACAGACTATCGTTTCCTTAGCAAGCAAATCAGACACATCCTGGAGACACAGTGTGGATAGTTTTCATAACCAAAAAATGATCTAACATAGAGCTTTTTCATCACCAGAATGCCACAAGAAGCATGCAAACTTTAGTAGAGAAAGAAGAAGAAGAGCAAACCACTCACAAAATACACATTAGCCATTCTTGCAGACAAACAAGACCTACAAAAATGTCAGGAGGAGGTCCAGGGTGATGTTTGAAGCCTTGCTTAGAAAAATAAGCTTTTGCCGTTTGAGTCCATCAACCCACCTTGGTATGATTAGGACAGCCTGAAATATCAAAGCTCAGGCAAAAAAGAGAAGGGAAACAGAAGAGGGAAAACACAAACAAAAGAATGGGTCAGTATGAGGATAAGCGTTTGAGACATTTGTATTTTGATCAAGGGGAAGCACTCAGAAAAGATGTAGAAATACTTATCCGTATAGTTTCATGGAAAATGCAAGAAATCAGATAGCCCATGGGCTGACTGGGAATTGATTTCTCCCTAATTTAAAAAGCCCAGTCTGTGAGTTTGCCAGCTGTCACAGAATGAGTTGGGGCAGAAAGGAACGCTAGTGGAGCTCAGTTCCAGCCCAGCTGCCCCCACGGCCTCCACTCCACTGCTCCCTGTCCTTCTGTGCCATCAAGTGACGGATGGACTGTAGTCCAAAACCCTGCTCAGGATCACATTATTGTGAAAGGCCTCTGAATATGGGCAGCCTCCCAGCTCTTGTAAACCACTGCACCCATCAAAAGTATGGAAGAAACGTAGAAAACACCAATGACACTGTAGAATAAGTGTTGTATCATTAAACGTATTTATATGCACTTGTCTTCAAAACCACTGAAGCCTAAATCTCCAGAAATGAGTGACTGGCTTAAAAAGGCCTGTAATGTGAACATCATGCAATTGATTTTCATCAAAGACAATTATCTGGGTAACATTCTTTGGGGGATATGTTAGTTCACGGTGCTTGGTATCCAGATGGGACTGGATGTCATTAACCATCAGGGAGTATGAAAAGGAAAGAGCAGAATATGTATTATTCCCAGCATGGTGGCTTTTAACCCCTTGATGAAGGGAGCCAGAATTTCCTGAGGCTTAGGAGGCAATGCTGGTGCCAGACCTAATGGAGATGTGGAGTTCATTTTATTCTGAGTAGGTTTTATGAGTTGATCTCTGGCATTTCACATAGAAGAATTCCACCGCGTTCTCACATGTATAATGGCTTTTTTTTTTTTTCTCTCAACAAAGGTAAAGCAAAGATGTGCAATATGCATGAGGGCTATATGTATACAAAATCAGGACAGAAAACAACTGCCTTCTTCCTTGAAAATATTAAGTGTGTTTCAACTATGTTCTACAATTTGGATTCGTTTCCGTTTCTTTTCTAGGTGCAATTCAAAATGCTGATATATAAAGCGTTTTCCAGTTTAGAGTTTATCTGTATTAGAGTTTTCTGCATTTCTGTGCTAAGGTTTGACACTAGAATTGCCTTTGCCTACTCCCTGTTACCACCTCCATCCACATTCGCTTTAAATGGAGCACAGTTTCACAGAAAGCTTCACCTTGGCTCCCAACACACGCAAAATGAATTTGACTTTTTGGGTCTGCAATGAAAGCCAAAAGCCCAGGAATTTTCTCCCGGTTTCAACTTTCATGGGGACAGTTCCATGCAGCTGAAGTCCTTTGAGATGTGCCAGGCTCCTAATGAAAAGGAGCTGGAATTGCTAGTTGAGGTTTCATGAGCAGGCAGGGGGGAAAGAAAGAGTGAAATTCTGCATTACCCAGAGCTTGTGCTGACAGATGAATTAAAATGTAAATCTGGGCTTAGATTTCCAACACCAGGGCATAAAGTTAAGCTCCTGGGTTTCTCCTCAGTCTCTTAAATAAATCCTAATTTTAAGAAGTCCTCACTGCCCCAGCACTCCCCTGTAGAAATTTAAACAGGGTTTTAGGAGGACCCAGTTATAAAAGCCTTGGCCCAGTTTTCCAAATATATGCTGCTGTAAATCATAGCATACTTCACAGTTTAAAAGGGGAAGGAAACTGCAGCCTTAAAACTGAATGAGATGCTGTTTTTGTGCTCATAGGCATTGCAAAGTGAGAAGAAAATGTTCAAATCCTCGCCAAATGAAAAGCAAGCCTCAAAACAAAACTAATCAATCAAAACCAGAGAGTTTTGAACTGAAGTGATCAAGAGGGAAAAAAAGAAAGAAAAGATAACGGTCCCATTTTCTGGAGTAAATCCCTATGTTGATAATTTTGGGCAGCTCCTTTCCTTTGTGAGACAAAAAGCAGGAAAAAAGAGTTCTAGTTGGATTTTAGTACTCTGCAATGGGGTGTGCTACTTCTCTTGGCCTTCTCATTTTGGGAGTAAAAAGTATATAAATGTCTGAGATTTATTTAGTGAAGCAATGAAACTGAGTCGAGTCGTCCTGCTGAAAAGTGTTGCTGCTCATTTGGTCTCTGCTTGGTTCAGAACTGCCCTTGAAAATGTGGTCCTGGCTGGTTATTCCCAAGTTAGCTATCTCGGGAAATTTCTGCCTGGCCATCACCCAAGCAAACGTAAGGCACACAACAAGCAATGTGGGTGCGCATTTTGAATGAAGCCAAAATATTTCATGGTCACATCTTTTCTGAAATGTGCTGAGGTGATTTGCTGAATCAAGACCCAAAAAAGCAGTTCGGGGTGCCTTTTAGTTGGCCGGTGAGAAGCTGACTGAAATAAACAAAGGGTTTCTTTTCACAGGCTGCATGGATGGCAGTGAGCACTGCCAAGTGGCTGCTCTGCAGCGGGGTTTGAATAACATTTTCTCATTCCACTGGGGCGATTGATCCGCCAAGGTTTGTTTTGGCAGGACCTTGCCTATCGTGGAACGTAGAAGAGCATGGGAGAGCCTCCAGTGGCTAGGGGTGGGGATGATGTTCATTATGAGATCTTTTGTAAAGTATTTGCAGTATTCTGAGCATCAGAAATTGAGATTTTTTTTTTAAAAAAGAGAGAAATAATGTAGGAAAATGCATAAATAATTACTTAGATGCCATCTGGTATGAGGTCTTGTAGCAGTGGAAACATGACGTGACACCTTGCAAGGCGAGAAACCATTGTTTTAGGACAATTAGGCCCATCCCAGCCTTGTCTATAGTTTCCCATAGATGATTATAACAAGAGTGACAGTAAATGTACCGGCGCAAGGAAAACAGTGCAGCAAAAATGAGGCAGCAAAATAACCCTGCCTCCTTTTAAAAACAAGAATGTTTTTAAACCATGCAGTAATCACTCATCCCAGCAACGAGTTCTGGAAAAAAAGTTTGTGTTGAGTTCTGAAAAGTCACCAAATGCTTCTTCTTGGGAGGCTGGAAAGAGCTGTGAATATCTGTGCCATGTAATACCCTGGGCTGGGAACTCAACTCCTAGTTTTAATCTGAAACAGCCTCGTGTTTGGCTGGGTCTGCCAGCCGCTGCTAGGCTACGTTAGGCAGCGATGCAAGTCCTTCTGTGCCGGGATGGGAGGGAAAAGCCTGACTTTCGGCCCCGTGCCATGGGGAATCTGGTGCTGGCCCAGCTGGGCAAGATGCTCTGAGAGGTGGTAAGCAGTAAATAGAGGGTTCGACACAAGCTCTTGGGCAGTGTGTACAAAAGCCAGCGTCACCACATCCCCTGCCAGGAGAGGTGAAGCCTGAACAGGTAGTGGTGTTGGGGAAAAACCTTTGCAAGCTGAAGAGGAGCTGTGACAGCCCGAGCCAGGGGTCTGCGCTCGGCTGCTCCGGGCTGGAAGCCGCTCGCTACCCGCACACGGTGGTGCCTTTACAATGGTTGACTTTACAAGATGCAAAAGCCGACTCTGCTCATGGGTCATCAGCTCATATTGGCTAATAAAATCCACACTCTACTCACAGGCACTGTTGGTCAACGTGCCTCCTTGCTTATAGCTGCATAAAATGATACCATACTGTTTGGCACAGCTGTACGTAGTGGAATCACATTTAAATTTGCCCATAAAAGAACCATTACTTTACAGCAATATTAAAAGAAACCATTTATGAGTGTTAAATCTTTATTTAAATATAATCCTTACCATGTGTTGGGTGGAAAAAGCAGCAGCCTGTAGCATAAGAAAGGTATACTCAGTATATGGGGTTTTAAAAACACTTCAATTTTCTGGATTTTTCTTGGACGGGGGAGGTCTGTTAGGTGGGGGGGAGTCCAATCTCTGGCTGGTCAAAGCATGCAAGAAACTGTCTCTTTATTTATTTAGTTTGTTTGGCCCTGCAGAGGCATAGTGCTGGCCATATTTATGTGTCTGAGCTCTGGCATCTGACAGGAACTGGAATGAAAGGGCCATTACGCCTCCCCTCCTGAATATCATTTAGTGCAGGGTATATACAATGGTCAAACAATACAGCTGTGCCCCCCCATCTCCCCCTCTCCCCTTTCCACTATATGTCCCCATTCTGTACCTTCCTGGTCTGTATGTTCATGCTATGTTCTCCATACCTGCCACACTATCTAATTTCTCTCTAGCACCCATAATAGAATTTTCTGTGGTGACAGCTAGCGTTCTTCTACTTATACTCCATGATGGATTGTTTCAAAAGCCACCTTAAGGTCTTGCAAACCTCTTGCCAAGGCTGCTAGACAATGCAAGAGCTCACAGCTGCTCCTGCTCAAAAATATGAGCAGGATTCATCTCAGGCTGAAATCCCACCATTAGGGGGGCAGAGGGAGGCATGAGGAGAGCACGGCTGGAGCACCTGATATATAGTCGATAGATGCAACAGCCCCGAGCAGCACAGCCTGCCCCTGCTGTAGCTCCTTCTGTTCTTCCAGAAAGACACAAGCGCTCACTCTTGCTGGCTTCCTCTCCCTTTCCCCAGTCACTCTGCCTACAACCTCGCTGACAATTATAGCTGGCCAGTGCCTCCTCATTATAACCAGTTTGCACCACTTGATTTAGACCTTAGTGGAAGTTTCTCTGAAAGCTTTCTTTTTCTGGGAAAGTTTTAACGTTTTTTTTCAAGAGAGAGAAGAAAAAAATGGGCAAGACAAAATGTTTGTGCGAGAAACAGTAACTTTTTATTGGGAGGATAGCAGGTGTTGGATTGTTGGGGTTATTTTTTTTTGTGAAAGGAAAAAACTGACCTGTGCTATTTTTTCTTTCTGTTTGTCATTTTTTTCCACGACAAAAATATTTGACCATCACTTTTTATGGCTGTGAATGCTATTGGAGACATCCAGCAAAGCCTCTACCCAGAAAGACAAAAGAGGGAAGAGCAAGAAAGGTCCTTGCAGCCTTTTCCTTTTTAAAGCATTGTTTCAAGAGAGTGCAGAGCTTTTGGTGCAAAATACAGCAGTTGCCATATTTATTTTTCAGATCTCTAGGACAACTGGGAAGATCTATTTCCATTGACCCAAATAAATCATATCCCACTAATCTAATTCATATTGAACTGTTTAGAAAACAGGTGCATCCAGCTCATCCTATTATCTATGTAAATATTCAACAAAAACTCTGTGTACAATAACAATGTCATTTTTACTTAGCAAGGCAAATCTTGACAATGCACTAACCATGGGCTTTTTTTTTTCCTCAGCAGCCCATGTCTGGAGACATTTTCATTCCTTACTGGAGAATCACAAAACCTGGTATGCAATATGAATAATAACTTATCCCAGATAAAACACAGGGTGGAACACAAAGAAGAAAGAAATATAATTTATGATCTGATGTTTATTGTGTAGCAATGCATTATTCCATGCTTTTTTTGCAGCATTTTTCATTGTGTTCATATCTTGCAAATGTTACAGGAAATTAAGGGAGCATAGCAGAAAGGGTGGATAAAATTCGCTTCTCTGTATATATAATTAGAATTGGACCTGGACATAAACATGGATTAAGCAAGCAGAAAGGAGAAACTAGTAAACCTTGTTAAGCATTATGCAAGCCAGTACAAAGCATTTCATAACACAGTGTTGATAAAAGCATTGTTATATTTTTCTAGGCTAAATTCTTATGCTGGAATAACCAGCTGTTACGAAGTCAGCGTAAATCAGTGGCAGTCTTTGACGCAGACCCTAAATCCAGGCTGCCTCTGCTGAAATCAGTGCTGGTACTTCAGATTAACACCATGGTAACTGAGATCAGAATCTGATCCACAGTCTTAGGTCATATTATTCCAGGAGGAGTAAATTTTCCTAAGTACGTGGCATTTTTTTACCTGATTTTGTGGGTTCTCTCCAATATTCCAGCCACTCTTCCTTTCGCCTCTGGTTACATGGTGCTTATTCCCATCAACAGGACACAATGGATGTGCTGAAAAGTGGCATATAGTGGAGCAGCGGTTAAAATTGCTCTTGCAAATACATCCAGTGCCCTCAGGAAGATTAATCTGAGTGAAGTACCTGAAAAGCTGGAAAAACCTCCATATACTTCTGAATGCACATATTCATTGGGAGCTGATTGCTGTTCCTCTAGTGCCCTGTAAATCCTTGAGGAATGCAGCTGAGGTCTGGGATCTTCCGCAAAGGGATTTAGAGTGGTTGTGAACAGAAAAATGGAGGATTTGTCTGACTTTTATAAATCTGACAGTTTTAATATATTTTTATAGAGAAATTTTTAGTCATACTAAAAAAACTATGCAGCTTGAGAGAATCCTTCATGAACCAACCAGTCCAGCCCTGGTTGCATCCGGCATTCATGAGTTTTCACCAGAAAATTTGGATCAATAATTTTCAGACTAGAGGTTTGTTCATGAGTTCTTTACTACTTATTATTTGTAATTGGTTACATAGCCCGTCTTTGCCCCCTTACTAGGTTACTGGAACCTCGTAAGAGGGAAAAGAACATCAGAGAATGGTAAGTACAAATTATGAATAGTGAATTTCTGTGCTCATGCAGACCCAGTGGCCACAAATCTTCACGAAAAGGAGTGACACCGAGATAATGCAGCTCATGCACAAGATGCACAAGTGGATTTTTTCACTTCATGCCTCCTGTGTCCTATGCAGAATTATCCTCTTGGCTTTTTGGTAGAATAGGTTAATTTAATCCTTATCAACCCAAATGCGGTAGTCAGTGAAATTCAAAGATGGCAGAAATCCAAATGCTCATCTTTAAGACTCTCATAAGTCTTTTAGGATCATAGTCTGCCTGAGTTATCCACGTAGTCAGAAGCATTAGCTGAAAAATACATTACAGGTACCTTAAGGAAAGATTTTTTTTTTAATCAAACCAGTTGATGTAGGTCTAAGGGTATTTTCTCTATGGACTGTAGATTCCATGAATTTAATATAGATGCACAAGAGACAATTTAGTTAAAACTTTCACTAGAATTGTATTTCTTATACAGAATACTTCTCACTGTTTCTGAAGGGTCAGTTTTCCAGTCATGACAGTGAAACAAAATAAAAAAATGCTGGGTAACAAGTCTCAGACACAAGAAGTCTGATATTTTTTTGACAAAGTAAAGTGCTTTTTGGGATGGACAATGATGATTTGCAGATGTGTTTCTGTTTTGAAAAAACTGTCACTGAGAGAGAGACTTCAGGTTCAGACCAGATTTTCTGTACAAAACATGAGAGAGAAGCCAGAGCACGTAGTGATCCAGAGGGCTTTCCTGGCACCTTGGAGAGGTAGGAGGTTCCATATCTCAAACACTTGGAAAAGGGTGTTTCCTGGTGTTTCCTATTCAGGCAGTTCCACTTCATACAAATGCCTGAAGATGTCCTCAAGCAGGACACTGAATCTGAGATGTTATATTTCTGAGAGAGTACCTGAATCAGTAATCCATCATGGCATGACTGGCAAGCACAGGAGGAGAGAGAAAAGAGGAAATTGTCTTCTGCCTGAAGTGGAGCGAGAATGTTTTTTAAAGTTAACACAAATTTGGCAAATCTTATCAATAACATACTGGTAGAAATCACAACACATTTATGGAAGGAACAGTTCTTCTCCCTCTTACCTTGTAAGTTGCTTTGTTGAGACAAAGAGCTGCTTCTACTCTGTTTTGGACAGAACACTGGCTTTTCTGCACTGTATTTTTGAGTATTTCTGTATTTCAGGCTACCTCTGATTCTTCTTTAGGACAATATAGGTGCTCTGCTGCATTCCTGTGGAGGCTAACTATAAAAAGAGATCTAACTCCTGTGGACCATTTGACTCTTGCCAGAGAAAAAAATAGTTGCTTTTCTTCTTCTTACTCAGATATAGCTTATAGTTTGGATTTTTTAAATAGGAGCAAGTGAGAGAAAACTTGTTAGCATTTTGTTATTTAGTGCTCTGTAGAGCTTGAGTTTTCACTTAAAGATTTTTTTTTTCTGAATTGAATATTTAAAAATTGAGATTGACTAATGACCTTTCAGAAAAGTCAGACCATTTGTCATCTCAAATGAGAGAATGTAGTTGGTTGTAGTCAATTTTATTTAGAGATCTTTTTTTGCTCACATGCTGCTTACAGAAACCAGGTCATTTGAATCTCATTCCCTTGTGGAGAAAAAAATAAACATACTTTTGATCACTCGCTAATATGACTATCTTCCCAAGAGGCAGAGGCTGGTCAGCTTGGTACATACATGTCTGTGCACATGTACTTTTGTGTGTCCTCTGACAGAACGGGAAGTGCTCTCTCTACTGACTGCTTCCCAGGATGAACCCAAGAAATAGTGAAGATTTATTGCACAAAACCGTTTGTGGAAAAGCTTCCTTTCTACAGAGATACCCAAGACATTTTTCTTCTTGTTCTTATTGTTGCAGATGATTTGCATAATCATTGTTATCACATCTGATATACTCCACCGTACATCACTTTGTATGTGGTTTGTGCTATGGAAAGAGTTGAAACGGTGGAAGCTAAAATTCCGTGGAATATTGAAGTTGTTGCACATGTATTGTTTGACCTTGGATTACTGTGATTTTTTAGAAAAGGGCCAGCAAGGCTTGGTATGTAGTGGATAAAGCACTAGCTTTTCTCTTCGAGTATTTTTATTAGAAATTTGGATCATGGTTCAAATCACAACTAGAGACCTAAATGAAATGAGTCTGTGTTTTCATCTGAGTCCCCCAATGGACAATAATCCAGATCATAAAATATACCACTTAAACTTTGGCAGTCTTCTGTTCTCAGGAAGCTTTATTGCTTCGTATTACCTTAACTCAAAGATAGTCCTTCCAGGACTCAGTTCAAGCTGAGGTTATTCGAAGAACAAAGTTTGTATTTCTAACTAAATCTGGTCTGTGGATAACTGTAAGCTCTAATAGGGTTGCAAAGCAAGCTCACATACCTTTCTGCTGTATCTTAATGAAATTTAGCTGTTTGGCAGGAGCCTGTGTCAGATCATTCCCTCCCTATCTCCAACATGGAGCAAGAAGGAGGTGGGGAGACCTCAGGAACATTAGTCTTTGAATCCCTGGAGCCAGAAGCTTTCTGACATCATCACCGATGGCTCAGATATTTTAAAGGAATTCAGCTCAATTTGGGATCGATGCACGCAAAAGGTCACAATTGACAGCCTTTTTTTTTTTTTTTTTTTTTGATCTTTACACCTCTCCTTCCTACCTGTGTGTCTACGGGTCACAGCCTGCCCTGTGCCTGAAGGGTGACCCGTGTGGCTTGTGTGCTGCCTCCTGGTAGCGCAGCACCCCCCGAGCCATGGGACCCGTGCTGGGGCCAGCTGCATCACAGTAATGGGAGTCTAAGTGGCTGGAGCTGTCCTGGATTTACATGATGTAACTGGAGTCTCACTTTAGCCCTCAGCATCGTGTGCTGGCTGTATTTGATGTCATGAACGTGAGCTATTTTTCATGCGTTGGTAGTAAAAGGGGTGCCTGGCTTCAAAGCAAACCTGGCTTGGAACATCCTGTAGCATCTCAGAGACAAATGTGTTATCAATATAGACACCTTTTCTGAGGGATTGATCTAAGGCATAGTAGTCCTTCCAAAACAAAAGGCATGGATGCACTGTGAATTAAAATCTGACATCTTTCCACGCACACCAGAAATAAGGCAAAAAGGTTCATAGGAATGTCATGGATTATGAATGGATCCCATCCAGGTGAAATTCCTTCTGGTTATTTTAAATGTAACAAGAACTGACATTAGTAGCATTTTTTCTTGCCCTGAAGGTGAAACACTTTTCAGACTGTAGCTTAAAACCAGCTCTCAGTTACACAAGTGTAAATCTGTGCCAAATAACTCCGGTGAGGCCAGTGGAGTTATTGGGGATTTACACGGGTGTAATTCTGAGCAGAGTTTGACCCTCTGTGGATATAGATATGCACTCAATTTATTACACTATTACACCGCAAGCAGGTGTGCAGGGACATCCACTGGGGAAGGAAAAATATAAGTCCCAGCTACAGGTCACTTCATATCCCTTTCCTCAGGCTTGCTGTATTTCCAAATCAAAACTTACAGGCAGAACAAATCAACTTGAACTACTGGGCAATAACCACTCAAGGCCATTTCAGCTTCAGCCCTATGCAAGGCAAAGGGAGGTGTCTTTTCCCTCTCTATCTTCTTTTGCACTTTCTCCCCTTCCCCAGCTGCAATCTTACCTTGATCAGGACTGTGATGGCAGTAACTGGGTAGCTCTTTTTATGCTGGGCTGTTGTGGCATCTTACTATATATATATGTGTGTAAGTGAATGGCTATAACTGCAGATGCATATATGGAGGGATGTTGAGCTCGTGATGGTACCTTTGATAATCTAAAATCATTTGTATACATGTAACTATCTGGATGGGTCCTGGCTGAGAGACATACACACACAGCCAGAGCTGTAGAGCAGGTTTATTGCTTATCATTTAATATTGATTCTAGTTTGTGTGCTGCCACAGTGGCTATATAACAGCCTTTCTAGGAGCAACAGCTTTAAGTAGAATGATGGGTGAATTGTAGGAAAATAACATATGGAGAGCTAAACTGGAGTTTGACCAGCATGCCCGGGTTAAAATTCCTGGGGCCAAAATGTATGTAAAAAAGGGCCAGCAAATCCTTAATGAGCATAGGTGATCCAGATTTTAGGTTTATGTTTCCATTGAAATGATGGCATCCCCAGCACCTCATAGCCCCTTAAACCTGGGCTTAATTGAAAGGAAAATATTTTATGTCCTGACTCATCATCATTCACATTTTTGGTCACCCCCCTTCTTTATGGTATAGTTGTCCCCTTGCAGTTCACCCTTTCTGCCTCTCACCTCTGCCCACTCTGTGTCGGGAAGACTTTCCTTTCTCACAGTCCCACAGTTTCTAGGCCACTGCATTACTGCCTTGGATGGTCAGTAGGCCTCACTCAGCTACCAAAATGATGCAAAAAAATACTTGCAAATTTTCCTTTCAAGGAAAATTTGAAATCTCAGCTCGTGTGTCTGTGGCACAACACCACCAAACAAATCTGGTGATCTTTACTTGGGATAAATCCCTTCCTTGCCTTCTGACAACTCTTCAGTCATCACTCAGACTTTGTTCTTGAGTTCAGTGCTCTTTTGGGGCAGGAAATCTACCATCTACTATGATGGTTAGATACCATCATAGCTCTCAATATGAAACATAACATTTGATGACCTAAAATGTGAACGATGATGACTCCTCAGATCAGTGCTGGCTAGATGGATGTGCAGATGGCAATCAGTTTTGAAGCTTTGATCCTTGACGGTTAGAAGTGGCCTTTTATGCTTTCTGGCTTTGAGAGAAGTACATCATTTACTGCATCAGCTATTGTTCTCCTTGAGCCACAAATGATGCTTTGCTAACGAGACGCTGGCCAAAGCTGGAAGAGGGCTGCATGCCCACACTACTGGCTAGAAGCCATAAGCACAAAATTAATTCAATGGGAATGTCAAGAAATATGAAGTTTCCTTTTTTAAAAAAAAAATTAATGTTTTTCAATATCTTCTTAGCAAGTTTTTAGATTAAGGGTCACCTTTTGGGTATTAAATATCAGTAAAAAAATAAAAGAGAGGAAATTTTTCACATCTCTACAGAACTGACTTAGTTATTTTGTGAAATACCCAATGCTACCCTCTCCCCATGTACATAGAGTGGACTACACCATCATCAAGCTAAAAGAAGTACTCTGGTGCCCAGGGCAACAACTGCCTAATTTGCCCACAAGTCAGGTCAGTCTTGTACCAGGGAGGTTAACAATTATCAGTCCACTAAACTGAAATCTTCTCTAAGTAAATTACAGCCAATTTGTTAGTGTCACAAGTTATCCAGGTCTATTGCCTCTAAACCTTTGTAAGATGAGGAAGATGCCATGGAACCTTCTCAGAGTCTGGATTTGAACGAATCAACTTCTACCAAACATGCATATTTTCTACAAGTATGGAGCTAGAGCTAGTTATAAAATAGATACAGATTATTTAAAGTAGAAAAGATATTTTCTATATTTTTTTTTAAATGGTCAGGTTTCAAAAATGTTAACAAAGCAGTTCAGGATTTTCATCCACCTTCCCTACAGCTTGGTAGAGATTCGTTGTTTACCATTTAGCTTTTCATGTTCAGTTTTCTCTCCTTTATCCTTTCCTGTCTCTTCCATTTCATCTTTTTTGCTGCTTTTCAAGACAAGACTGGGGAGAAAAAAGTAACAAAGAAGAAAGATTAGAAAAATGAAAGAAGCTAAGAGAAGAAAGGAAGCAAGCAAGGAAGGAAAAAAAAATCAATCTTTTGAGACATATTTGTGAAAAATCTATTTGAAAAGTCTTGCTGCTTTTTTTCCCCTTTATTCTTTTTGTTGTGGCCTTCTAGGGAGGGGGGCATGACTTTCTTCCCGGGGAGCAGACAACAGATTGTAGGTGCTGCTTTCACACAGCGAGACCCAGTTGAGGGCAACTGTGCTGTCACAACTGCCAACACCTGGGCAGAGGGACTTGGGAAGTGCTATGGACAACCGGGAGCCGAGCAGGGACTTTTAATGACTGCTGGCAGGAGGTAGTATGAAAAAAAATATCTAAGGTTAGAAACCAAGAGGTGTCAGGGTGTTTCATAAAAATTCTGCTGCCCATGCAGAGAGAGGATGGACTCCTGCCTGGTTTAGGCCAAAGCATCATATGATACTGATGGTTCAGGTACGTGCATAGCCTTTTCTAGTTCAGACTAAGGACCTTCCAAAACCTACCACACGTCAAATGTTACAGTTTGGTTTACTTTGGAAAACAACCTTCTTGCTACAAACATCTGCCCCATGCAGGGCTGCCAAAGGCAGTTTAGGTTTTTTTTGGGATTCACTGGAAGAGCAATGAAATGCAAAGATGCTGGAGCCAGGGCACAGCATCAGACGAGCAATAGTGTTGAGCTGTTCCACAGGCAAGTGAAAGCCAAGGCAGGAGGAGGTGTGCCCTCGGAGAGAAAGTGTGAAGGTTGGAAGTGTGCTCAGCTGCTGTGGCTCGCTGACAACTCCCTCAGTGCAGGGATATGTTCTTGTCTCCTGTAAACATCTCTAAGGAAGCTCATTGGAAAGCAGCTTCCAGCCCTCGGCTATTTCAGCCCAACACCTTCACCTTGTGGCCGACGTGGGGCTGAAGCTAACACATTAATGGCATGCATTAACTAATACCCCCATCTGACTTCATGTGTTTGGTTTGCAGGTTTCGCTACAGATTTTATGAGCCTGTGATTCAAATCCCAACCCTGCCACAGTTGCCAGGTTGTCCAGATGCTTACAAATGATAATAAATTAGAAATGCTTAATGCTAAAGCTATTTAGTATCATGTGAGGATACAGACCTCCAAGCTGGAACACTGTGCCATGTGTGCTTTTACCTGGAGTTTGTTGTGCAATGTTTGTCTGAAGCTTTATTTTATTTTAATTTATTTATTTAAATGTTCTCTAACGTTGGAGAGAGACTCAAAACCTGAAGCATTCTCCTTCAGTTCTGCTTGGAACACTTCATGCTTCTAAATATAAACATCAGAAGATCTGCTAGACCTCTTGCATAAAGCAGGATATTGGGGCTGACCGCGACAGTCTTCAGACAGTGAGATGGATTCATGTCGTGTGTCTGTCTGACAGAGCTCTGCTGTAGCCATGCCTAGATGGTGTATCAAGTCACTGCTGAACTTCTGCTAAACACAAGACAAACCCTGCACCCGCAGTGTTCACCCACGGGTACGGCATTGCTTGGTACAGCTAAAGCTGCCTGAGGAGCTCTGCGGATTTCTCTTGAAAAGAGACTGAGGGCCAGTCCTGGATGGAGTGAGGGTGAGACTTATCAGGGCTGAGGTGGGAGATGGTGCCCAGGAGCGTGGCTGTTGGGTCTTTGTCACTGTGGGTAAAATAGCAAGTCAGTGGGAGCAGCTGGCAGGGTGAAGATGGCAAAGCTGATGCTTGTTATTATGCAACACCAGTATTTGATTTTTAGGCTTGAGAAAAAGTGCTAGTACACCTACTAGTGTCAATACCATTTCAGTGGTGATGTATAAGACTTTTGGGATTTGGACAAAACAGTTTGAACTTTGTATTCTTGCATCTTCATGTGTTCCCTGATCTCTCGGGAAGGACTTGTCTTTTCCAAGGCATTAATTTCAAAATTTATGTGGCTCTGTCACCATCAGAAGTGGCTTCTAAACTCTTTTTTTTATGATAGTGACAGTCTGAGCTGTTGTCAGGCTGGTGATCCTGTTGAGGTTTGCAGCTCTGCGTCTACTAGATTGTTGTCAGGCTCAGGACAGAGGCAATCTCTTAGTTCCTCAAAGCCCATTAGAAGCCACTTAGCAAACTAGATATCCTATAAATCCTGTGGCTAGCCGTAATTTGAGTTTTTGTGGTTGCAGTTCCCTAGGGGTGTTTGGATACCCACAGCGTGTGTATCCAAACAAGCTCCAGGACTGTTTCTTACAAGACATGCATCTCTTGTTCTTGGGCAGGTTGCTCAGGCTGCAATGGCCTCCTCTCCTTTCTGGTAAATAGGTAGTGTGAGACCACGTGTCTTGAGAGCTACTTTTCCATGCTGAAAGCTGACTACTAGGCATTTTGGTAACTTAGTCCCTGCTTCAGGGCATTTCTGGACAAATATGGTTGCAGCGCTCATACATGTATGTGGAAACTTAGTGTTCAGCCAAAGTCTCCTCTCCCTGCTGCTGCTGCTCTGTCCTTTCTGGGGCGCTTGAGACATCTCCAGTGTAAGCACATAAATACGCACAAAGTGGTATATGGTGTGGAAAACACAAGAGTCTTCAAAGAAATGGCTTCTGTAGTCTACTTAAAGGTTAAGAAAACAGCTGAGCCTCCAATCCCAGTAAATTGCTCACTGATGTTTCTGGTTTTATTATATATGTATATTTTTTTCAGAAACAGAGATCCCCCCAAAAGCTTTAAAAGAAGCTCTGTCAATTTATTATTCCAAGTCATCAGGCGAGTACGTTTTCCAGTGAAAAGGTTCATGGGGACTGGTCTGGTGAACCCCTGTCCGTTTGGAAACAGACAGGTGAGCAAAGCCACGTGTAGCACAGCCTGGGACCATGGTGTTCCCCGTGCAGAACCAGAGTGTTACCTCTGGGACTTCTCACAACGTTGAGTGCTGTAAGGATTGCACTGTTTGGCCATAAATGACTAGTGTTGTGCATTTAAAAACTGCAGAGCCTCCATTTGAGCTTCCTTAATAAAATGTTTGGGTTTCGTTAAACAGAGGATGCTTTCCAAGGAATGCAGAGAGCAGAGGATCGCTTCCAGCGAGACTGGAGGGCTGTGCTGGGATGGTGCTGGTGGTGCAGAAGACCAGGTGCAAGGATTTGGGGCTCGTAAACAGCTTTCACCTTTGTACTCCAGACACATCACAAGTATGGAGTCCAGGCTTCAGCCTCACCATGCGCAGGGGATCTGAGCATGGAGACTGAAGCTCTGGTACGTAGTGGTAGGAAAATGTTGCTTGTATCATGAAGTGTGTGTACACTTTCTAAAGGGTTTGGTTGAGAAAGAAACCAGAAGACACCAAACACATGTTTATGTAAAGCCTTTCCCCAAGTTAAGAGATGTCAGATCTAAATTGTCATTGTTTATACTCTTAAACACAAGAGGAAATAGACTTTGGTATAAATTTTTGGCAGGCCAAGTTATATATCCTGCCCTGAGGGACTTTTGCAGCTCCAGAGAAGAAGCAGCTCTCAAGCAGATGGGATTTTAGAGCGACATCAGCTGGGTGCATTGTGAGTCCAAGGTGGCTGGCGAAACTGTGCTGCTTTGGAGCAGAGCTTGGTGTTACCCTCATTGTGCCACAGCTCCTGCCGACCCCGTTAATGCAGATTCGGCAGCAGTCCGTGCCTTGGTACCTTCTCCTCTTGCACAGCCCTTCCTGCCCAGAGTCGTGTGTGGGCAGCAGGCAGCTGCCTGCGGTTCCTCTGTGTGCCCCACGGCAGAGGCTGGGCTGAGCCCCCATCGCCCTGCCTCGGGCTGGGAGCTCACCCCAGGGCAGGGAACGCCAACCAAACCAGTGTGTTGGCCTACAGATGATTACAGTTAAAGAAAATAAAAGGAGTTAACCCAAACTCCATAAAATTGCCCACATTCCACTTAGAAAATATTCAAGACCCAAGAACACTGCAGAAATGTGCCTAACCACTTGAATCTGTATGGGGAGGAAGCAGTAGGTCCTTAAGACTGCCCCGCTGAAGGTATGGTTTCCAGGGCCAGATAGGATTACCTAGTTTATCCTCAATGCCTCCTTGCAGCCTTGTTTACTCTGCTTCTGATTTAAGCCATATTAAAGGTAAAGCCAGACTGTCAATGGACATGCAGTGTTTGTCATACAGTCTGGCTCTATTTCTTTTGCAGTCCAGCACAGGAAATAATGAATGCTTCTGAGGTAATGTTTTGTTTTGTTTTCAGGATTGTTGTTAAAATATAGCATATTTTATTGATCTGATTTTTGTGTCTGAACATTTTTACTAGACTTGGTTATAAAAATTTTCATGTTTTGTTCTCTGCCCTGTGTTCTCCAGCTCCTCTTTAAGAGGAGGTGATACCCCAGCCTGTTCATCTGCTCATCTTCCAGGCCACCTGCAATAACTTCTGAAATTTTTAATCTCTCTAGACAGAGCAGACACGCTCTCAGACATGAGCTCTTAAACCTCTGAAAACTGATAGATGTGCAAAGAAGGAAAAACAGTTGAGGGAATAAAATCTGTAGGGTGTGTTCAAACATTTAGTCTTGTTCAGTGTTCCAGCTCACCAAACCTCCACCTGTATGGGCTGCTCAACCACACACACCTCGTTTGGAGCCAGCCATTCGCTCAGGTTTGAACAGGGGGAAGGAGGAGGGAGCTGATGGCACTGCTGGATGGCATGAAGCCGCAGGAGGTAAGGGAAGACAGAAAGGTGGTGAGGCTGAAGCCAAAGTAACTGCAGGACAGGGACACAGGGACACAGGGTGCGTGCCCGTAGATGAGACAGCTTTGTTACTTTTACTGTGTCTTCCAGTTTTACACGGAAAAGGCTGGTGCATTATGGGGGCAGAGGACTGTAGGAGTAAACCAAGAAAAATTATCAACCCAGAGTGGAAACAGTCATTTTTTATTTTTTTTTTAATTTCTGGAGGAAAAATAAAGTGTCAAAATGAAGGGTCTGCTCAATGTTGAATGCTTGCTTTCCCCTGAATGTATCAAAACTTAATTAGCTCTTGTAGAAGCCGTGGTATTGATGCAGGGTAATGAGAAAGCATAAGACATAAACTAAGAATATTTGTAAAAAATGCTACTAAAGATTTCTCTTTTCAAGAAGTGACAGATTAACTAACAAAATAATCCATTTTATTGGACAAATTGGTTAGAAAAGTATGGTGTCTGGCTTACCTCCAACACCAATAATACTATTAACAGGAGCCATGGAATTGATGCCAAATTAAAAGGAGAACAGTCTGAGCTCTGAGTGACAGAAGTGGCCTTCTGCCAGGAAAGGTAAGTATGAATGCATGAGGAACATTTTCTTCTTGTTTTTGTATTTACATTTGGCATTAAGAAGTCACATAAGGGCTGTTAACATCTGAGGTGGTATAAATCTAAACAGGTAAAGGACAGGACAGATTTTAAAGGCATTTCCCAGCAATTCGTCTTGAACACACAGCTACTAAGTATTCTCACTCTTTGAGTGCAGCACCACAAAATAAATTACCATTCCACATTTTTATTAGCATTTCATTAGAAATAAAATCCAAAATGTTTGAAAAACCATATTTTTAAAAGTTTCTGAGGGTAGACTTCAGGCGAGAGAGGGATTTTTGTTTAGTTTGCAAAGGGGCTAGGATTTGAGACTTGTGAGGCATTCACTTTTTTAGCACTGAAGATCCTGTTCCCCTCCTGTTGAGCCCTTTTTTTCCTTCCCACGTATACGAGAGATCTCCGTGAGGCTCTTTCTTGAGGAGCGTGCTAGTCACCATGAGGAAAGAAGGTAGAATCCAGCCATGAATAATAAATGTTTGGGAAACTGGTGAGAAATCACTTTTGCCCAATGACTGAAGTTTACTTAACAACAAACGTCAGATCTTCAGCTGCCATAAGCTGACTTCAGTGGAGCTACTTTACTTCACAGCAGCTGAGGATCTGGCCCCATATCTCTGATTTAGTGGAGACTCTAGTCCAGTCTGAGAGCAAATAACTGTGTGTACTGGCAGGCTGCTTTCCAGAGGTTAGCTGGACCAGTCCACCAGGAGAGGCCCAGACTGCCTCTGATCTCACTTCTTCAAATTAAAGACTGTGAAAATAGTCATGGATGTGAGAAATGATTACATTGTGATGCATGTATATACTTCTAATCCCCAATAACCTCTGCTTGTCATTTAGCTATGAATATGTTTTCAGGGTGACCATTCTTATATGGAAATTTCTGAATCCAGTTAATGATTCTGGCATTGAGGGATTTTTTTCTTTCCAGAGACAGTGTTTTTGTTCCCCACTTTTTACTTTCATTGGACTGAATGTAAAAGATAATGTTAGGAGACTCTCATTTCAGGGAAGAACTGCACTAAATATGGTTCTTCAAAGAAGCGTGCTAAGCGTCTGTCAACCTCTCCACCTATCTGTCCTATCTTCCCAGAAAGGCTTTTAAAATTAGTTTGTTTGGGTTTTTTTCCTGATCGGTATAAAGTTCCTTCTGGAACTCTACTGTATATGTATCAAGGTGTTCAAGACCAGGCTGGATGGGGCTTTGAGCAACCTGCTCTAGTGGGGAGGTGTCCCTGCCCATGGCAGGGGGGTTGGAACTCGATGATATTTAAGATCCCTTCCAACTCAGATGATTCTATGATTCTATGATTCTATGTAGAAATAATAGAAATTTGTGTACAAGGCTAAAGAATATTGGTTCTGATGAAATATGAAAATTTAAGTTATGTTGTTTTAAACCTTTGGTCCCAGGCCCATTTTAAAAGTGCTGGTTCAAGTTCTGCAATGTGGTGGCTCTATGTCTTGGCATCGACAAGACCCCTAAGCTCCCTGTAGCTGTGCAGAGCACTTGTGACATTTGAGGGTTAAGGCAAATATTGACGCACTAGAGTAACTCCGTGGATTTGTAGAGATCTCTTGCCTGGGCATAAAGAAGTAGGTGTTTCCACCTCTGCAGATATTAGAAGCTCAGTCCAGAGCTGGGAGAGAAGAAGCTTGCAAGAAAAAAACTGGTGTAAGCCAACTGAGCTGGCAGCTGTGTGTCTGTCTGTCTCTGGGACTAATGACATGTAGAATCCTGACAAATCTGCAACTGAGGAACAAATACCTGCATGCAAAATCTATATATTCCAACTCAGATACTGGTGTATGTGGAATTCATATATTTAATTGCCCAAACCCTTAGAGATGAGCTGAACTCATCAGCCTGTCACCGCTCCCGGTGACAGATCAAGCCAGATCTGCAAGCTGCTAGGGAAATATCATTCACTAGTATTTGCAATCACTTTTACAGGTTAGTCAAAATGTTCCTGTTTCAGATGTTGGCAAAAATGTTGTTGAGATCAGAATGCTGACAAGCTAACTCTCATCAACAAGTGGGACTTACTCTTGTGAAGACAGGTTCTTCAAAATGCTCTATTCGATGCACTTGCAACATCACAGATATCAACAGGATAACAGAATGTTGGTCGTTGTTTCAACTATAAACCTAGAAACCAATAAAACCCATAACAAAACCAAAAAACCATACAAACAGAAAAATCAACTCTGAAATATGTTTAACTATAGATAGTTCATTTAACTAAACTCCCACTTAGTAAGTAGGCAACTCTGGCCTCAATATTTTCCTGTTCTGAGCAGGATCAGAGAAGTTTGTGCCAGAAGTCAACATACCATGAGAGTGTCTGTTTTTTTTCCGACTGCATCGGAGAGCAGGAAGTGCAAAAGATCATACAGGAGAGCTTTCCTTGCACTTTCCAGCCTTCTTGGATGGAATCATCAGAAAACTTGGCTAGGATCTGGGTTATACTGGCACTCCCAAATACTTTTCCAGCCCAAGCACAGTCTCCAAACCATCTGAGGTTTGCCCACTGCTAATATGTTTAATCTGATCTAATCTGTTTTTTATTTAAACAGGGATTAATTGTATTTCTTTGTTCTTTGGTGACTTGATGCTAATCACATGCAGCACACTCCTTAGGATCAGTTACACGAATGCCTGACTTGCTACCTTAGATGATGAAAAACATCTGGGGGAGGAAGTATAGCAAAGGGGAAAGGAAAAAAGAGGCAGATGGCTGTATCTGGGGGGCTTAGTTGTTGTGGCAGGAGCACTTGTAAAATGGCTCTGCGTGTTCCTCTCTGTTTAGGCCCCGTGAGTGTTTTTCTGCCTTATGCCTCCAATTCTGATGTCGGAAGGTTCCTGAAGCCTAAAATAACCAACAACTCTGGCTTTTTGGAGTTAAACCTGGGTAGTTGGCAAGTTTACACTCAACTCTTATTAATTCTGTTGCAGATTTTTTACATGTCCTAGCACTGACAAAATCCCTAAGCACTCCACAGCTCTGCAGAGAGCTTGTGACATTTTAAGGTTAAGGCAAGTGCAGAAAAAGAAATTAAGAGAGGGTGTCAGCTTGGACATAGGCAGAGTAGAAATTGGCAGGATGGTCCATTCCTGCCCTCTGGACTGGGCTGTTCAATGTGATGTATGTGCAGTTAAACATAGAGGCAGAGTGTCCCACAAGCTGGGACACCCACAAATTGGACTGCAGTTCAGACATATATAAGAAACAGGCCTTTAACTTTGTCAAGAGACCTCAATATAGCCCCTAACTGCCGTGAGTGCAGCAGTGCTGACATAACTTCAGCTTTTTATTGAGCCTAGTTTTCTCAATGGCTAAGGGAAATGGCCTTCGATATTTTTCTGAATATGCATCTGTAATGGTTTTCCAGGGAGAAATTCTCTCTGCAGAGAGAATTAAAGCCTATGCATGACAGATTGGCTTTTTGTATTCTGCCTTAGAAGTGGTCTATCTATGCCCAAGGGCCCACTGAATGTCAGTGGAATACCTTTGGTCTAGGGGAAATCCTGGTCCTAGTAAAGCCAATGACAAAATTACGAGTTTCATAGTAGTCAGAACTAAAACCTCAGCAACTCTTGCCGTGTTCAAGGGAAAAAAGAAAATGTTTCATTTCATGACTGGATGGGAGGTTCAGCAATGTAGACAGACTGTCTTGCAGCAGTGCCAAAAATATCACCTGTGTTTTAGAGGAATAAGTAAAGGGACTCCAGCAGCCCCATCTCTGAAGAGGGGCAGACTAATCCAGAAATTAAACTTAGATCATCTCCGTAACAATGCACAGCATCAGCTCAACTGACTGGAAACAGACTGTTTTAAGGGGCTTTGTGGGAAAATCCAAGCATCCTTCATACAAATGTCATTTAAAAGGCTGACAAAATGGCCAATATTACCCAGTGTCTAAAATCTAAACCAGGATTGATCAGTTTTAATGATATCTAAAATGGATGCTTTATCGTATCTGAAGTTTACCTTACTTGCAAGTGTATTGGCTGTCTTACAAAGTCTGAAAGAATCTGGTTGACATGTCTTATTTCATGTATGCCCCTGAGTATACAACATATTTAAATCACACTGTGCATGGTTACTTTAGTGGAAAGCTAAACAGAGGTTTACCTGCAAGAAGCAGCATTTCAGGTTGTCAGCATATTCATGCCAACTGCTGCTCTTGCTTAGGTCAGCAGGAATGAGCACTTAGAAAAACTCTCTTAACGTAAACTCTGGTATAAAGTGTGTATAACAACATTTATTTAACTCCCAGAGGAGTTTATGAGACTTAATTAATGCCAGCAAGTTGAGTGAAAGATGATACAAAACTGCACGGAAGGTGGTTTGTGGCTCTTGCTAGTATTTCAGAGCTGAGGGATCTCCTCAGGCTTTGGGTTGATCTATGGTGGAGCAGGTTGGAACAGGTATAATCTCAGGATCTGTATCCTCTGCTCATATTGCAGGTTGTCCTTCAGGCACAAGGCTGACACACTGAGCTCAGGAGGTGAAGGTGCTGGTCCTGCAGGGTCTCGCTTTGCCTGTATGAAGGAGAACTGTGCCAACTATCCTCCCCACCAGATGCCTTTGCAGCTTGGGCTGATGTTGGCATTTTTTGACTTGTGAGCAATCACAAGTATGGTCTGGAGGACTGGCACAGGCCGCTCTGCTCAGCTGAGGAGACCTGCCTCCGCCAGGTCCCTGGTATAGTTGGCTCTGGAGGAGCAGAGGGGATGAGAGGGTACAGAAAGAGGTGTTCATGCCCTGAGCATTCCCTTTTGCTTCTCTTTTCATTGCCTTTGCTGTTACAGGGGGAAACGAGGCTTCACAGCACTCTTTTGACGATATAGCACGTCCCACAGAAACACCACATCAAATATGTGAGAAGACAGTTATCTACATACAGTGTGATATTTTGCAATTAATCAGATTCAATGCTTATATGGTCCTCTTAAAAGCCAAACAAAGCTAAAAATTTAATTGAGACTGGCCACAGGAAGGGATAACATCAGAAGCAAATAGCTGCAAGTGTGAAGTTGCTTATGTTGGAGTCTATCTGGTTTTTGGCTTGAGGCTTTTTAGTTAAATCTGCAAATTCTTTCTCAGGCATTTCCCTTAAGCAGTGCTTTCCCTATAGCAAAGGTATAGACTACCCGGAGATGATAGACTTACTAGATCTTTTACCACTGGAAGCTCGGAGTAGATTTAAAGATAAGTTAATATCTAGATTAAAACAATGGCAACCATCCCCATCAACTCTGATCACTGTTAAATGACTGAGAAATTAGGATGGCATGTTAGGCAAGCTGAACTGGCATTTCTCAACTCATAAACAACAAGGAGGGAAGAGCCTGATTTGAAAACCTGCACAGATGGTGCTACATTAACGTCTCTCTTACAGAACTAATTAAGGAACTCTTTTTGGCTTAGAATGGCAGGCACTGCATGTGAGTGCTTTATAGAACTCATTAAGGACCCTCTACCTCAAGACATCTCCAAAGGCTGACACAATGGTAAAGAATGGTGCTTGAGAAGGTTAGTATGTTTGATTCAATTTCTATTAAGATAAATTGCATATAAAACAACTAATTGATTATATATCCACCCTGGATATATTTGGAGTCCTGTAGGTAGAATGAGGGGCCGTTGGAAGATCAGACTAAAATAAACCTTCTAAATGTGCCCATGGGTTTAATTCTGTGGGTTAACAAAACCAAAACTAACGGCCTGTGAAGGTTATCCATTTACAGTAGCCACAGATCCATACGGTATCAGAGACAGACCTGAAGGTGTTCCTTGTTCACATGGACAAGTACTCAACACCCAGAGACCTCCTTCTTTACTTTGGGAGCTTTCAAACACACAACTTATTCAGAAAATTATTTATATTTCTACAGAACACAAGATTAGCTGCAGATCTATGATCAGCAATTTTCTTCAACCACCACGTAAACAGGAAAGTTCCCTTAATTAGGGGTACAATGTGTGGTGGCAGGGAATTTTGCTCTCTAGCAAAGTTTCTGAATCCTCAAACTGATACTTGATAAGGCCCAGTGGGTTTCAAACTTTGATTTTATAGGATATGCTGCTCTTTACCAAAATCTCGTAAACCAGGCTAATACGCAGCACCTAGGGGAACATGAAAAACAACCTGGTTATAAATATTTGAGCTACATTGTAAATTGTACACTAGAGGCAATAAAGCAGGAACTGCCCAATTCAAGAGAAGAGCAAAGCTAGTATATGTGAAGTGGGAGACTGTGTGATGCCAGAGTGCGTGGAGTTTCTCCCATTCCACATCCTGTGAAAATGAGGTAATAATTGCTTCAAAAAAGCCAACTCCCTGTCACTGTCTCTTCAGCTCCACTCAACAGATTAAACTTTAAGGAACAATTATTTTGTAATTCAAAGCCAAAAATTTTATTTTGGTTTTTCACTTAGTTTTAAAAGTATCATTTTTCCTTAGTTTCACTCATCAGAAAATTGGCTGGGAGGAATTATAAACTGATGAATCTAAGCAAACAGCAAGGAAGGACCTAGTGCAAAGCTTGATTTTTGTAATTTCTGGAATATTAATCTGATGTCCTCTCCTATTGCCAAGAGCAAATACTAGTGACTCGTTACTGCTTACACTATATTTTTCTAGGATAAAAGGTATTTTTGCTAGTGAAGAATGATGTCACGTTAACCAACAAAAAGCACTATTTGGGATGATCTGCAATGATGAAAGATGTATTGCTTTCTGTTCTCCAGAAATCTGGGCAACATTTGAGGGGACTTTCCTGGCAACCTGACTGTGTTGCGTCCTGTTTTGAGGCCTGATCCAACTTCTCATACAGTTAATGGAGGGACATACTGTAGTTTTTGAGTGGAAGACTAAATCACCTTGTGTACAATAACCAGGAAACCTTTAAACAAATACACCAAACCAAAATAAATCAGTTCAGCTGGGAAAATAGTACAATTTTTACAGTTTTTATGTCCTTTGTAATGTTGCTGACAAATGTCTTGTGCTTAACTTCCCTTATTGTCTTTTATTTTGAATTAACAGCGTGGTTAGCTTAGAGATGATATATGTTTCCTTATTATTTAGGAAAAATTTTGTATGTCATATATGGAACTTCTGGAAGTTTTTCCCAATGAATGTGAAGTTGCCATCACCTCTGTGGTTTCAGTCTGGTCATAGTTAGGATTTTTCAGGCCACACACAGGACAACTTCTTACTTTTGGCAAGAAACAGGCAACTGGGCTCATAAATTATATTCATAAATATTTAGTGTACTCATATGTGTGGCTTTCTAAATAAAGAGGAGGAAAACCAAGACCTGAAGAAACCTGGTAATTCTGGGGTAAGAATAATTTATTTTGTCAGGAAGAAAAACCTTCTACAAAATCTGTAAAACTATAATTTACCCCTGACATTTAAAATAAATCATGTTTTTGTACAAGTATAATGTGAATGAAACTACTTCCAGAAAATCAGTATGGGCTTTGACCAACAGAAGTACTTGAAATATTGAACACTGGAAGTATTCAGCAATAGTGAACAGCATAGGAGAGCATGATTTATTACGCCGGGAGAGAGACTATCTAATCATATAGATCCCATTCTCAAGAGTGGGCAGTGCTCTCTTTATGCACATGGCCCTTCTCTCTTAAAAGGAAAAATGGGCTGAGGTAGTACCCTTCTTCAGCCAGGACACCACTAAGGAAAGAAACTTTCTGGAGCTCCTCCTGAGGGCTTGACCTAGCCAGGCTCTGCTCACCGTCCTCAGGTTGTTTTTCTTGGCTCCTGCAGAAAATAAAATAACTTGAACTTTCTTCCTTTTTTTTTCTGGTGTGATTTATTTATCTATTATTTCTTCTTTTGCTGATAAAAAGATGATTTTTAGGGTCTTTCTGTCCTTTTTTTTTTTTTTCGGTGCTGAAACAGTCTTGAGTTAACATACCTCTTTTCTACAGCTTTGCTAACAGAATTATTACAGTGAAGGATAATAATTTGAACAACACAGCATCACACAGCTTTTTGTGTTTGGGCTGACCTAGCTCCCGAAAAATGCCAGGTGTTATCTCAGAAAGATATACAGTCTTCATACAAACAAAGAATGATCATGTTGGAAAGGGTCTTCAAAGATCATCTAGTCCAACACCCCCTGCTGTGGGCAGGGTCATCTTCATCTGATCAGGTTGCTCAAAACTCCATCCAAACTCACTTTCAGTTCCTCTTGACCTCAGGTCTGTCTTTGGTTTGGCCTTTAAGAGAAGGCTTATACCACCTCCCCAGAAGGACTAAGCTCTCAATATGTACTGTGTTGTTCAGTCTGTACTGTTTTGGTTGCCTTTGTGGCATACTACAAAATTTTACAGACTGGAGATAGCAAGGACAATTATGCCCAAGGCAGGCTTCTTCCCTAAAGTTTGTACATCATCTCAGTTTTAAGTTCAACCTAATTTTCATAAGGCCCTTATGAAATCTGTCCTCTCATCTTCTTGTTAAAATCCCCCCTTTCTTAATACGATTACATTACATTTCTTATTTTCCACCAAACCCTATCCTGAACTGCCCTAAATTGTTTGGTCACCCTCTATTATTTGGATAAAATATTTTTGAGGCAAGCTAAAAAGGGTCAGGGGAGATGTTTGTGTGCAAGACCCTGTCAAATTGTGGGAGTGGAAGAGTTCAGAAGACATATGTGACCAATTTTCATGGTTAGCGGATAGGAGATCAGTTGCCTGGGGTAAGAGCCGAAATTCATGCATCAGTGAAAATTATCACCCTCTGAATCTCTGGCCAGATGTGCACCCCTCATCTGATCTTGTATTATTTTCAGGTGTCCATGTCTTTGCCCAGGTACTGGAGTGGAGGCTTTGAGGCATGCCTTTGGAATATATTTCAGACTCCGACATTTGATAGGGCCATAAGAATGCTTATTTTTTTTCCTCTTCACTCATGTCCCAGTGCTGATCATTGAGGAAATGTATTCAGAACATGCAAAAAAATTGTTCACTGGATTTATAGCAGTGTAAACAAGAATAGGGCAGTCTGCGCTGTCGTTACAAAGCTGAGGACTAAGGTATGAGAACCGTGAATAATGCTGTTAACACACATTGAAGCCACTCCACTTTAGTCCTGGAGCCTCCTTGTTTTATACATACATCCATTAGAAACAGGTTTCTTCTGCAGAAGAAACGACATAACCTTCAGACATGTTACCCATCCTGATTGAGGAGGTGTGTATGCTTGTCTGTGAGCCATGGGAAAATACTCTGAAAAATCTGTCTGGGTGGAAGGAGTGGGCACAGGGTACACAGTCTTTATGGTTTGTCCCTGTTTATTGTAACAATGGCCATTTCAAACACTGCTTATGGACTTTTGCTGTGTGATGGGCTCATTGGGTCTTGAGGCTAAGGGTCCTCAGACCTTTAACATCCCCCTTATGACACACACTTGAAATGTGGTGTAAGAATGCAAGTGAAATATTTAAAGCCTTGGGGTGATCAAAGCTCTACAGATTTCCCAGTTGGGAAAGGAATCTGGGGGACAACTCAAAAGAGGATTTGCCAACAGAAGGCATGGCATTGTGGCAAGAACAGAGGGGAGAGATGTTACCTTCATATATATTCTACTCAGGCAAAACTTAAAAGGATTGTACATAGTAGTTATATGTTCTGAACTGTGTAGCACTTAGTAAACTTAAATGGAGATGAGATCTCTGTGCTAGATGGAGAAGTGCACTTCCTGCCCAAAGAACTTGTAAAGGGAGTAAGAGAGTGCAGAATTTGGCCTCCTTTGTTATGTACTTATTTGACTTTTGTTGGAATATTGCTACATGATTTCTCATTAACTCCCAAGAAGCCTCTTGGATCCCTATTCCCTGGCTCAGGCTCGGGTAATTCCTTGACAGTGTTTGACAGTGACCAGTGGTACTAGTTAAGAATATGATATCCTCATATCATGTTCTCCTGTGCTGTATTTACTATGTTTATGTTAGAAAAAAACCCCAACACTTCTGGACTTTAAAACATTAGACTAGAAAGATGAAGAACATGTCTTGGAGTTTCAAATGGTACATAAGGCTGATTAATAGTGACCTTGAGGGTCAACTGAAATTTAGGGCTAGAGTTTCTAGTAATGGAGGAGAAAATTACTAAAAAACAGAAATCCTAATTTTCCCCCTTTAGGCACAATAATAGCTATTGTCAAGTATCAGAAATATAACACCGTGGAGCTGTCTACCGAAGGAAGCCGCTGAAAGCCCTATTAGTAAAGTCATAGGGAACAGGACTGAACAAATTTGGGGTAGATACCCTTGGGAACAATCAGGAGGGTGGTGAGATGATCTGAGGAGTCTTTTGATCTCTGCTATTTCTGATTTTAGACCTTACTATTACTGCATCTCCAGGAGTGAAACAGGAGAGAAGCAGCAAAATAGTTGGAGGTATTGAAGAACGCAAGGAGACATCTCCAAATGTGAGAAAAAAAGCCAAATATCAGCAGGCGTTTGGATTGGAACAGGTGAATTTCTGCTGTAGACCTGTGGAGAGAGCTACCTGTATGGGTGAATACCCAGAATAACTGCCCAAGGGCCCTGGATGTGGGCAGAGGGTCATACGCCGCTAAATTGGGTAGCGCTGAAAGTCATCTAACATGTGGGAAGGGAGAAGGACCCATACCTTAACCTCTGCCTGAGGTCTCCAGAAATGCCAGAAATGAGAGGAGGTAGGGAGAAGACAAGCCTTGTCACACCAGCACTCCTTATTTCATTCCCATCGCAGCTGCGGCTCCTGCCTCTTGAGGACTGACACCATTCTTCTCATTTCGTTCCCCAGGATGGGGTTGCAGATTTGGTAACTGATAGCAGGGCACACCGTGGGGAGGGACGGAGTGCTGGCTATTAGCCTCACTGTATTCTCATTTTCTTTGTATATTCTGTGAGTGAGCCAGCACAGCTCAACTGGGGAGGCTCACAGAAAGAATACACCAGCAGAGTGCTGCTGGAGCTGCCGTGATTTATACAGCTGAAATCCTTGTGTCCGTATTTTCAGTTTCCTTCTGTAATTTATTGACTTTTTGTCTTTTTGGCTTGACTCTGCCTTCCTCCAAGGGTATCACACTGCCATTCCCGCTTCATAGTATTTCATCACAAAAAAGAAAGTCACTTACCCTTTGGGGGTTATTTGATGTCTAAGAAGTCTTTCATCTTCATGTTGTTATTTTGGGATAAGAACGAAGGTATTCTGGATGATATTACAACTTAAAGAACACTTTTTTTTTTTTTACTTTTATAGTAAAATATTTCATTATCAAGAATCACCTGCTCCTAAGCCCTCCCACGTGAGAGTTTTAGATCACAAAGAGGTAGCTGAAGGCAGTCTTTCCCTGATGAAGGAAAAGTAACAACTTTGAAAGAGGAGGTCTTCAAAGGCTTAAACATGGAAATTGACCCCACAATTAGGAACTTGTTACATTTAAGATTTTTACAGATTTAGGATATTTATGAAAGTCCTTCTGTCTCCTGACTGAACCATGTGGCATGGCTGTGCATCTTAGTTGCATCCATAGACATTCAGGTGAAACTTTTCTCTTTGACATAAATATTTGTCGAAACATCAAAATGATAGGTGTTTCACCTGAAATTGAATCCAGAAAGATAAACTGGGACTAGCATGTGACACAAGCATGATTTCTACCCAAGTACGGCAGGATAAAATGACCTGTCAATATATCATATTATTAGATGGTATGATTACTCATATGTCTGTCTTTTTTTTTTTTTTTTTTTTTCCCAAGTGGAAGTAGATACATGAAAAGGAGAAGAAATACATGAAAGACATTTCAGGTAGAGATTGCAGAAAAGACAGACAGAAGAAGAGTGACTGGGAAAGAGAGAGTGCGATGCATTTACTTTTGAAGATGATCGGACAGGTTCAAGTTCCCCTTTGTGTTTTGAATTTTTGAATTTTTAATACTACCCTTGGTCTCATGTGGTGCTTTTTCAGGGTTTGTGCTGGTGCAACTAATGTCAAAGGCAAGGCCATTGTTTCATGTAAATGTCACCCCACTGAAATAAACAGTGGAATTTAACTGAGTTTGATAGCCACTTTTATTCTCACTTGGGTTTTCAGCTTACAAAAAAAAATTCTGAGAATAAACAAGTCATCTCTGAGTTTAGCCCCATCATGCAATCTGCATGTAATTCAGTAATTAACATAGGACAAATCAGGAACATCTATGTTATTAACAAACAGAGGTGGGCTTGATAGTATCATGACCTGCATTTGCATCTTACTGTGTGCCTGGCCATGTAATTGAAGAAATAGCCCCAGTGTGATTAATAATACTTGTATTGTTACAGTTGTGGGGAAGTGGCCTGCAATGAGATGAAGGTTCTGAAGCAGCATTGCCACAACTGGTGTCTGTGAACCAACCATTTTATGAATTTCAATCATTGTGTGAATTATGAAAGAATTCATTTTATGAGCTATTAGTTGCCACCATCTTCATATTTAATTTCACATCCTATATTTAGGAAGGAAACAGTCCAGGGCACTTTCCTGGGGTCAGTTTACCATCTGTTGGTTGACTCTGAGAGGAGTTGTTTCTGTAAGCTGCTGTGGTTGTACAAGCAAATATTTTGGGCGGCTTGAGTTTTTGCATGGCTTCCTCAATATTCCTCTGCCCATGCAGGGCTGAAAGAACAGCCCGAATACCGTTTTCTACTGCTGCAAAGCTATTTCACATCCTACTTGTAGAAACAGTAATTTCAGTTAACAGTCTTCCATTGAATAGATGTTGAAAATAGTTTGAAACTAAAGCTCATGTGGGCTGAAGGAACCGACAGGTTGCAACTGCCTGACTTGGTGAACCCACCTGATACCATCAGGAAACCATCTATCATTATTATTACCATTAATAAAAACCAAAAATATCATTAATATTGTATTATTAGTCTAAACAAATGATAAGGGTAACAGTTCTGTTTTAATATAGAGATGGTACTGATACATTTATGCATTGCTTAAATCCCAGTCCCTTATATTGTAGGATTTCATCTCTCTCTGCTGGCTTGTCACATATTTTCTGGTCATTAGGCAGACCCTTTAGTTAATCATAAGTTTGGTAGTTTCTCCTGATTCTTAATAACAGCAGTAAAATGTTAGGAACAGTCCTGCTTGTCAAATGTTTTAAATACCAAACTATTTTAAAGTGGCTTGTTTTATATAAAAATGTTTGTCAAGTCACAGAAGCACGGAACATATGTGATCCATTTCACAAGACTGAAATCTAAGGATTTACCTAAGGACACAGGAATTTTGTGAGGTAATATTTATAAATGTCACAGGTGTTGTGGTAATTGTAAATTGGCAGCCTTACATCATCTTTCTCTAATTGGCTTTGGATTCTGGTCTCCTTGCAGTCATCTGAATGTTAATAATTTCATGTCATGCTTGAAAACAACTCCTCTAAGTGGAGAAAAACAACCCAAGTGACTATCCCTGTGTGCCTTCCACTGCGATTTGGAGATGTGAGCTGGGGGGGGCAGTACTGGGATCCTGGGGACACCCAATTTCCATCCGGGTGACACTGGGTCACAGTGCCCCACAGTGTATTTCCACTGCTAGCAAAGCGACCCGAACTCTTGCAAGAAGTAAGAACTCAAGGAACATACAAAAATTATCTTCTTCAGTGAGTAAATAAATTGTATGTATATACATGTATATAATATCCAGCTGTTGCGTGCTCAGCTGAAAAATTAACTCCTTGTATTAATTAAAGTCTGCGGTTTAAAAATTCACAGGTGTCATGAAATGCAGAGCTGAGGCTCCTGTTAAGTCAGCCATGACTCTGTCCCTTATGCCTGTGCTATAAAGGGACACAGGAAAAAGGGAAGTGGGAAAGTATTGCATAAATAGAAATGCTATTTAAAATCCAAGTCCAGAAGGCACATAAACACATGTTTATCTTTAAGACTGTGATTTACCCTATCCAAGCCTAATAAAGTGAATGGAACCATTCATATGTGTAAAAGTTAAGCACATGCTTAAGGCTTTCATCGGACCAAGAGTTCTGTGTCCTTTGGGATTTGTAGAGAAATGTGCTCTTAAACGTGAAAGGAACTTCTGTGTCTCTTGTCAGAAACAGAGCTCTCTAGATTATTTTCTAGATTTCAGGAACCTTAAAACCTTTACCCCTTCTATTTTCTGGTCGAATAATTCTTTTCAGTGTTAATAAAATGGTGTCAGGAAATTTGCTTGCACGTCTTAATTCATTAATTTCTTTGTGTTCCCCTTTCAAGCCAGCAGAAGTGCCCACATAAGCAGTATTTGTGCCTTTATTATTAGTAAAGGCATAATAGTACTACTTTCATTTAGAAAATTTAGATTACATAAACCTGTAGGTAGTTGCCTTTGTGACAGGGCTAATCTTATTTGTAATTTTCAAGGTATTAAACAGCATGTGGCACACTGGGCTTTGTAACATGCAGCTGGTTGTAGATGAGAAGCTAGGTTCTTCTTGTGAGCAGCAACATCTGCAAACACAAAGTAAATTTAAAGTGAACAATTATGTTCTCCATAACCTTATTAAATATGTTCAGCTGAAAAATGAATAGAGGTCTAACTTCACTTGCAGTTGCATGCCTTGGTGCTTTGAGGAAGATCAGCTTCCTTCCACTTGCATTTAATGGGCTTTAATATTGGAAAAAAACCCTGGATACTGAGAAAAGCAAATTAGTGTCCACTTCAACCTTTAGAATTACTTTTCCATGCAAAAGAGTTTTTTTTCTGTCTGTGCATCTATTACTCTATCTACCTCAAAGGAGAAAAATTAAGAGGAAAATTAAAAAAACAACTAACTTTCAGCAAGTTGATTGCTATCTTAGGAGCCAACTGAAAAGTGATAGCTGGGGAACAAGCTGTAGTGGTCAGGTTAAATAAGGGATAGTCAGAGCAGGAAGAAAAAAAGTTCTTCCTATCACAGACCCACATATATTTAAAAATTGAAAAGTGTAATTTGTTATGGCATAAACCACAATTTATCTGTCTCATAAGAAAGAAGCTGAGTGCAAATCAAAATACAGATGCAGAGCTGAACAGTGCCATAGTATGAGCATTGCAACTGCATTTTGTGGATAAGCTAATTAAAGAAATGTAAAACTTAGTGTATATTACTGGCAACTGAGGAGGGGATTTCATTATCTCTAATTTGGTGCTTGTCATAGAGGGGGAATTTTCATTTGCATTGGGAGATCCAGTTAGATGCCTGAGATCTCACATTCCCAAAAACCTGGGCATTGATATGACTCGTTGCTCTAGAGAAATCACATAGACCATGAATCAATGAACACACCCAAAGTCTGGGTAGTTAATGTAGGAACATCACAATTATTACAGTTTACCTGCAAATGCTCAGCAGAGAAATATGTGGGTGGACTCTAAGGGGTCTACAGTGCTTCAGGAGGGACAAGGGGTTCCCATGAATATGGGAATTTGGGGTTTCCCTGCGGTGAGCTGATCTGTCCCTCTGCTGTAAGAATTTGCTGTACTGTGCTGGTCGCTGCTCCGAGGGCAGCTGGAGGCGCCTGCTTTGCATTTTGAGTGCTGTGGCTTAAGTGTTGTCTTTCTATTCACACGGTTGTGTTTTCAGTCCTACACCAGCTCGCACATGGGGCTCCTACCACACACCACTATTGGTATTGTGGCAATACAAATAGTATAGTTCACTCTAATATTACTCAGAGTGCTAGATGTTTTTCCAAGCACTTTTTGAATCATTTATTTAAAAAAAGAAAAAAACAAACAAAGAAAAAAGATTTCATGTTGACAAATTTCAGACATGTTTTTCTAATTAAACAGATTTGTTTGCAGCATGTAAAAATAAATTAAGATTTCCAAAGCCTTTAGCTGGCTGGATTTCCAAGGGTTTGGGTATATGTCACTGAGAGTTTAATGTTACTGGTAAAGAGTAAACAGTCTTCTGTGATAGATTGATTACATAAAGTTGCCTTGCACGCATTAAATAATTGATAGGGACTCAAATCTGAAGTAAATAAAACCTGAGATAATTTACTTGAAGTTTTCTTCCCTCCCTTGGAAAAGTAAGGCCTATTCCCCAAATGGGTTTGGGAGAGGAGTGTAAACTCTCTTGCTGCTATCACATCCCTATTTCAGTGCTGACACAGGGAAAGGAGATGCCTTTCAGGGCACCCTTTCTCCTGTGCTCGGTTACATCTTCCCTACTCCTTAAATTTCTTACCACAGCTGGTGGCTTTCCATTTCAATGACTGGATCAAGACTAACGCGGGTGACGAAGCACAGCTCCCCCTTGCCCTGTCCTTGGCCTTGTTCTGCACTTCCAGCCGTGCTGACATTTCAGAATTAAGGGGGTAATCTCTGCTCTCAGCTTTAATTGCTTTAGCTTTAGGGAGATTTTTTGCATAATACAGCAGGAAGCGTTGACCAACTGCACCCCAAAGGCAGAGAAGGGAGATGAGAAGCTGTGAAAACCAGACAGCTATGAATAGGCTGGATGGATATTCATGGATGCGAAGGGCACAAGTCTTTTGCTTGTTCGTCGCTTCTTGCTCACCAAATTTCAAATACATCCCTTGCATTCTTGCCTCTTCAGGTTTGGCAGTGGAGGCCAACGGAGTGCAAGAAGCATGGCCTGTTCTGCTGCTCCTCACCGGGCCTCTCACCTTGCACGTCTCATGGCTGATGTTGGTATTTTCATTGTAAAAATAAATACAGCAGGCAACACTTGGAGTCCGTTCCCCGGCTGGCTGTGCTTCCTGCAGAAATGAATTAGCAAAAAATTAAGCAAAATGAGATTGCATTTTATGTTGGTTTTCCTCCTAATAACTTTTGAGCCCACAGGCCAATTTCAACTGAATTTGACAGAAGGTAAAAGGCTCTGAGATTATCAGCTTCCTACAAAGCCGGGGAAAATCAGCATCTGGATAGAGGAGATAAGGCCAAATGAGTGCCCCCGCAGATGGAAAAGCAAATGGGTTCATGGAGCCTGGTGGCAGCCTGCTGGCCACTGGAAGCACTGGAATCCATGAATTTTTGAGATAACTAAACAAAATTGCAGTCCTGAGCAAACAGTACAGCTCCAAAGCAAGCACTGACATTCTGCTGTGGACCGTGTTACCCTGGAGTTGGCTCTGTGTATGCAGCTCAGATTAGAATAGGTGACATAAGAAATCCTAGGATAAAAACAGAATACAGAGGCGAAGTCTAGTATTTTGAAATACTTATAGACAACTATCTAAATCTGTACATTAGCTTCAGAATGTACTTCAGAACCTGATTTCCCTGGTTCTGAGCATCTGAAGCTCTCAGTAACTTAAAATGGATACTGGCATTTAAGTCCGTTTTCTTTAGATAGCTAGATGAATGTGGATTTAAAGGAACAATTCTAGATAGTTGAATTTGGTTTTATGATCTGATTTTCAGAGATGATGAAAATGAGAAACTCCCAGCTGAAGTGACAAGAGTATGATCTTTGCAAAAATAATCCAAAATGACCCAGTTTATGGCTGAAAGTTCACCTCTAGCTCTTCATTTTGGAGGAGAAGTGATTAAAAAATTGAGTTTTAATCCGAGGGGATAGCAAATGGAGAATGTTTCTGAGAAACAGTGCAATCTATTGTTCTAATGGAAACTTGCCTTCCTTGCTAATGGAAGGTTGCAGGTCACTGGGCTGTTGTTATCAGAGCACCCTGGCACTTCAGGTGCTCCAAGAGACAGTGCTGCAGGTGTGATAGGAGCTATATGAGCTTTTAGGTACATACTCCCTGTCCAGAAGAACTGGCTGGGGAGCAGCACAAAGTCATGCTCTCCTTGGCTTCTCTTTAGGAGGTTCATGTCTGGCGTTAGAAGGGAGGAGAAACTCTTCTATTTTTCTTTTAGGAGTGTTTTGGACTGAGGCTATGGGGAGGAGCACACGTTAGGTCTCACGACTCATATAAAGTTTGAATTAAAAAAAAAAAAGCAAATTGCTATAAAAGCTGTAAGCTCCTATTATCCATAGAAACAAGAAAGCTGAGTGGTTTTGGCATAGCACCTGCTAAAAGCATTCCAGAATGATCTGAAAATGAAATGCACTGCATAAAGCCATTTTTAAACTAGAAGCGTACATGTTTAAAATGTACTTAAAACCAGGAAAGTATTGAAACAGCAACTTCGTTGTTTACCGCAGGGACACTGGCAAAGGAATAAGTTCTATCCCACCATGAATTTAGTATTAAAAGGTGATATACTATTTTCTTAAGTAGCCTGTTATGGCAGACTGTCAAAGGACTTCTAGCACACCTTTATTGGAGATCAAGATTTAACCTTAGGGTCCTGACGCGCAAAGGCATTTAAACACTTTTTTCTATTTACTGAATGGCAATTAGGAACCTGCAGAGGAGGCACACCTTTGAGCATCGAGACTTAAATTTTTATATTGTATGGGTTAGTAAAACAGCTGAATGGAGTCCTTCCACTTTGGTGTCTCTCTGCTCACATCAAACCTCCTGCCTGATTCACTGTTATCTCAAAGCAGAAGGAGGGTTCATACAAGAGAATCTCTCCACATTTTCATACTCTGAGATGGACACTTGCCCTCAGGGCAGTGACCAATCTCTTCCACTCCACTGAGAGCTGAAATTCAGATGTACAACGTGGTAAAGGTCTCCCCCACTTCTCATGACCCACCTCACATATGGCTTTGCCCAATGGTTTTATGTAGTATTGTTCCCGTCAGCCCATGCCACTCTGGTTCACTCCTCTACCATGCAAGTGCAGAGAGTCACAACAAGACAGGGGTCTTTGATGTTTCCAGACTCAATTTCTGTGATGCCTCCTGGTGTCCACACTATTAGTATAATCACAGAAACAGTATTTTCTACTTTGCAGCCCCAACAGAGACTATATTCTTTGCCAGCATTTGCTCTATGTTAACAATGCATATGTTGAAATACATCGGAGGCAACCTTAACAGGTCTCATCTGGAGAACTTCTCATAAATGATTTACAAGTGCTTCCTACTCCACCAGCACCACCTTCTTGGTACGGTGACCAGAAGAGTAAATCACGGTGTCTGCCTTCCTTGTTGTGAAGAAAAGGGCACAGAGAAGAGGGAAGCCTGAGTGATCATCACCCCTCTCCCCTTGCCTGCTTCTAATGTCGAAATCTGGCAGCTCTGGTTTCCATGGGTTTTTGTGTGTGTGTGTGCTTGGAGACTGTCTCAATTTGCATGGTTCACTGCCAGGTGAGAAAGAATAATGCCTGAATGTACAGAGCAAACATAGCTGGAGTATCAGACTACAGCTTGCTGGAGGGAATTGAAATGGTAGCTGCTCAAGACTTGCAGACCTTTGGCAGGGCTGTAAAAATACAAATAATAATAAAAGAAGGGAGACATTCTGACCCTCGCAGCCGCAGGACGCCTTTGTGAGCAAGTCCATCCAGGATCTGACTAACTGTCTCGTAGGGCCCATGTGGAATGTGTGAAGATTTGCAATAATCCCTTACTGAAACAAGACTGAGGACTTAACAGCCGAAAACGGTTCATGCGACGGGACCTTGGCAGGGGAACAAGCCTGCACGCAGCTCCATATGGAGCTGAGCTATTATCCATTTGTGCAGCCTGGCCTTAATGGTGGTGCCTGCCTGAGACCAACTGACCAAACAGCTTGCCGACCAGCCAGCCAAGAGCTGTGACCATCCAGCCCTGCCAGGCGGTCCTGGAGCCATTCCTCGAGACTGGATTTTGATCCTGATGCCCCAACCCTGCCCCAGGCTCTCTATCTCTCTCTCTCTCTCATTTCACACTTTCTTTTTCATGTCACTGATGCTCCTTTTTTTAGCAGGCTGGTCTCCCAGCCCCGGAGCAGAAGACAGCCTGCTGAGCTGACCCCTGCAAGTGTGAGGACAGCAGCTGTGAGCATCGCATGGAGGGGATGAGTCTCCAGCATCTCGCTTGTGCCAGCACGGCCAGGCAGGACCTGTCTGCCTCTTGGTTTGTAGGCGAGGATTAGTCAGGCAAAATTATTTTAGCTCCTTGGGGGTTTCACCTGAGTAAGCAGAGTGTGCTGCAAAGTCGCATAATATTTTAGCTTAAAGTCAACAGTAGTTTGTATTTGTATTGCTCCTACAGATAAGGACTTGGAGCACCAGAAAGACTAAAGCTTCCCAATATTGGCCCTGCTCCACCAAAGCCTGCTGGTCCTTCGTGGTCTGCAACAGGAACGGAGGGGACAACCCAAGTGGGGAGCCCTGACTGCGGGGTATCAACAGACCTCACACCTCCAGCTGGTGACTTGTTTCTGTTTCGTGTTTAACTTCTCTCCCACTATCACCAGGATTAATATTTTACTTCTGCAGCACTTTGGCTAGGGAGGAATGCAGCCTCAGCTACTGCACCGCCAGTGCAAATAGGGCCGGAACCTGGCTTCTACACGTATGCATTTGTGTGTGTGCACGCACATATACACGTGTGTGAGAAACACAACCCTGTGAACACTTCAGTGCTATAGAAAAAGCAGAGAGCTTTAAGTGAGACCAGCTTTCAAGGGAAAAAGAGAGGGAGAAAAGTTTATCATTGCTATTTAACTTGAAGTATTTCTTAAAATAAAGGCCAGTTTACCAAAAAAAATATAATATATATATAAAAAAAAAGTAGCCAAGAGTCTGTGCAAATTTGGCATGATATATTCGGGGTGGAAAAAGACTGGTTTGAAGCCACGCAGCCCTCGCTCCTTGGCACAGAGTTACTTCTCCCGCAAATACAGCCGCCTTTCCTTTTATAAAGAAATTTCGGTTTGGGGGGCAAAAGGAAAATATGAATACCGCTCTGGAGCAGCGCTCCTGGGCCCGGTCTCCTATAATAGCCCTAGAAAAACAGGGCAGATGATGTCATGGCAGCTGCTGATTGCCTGACAGACAGTTTCCGCAGCGCAACATGAGGCCCTTTGGTCTCCCTGTCAGGGAGATTGGCAGCTGAATGGCACCAATGAGCGCTGGACTGTATTCCCTCTGGGAATGCTGCCCTCATTGATGGACAGAAAGCAAAGGGAAAGATTGTCTTTGAACCTGAAAAGAATCCCCCCCTTTTTTTTTCTCCCTAAAGCTCCTGCCCCCGCTCTCCGCAGCTCTTTTTTCATCCCCTTTTTTTAAAGGTGTTTTGTTCTGCGGCAGTTACTGAGCTTAATGGAACTGAATGACTTTTCCCCTTCACAATCTGTCAGTCAAAAGCTCAACTCCAGGGCTGTTAAATGAAGTCCTTTCAGAGGCAGACAGAGGAGGAATGTGTCAGTCATCCAACAGACCCTGTTGTGTTTTAATCTGTCAGAGGGGTGATAGGGAGAGCAGCCGGGCTCGGCTGGGGCACATTCCCAGCAGCAGCCAAGAGGCCCTGACAAATCCAGGTGCTGGAGCCAAAAAGTCAATGGGTCATAAACACGGGCGAGGTATGGCGCTCTGAGCCCCCCGACGCTCTGCTTTGCAGTCGGCTGTGAGATGCTTGGGCAAAATTTCAGCAAAGGTATCATGGCAAGAATTTCTAGCAGAAAGCCAGCCTTTAAGCACAGGGTGGATCTGTGTAAGGCATGGCTTTCAAATTAATATAACTCTTAGCTAAAACACTGGAGACAGTAATCCTCTGGATGAAGTGCATTTAGGTGGACTACCATTCCAAGCCATTTCTGCCGAATTACCTTAATTTTTTGCATTTCCCCCATTATTTGACATTCCATTAATCTTACCTATTAGGTTAAGACTGATGTGCAATTTGTTCCGGGGCTGAACAGTTGGTCCTATTCACTCAAGCGCCAGTGTTTCACTGCACATTATGAGAAGTGCCCACTGTTGCTCTAATGAGAATAATGATCCTCTACTTGCATTTCAAGGGTTTGCTATTTCATCTTTTTTTTTTTTTTTTTTCCTGCTGAGGAAGTAGATTTAAACAAACAGCTCCTGTTCTTATCAGATCTCATAGGGAATGTCTCTTGCCTGTTTTTACAGAGATGGCAAACTGTGGTTCTGCACACAATGTAGTTCTGTGTTAGTCTGGCAGCTGGGCTCCCGATGCACTCGAATATGCTGGTTTTCCATCTGTAATAAAGTGGGTTTGTATCCCCCGCAGAGCTGCTGGGGTTCCCCTCCAGTTTCGTGTACCTGTGATCTGGTGCCAGGCCCAGCAGAGGCATCAGAAGGCATCCCCTGCCCGGGAAGGATGCTACACAGGAGTAGCATCTCATTTCCCAGTCTGCCTGTTCTCTTGTCTGCAAAGTCATGGAAAACCAGTGGCCTCTCACAGCTTGGCATTCGCCAGTTTAGACAGACTCCATCGTGTCAGCATTTGCTTAAATGGTGCAGCAAAATGCATTCCCTCTCCCTTCTCCCCATGGCCCAACAGGTTTCCCTTGTATTTACTCAGAGCCATGGAGGTCTGTCCAGTCTGTGGGGCTGTGCCCAGCCCTGGGTTGGAGTTTCAGGAGCTTTTTGAGTTCAGCTGCTTCTAGAAAGCTACCTTTCAAGGATGCTGATAACTATGGTGATAGAAAGTGTCATCGCCATAGAAAAACAGAAATCTGCCTGTTTTGGTTATCTAATGGGTTAAACTCTGAAATATAGGGCTTTCTTGGACAAAGCCATAAGAACAGCACCTGACTGATATGCTGACAGGAGAGATTTACAGTCTTGGCAGCTCTTACAATAAATTTTCAAGTCAGTGGCTATGTCCTAGGGTAAATAGAGTGGTTTCCTTTCACTGAACTAGAACAACAACCAGAGCTAACAGCCAGCAGGGTACAAAGCCCTGGAAGGGATCTAAAGGTGTGTTAAGGAGTCACCTCTGCCTGGTCTTGACTTGTTTCCTTTCACTGTTGAAGGAAAACTTCAGAGAAAGTTTAATTTATAGAAAACTGCGGAGATGCCTGGTGTGATTTAGTTGGGAATTAACATAAGCGGGGAATAACCTGAGTTCATCCTGCTAAGCTGCAGAGGACAGTCCTGAAAAAGATGGTGAGTTGAAGCCCTTTGCACTGGGCCACAGAAAGCTGCCTGCATTTGTTGAGATGAACTGGAGCTGTGACCTCTAGGGACCAAGTTACGTTGCAGAGTAACTGAGTTTGTAGGGTATATGCTCTGCTGCGAAGGGAGGATGCTGCGGTGTGGCTGAGATGACCACCACAAGTCCATAGGAGGGGAGCCCATTCCATCCGCATGGACTCTTGCTCCACCTGTCACTCAGGGCTGAGCTGCTGGTGGAGGGAGGTGTGGGAGGGCATGAGTGAATGGAGTCTGTTGTCATGTAGATTATTTATCCTCTGTGTGGAGGAGTAATTAGGCCCAGAGGGCAGTCCATCACTGTCTTCGGGCTGGATCAGTGGAGACGGACTGACTCCTCTTCCAGCGATGCTTGGATGCTTGGCAGGGGAGTTGGACTAGATGATCTCTATGGTCCCTTCCAACTCCAAAAATTCAGTGAAATTCAGTGAAATTCAGTGAAAAAGAGCCGTAACGCACACTGGGCCCCGTGTGGAGCACATGGCAGTGGTGCATCTTGATGTGGTCAGAAAGGTCACCGTCCCCACTGAAAGGCAAGAGAAGCCCGAGGAGCACTGGCTGACAAAGGCAGTGGCCTCTTGTCTGCGCAGGGACAGGAATGTAATTGCTGAACATAAGCTGCCCTTGTTTCACAGAGAAGGATCAGACAGCCCCGTTGGGGTTCAGCTGATCTGAGGAAAGGCTTGGCCCTTTATGCGTATTGAAAATCCCTCTGTAAAGAAAGGTTCCTTTAACAGTGCCTTAGCTGAAAGCTGGAACAAAACCCAGCCGCACTGTCCGGGTTACTCTGCATCACGGGCTGCAAAATGTGGGAAATAGAATTCCTGCACTCTCAGAATGCTCCGAGATCTTCCCAGACCAGTTAGCATCCTTGTCTTCTTCTTCTTCTTCTTGTGGTTTTTTTTTTGCAGATCCATAACTTACAATGAACTAAGCAGAATTTCCTTTGCATGTAGGTCTGCTCTCCTATGTTTTTAAGTGTTTGTGGTATGATCCCGTGCACATGCAGGCAAGAAAAATACCATTCCGTTGACAGGAAGGAGTGGTGTATCAGTTCGGGTGTCTGTCTCTCCTAGCTGCAGGCTCAGCCGTGGAAAATCATCAGGCTGTAGCAGCTTGTCACTCACTCAGCTAAAGAAGTTTCAAGCCATATCAACATCTGCTTAAAAGTGGCTGGACTGCCACTGAATTGCAAAGGCTTGATTCAACCCATATAAATGGAAATTTTTACTGTTGGCATAAAAGCATTTACAAGCTGAGACATATATTATAGCGGGAATGAAAATAAACCCTTAAAAAATCTGCACCCCATTTGTTCAGGCTGCGCCTGACCATTCCCATGCTGAGAAGCACTTCTTGCCATTTATTAACTGTGACTTTAACTAGAAAGCGAAGCTGTTCATTCAAATAAAGTGCATTCCTGGGCCTCCTACTGGAATAGCTGTCATTTTGCTGAAGGGCTGTGTCTCGGTGACACATGTGCCAGCAGCAACGGGCTGCCTGACGTTGCCTGGTCCTTGTACATCTGATACTCCCCACTCCTCGTTTCTGAAATGCAGGACCAGAAACTTCCCGATGAGTTTCCTGCCTGTTTCAAGAGACACTACAAAATACTTTTAGCAAGGTGTTACTACTTATTTTTAAATGTTTGCGCGCTGAATTTTTCTTGACAAAAGCCTGTGCATCTGGGCAATCAAATAGTCACAGTCACACACACACACACACACACAGACACATTTAAACATGGTTGGCCCTGTCTCCATCCATCACAAACTGCAGCTGTGCAACCAGTGAGTGATATACCTGTGGGTGGATATCTCTTCGGGAGAAGTTATTCAAAATTTGCACTTTTATGCCCAGAAGGGTTTGTATGTGTGTGTGTGCCCCTGGTAACCGCGTCGGGGAAAAAGTGCAGGTGTTCCTGTTTGCAAAATAACGCCTACAAAATCAGACCAGGTCAAGAGCCCAACAAACAGGAGATCCTTCCTTCATTCATTTCCTCCAGTTAAGCCCTAAAGTGCTGCAAACCTCTTCTGGTTATTGTTAAAGGGGAGTGGAAAGTTTCAAAAAATCTCTCTTGTAAAGAAGCTTATATTACCCCTAAAAAGAAATGGGAGGGGGGGGCAGGGGGGGGGGAAGGTCCTCATCTGCAGTATGGCGATTTCAAGCAGGGAGCTTGGAAGTCCTGCTTTTAATCCAGGCGTTTAATTTCAAACAGGTGCGGCTGCCTGTCCTCCCCGGGACCCGGGGGGTGAATCCCACCGGTGGATTCGGGATCCTGCTTGCTCCAGAGAAAGGGGCGTGCGGCTTTCCCTGCTGCTTGTAGGCGGCAGCTTGGGGTCCCCCCCGGGCGAAGGAAGAGGTGGAAGCTGGGCGCGATGGTGGGAAGGGGCAGGAGGTCGGGGGCCCGAGGGGAGGGCTGGATTTCGGTTTCGGGTAACACGTGGGTTGCAAGCCCCACTGCTGTAGGTAGGCGCTTCTCGCTTTTGCAAGGAAGCCGAAACACTCATCTTTTCTCTTTTGCTGACATTTCCCACTCGAAGACCCTGCAGACCACGAGGTGGCATCTTCTTCTCCCAAGTGACTTACGCTCCCCCCGTCCCCCCCAACCTGAGGTCCTTCCCAGGGCCTCGAGTCTGCGCCTGGACCCGCACAGCCATATTCTTTCAAGATGTTTAAGCCTCTTTTCATTAAGTTTGCCCCAGTTCTTCCGACGCTGCTCTTGACCCTCGCTGCTGAGTGTTATAGCAGGATATTAAACTGGCACCCTCTGTTACACGTTAAGAAAGCAGCTGTGAAAACGGAGAGCTTGGTGGAGACACCTTCTGCAGCCTCTGGGTGAGGGCATCCTTTGAACACCAGACCCCGCTTCCACCCGGCCGAGTACGGTCGGATGGGACCCCCAGACCCTACAGCGCCAGCCCCATCGCCTCCCTACAAGCTGCTGGGTTTCCCTTTGCCTTCAGGATGAGTGTCAGTCAAACCTTCAGGCCATCACATTCTTGAAGGCAGTGGGAGCTACAGGGGTCCCCCAGCTCTCTGTGGGGGTCCGGGAGCTAGCCTGGCCGCCGAGGGCTCTTTGTGTGTTCCTGCTCTTTTTTGGCCACAAATAATTACAGGTGCAATTTAAGTGACCTTGGTCTCTTAACTACATGATTTGAAAGTACAATTAAGTGCCTAGACGTATAAATAGCCTAAATTGGACTTTACAATTAATGGTTAGAACAGCAATAGGGGCCGGGTTAGGAAACTTTGACCTTGTACCTGAAAATTAGTTGTACTGTACATTTAATCTCCCTAACTGGTTGGAACCTTACACACCCTGGCTTCCAGTCAAACCTCTAAATGTCAGCTTTGCTGACTAGGAGTACGTGTCGTCTGGGGACTGTTTATTGTGCAACAAAATGCCCTTCCAGAAGAAATAATGTCACCTTGTCTGTTTACCCATTCAGTCAAATGTAGGAGAGTGTGGAAGAAACGCTCCTTTCCCCTGTGCTTGGTGGTGTGGGATCCCTCTGAAGGTGCAATGCGCCCACCTTGCCTTGCTGGGTGCACCATCAGTTCCAGGGGTGCAGCCCAACAGACCTTCTGGAGACATGGATGAGCCAGTTCTTGTTCAGGTGGTCCTGTTTTGCAGGATACCCATTTGCAGGATAATTTGGGTAAGTTACCGAGAGCAGAGTGAGCAGCTATGCCTCAGTTGCATGGAAATCAAAGTCATCTGCTACTATGGTACCTCAGACTCTTCCTAGAAAAATCCTTTTTGCAGAGGAAAAAAAAATATTAAAAAAATCTGAGTTGTTCAATAGCATTTAGAGCATGTGAAGAAAGACAGCAGTCCTGGATTTTGCGGGATCAAAAAGGGTTCTTCAGCTGTGCCTGTGAAACAAGCAATTTCTTCTACTGGCAAAATCCAAAGCGCATTGTGAACCTTTGAACTCGGTAATAATCCACAACAATGCTTCCTGGGAACTGTGGTTATTATGAGTTGATGTAGCCATCTGGATACGTCCAGCTATTGTTAAACACAATGTTTGTATGATGTCATACGTACCTATGCCTCTATAAAGAAAAAAAATATGCAGTTTTCTGCACCAATGATCTTGTATTTTGAAAGCCAGCACAGTAATTTTCCACCCTTTTATGATTAATGTATCCTTCCTTAACCATCCTCCAGAAAAACTGTGAACTCTTTAAAAAATGTTACATCTGTAGATGGCTATCTAATATTTATGAACTTATTTTCTTTCATCCTCTTCCCTGGAAACTCCCAGGGGTCCTTGGATCACAGGCTGAAAACCAGGGGGTAGGATATACTTTTTGTACCACCTGGGACGAATAATGGTGTGAAGCTGTTAATACTTCTTTTGAAGGGACCATCAGGCTACGCGCCACTCCTTTGCCAGAAGCTGGTGGAGCACATGAGTAGGGGCAGCATCTGCTCTGTGGTCCCGCTGCAGAGCCCTTTCTTTACAGAACAGCAGTATCACAGTGATGAAGGACCAGGCAGGATGTGGCTCTGATTTAGACTTGATGTGGCCAGCTCCAATAATAAACAGCAGCTCAGTAACCATTTTGCAACCAGGCGTGAGGTGGGCCGTGCTTCCTGCTGATTCCATCAGCCCTGAGGGTACCTAGATGTCAGCTGGGGAACACCTCCATTGGTGGGCTTAAGTCTACAGAAGGTGATTGCTTTTGTCACTGTACGCATAAAATTCTCGAGGTGAGCGGGCCCTTGCCTTGGGCACTCATTGGTTGGCCAGACGCAATGCCCAGGTAGGTCTTGGTGTCTGTCGGGGCTTGGCCAGTGTTCTGGATTTTTGGAAGAAGGACTGTTTGGGAGTGATTGAGGGTTGGGCAGCACGGTAAGGCACCCTGCACCATCAGTGTTGTTTTAATTCAACTCCCAACATTCAGGGGCAGATTTGGCGGCCTCCTCTGCTGCTCGCTGCTCGGTCCATGAAGTCACTCTTCCTTTGCAAAGACCCGTTCTTGCCTCAATAAATACAGCTTTCCACTGCCATTGTTTATTTTACTAGGGGAGGTTCTCTTCGTGTCACCTTTCCCTTTTTTAATTTCAGCCTCTTACGGACTACATGCTGGTTTGCAAAACCTGCCAATCTGAATGAGTAGCCCAGGGAATACAAGTTCCTATGGGATAAATGCTCCAACTTATGACTCATGGACTAGAATAGTAAAAGCTGATGCATAAAGGGCCCTGGGCACTAGCATACCACTGATGTTTTAAATTTATCTTCTGCAAATGAGAAAGATGTTTTTCTTCAAGACATACAAAAATATACCAGCTCAGTGCAATCTAAACGAAGTTATGTGGGAACACTGCTCTGCACTGTATTGCCAATCTCTCGTGTTTATGTATAATTTTCCATGGGGCATTCCTGTCTGTAAAACTACTCAGAGCGCTTTCCTGTGGACTCCTTTTGACTGGCAGGAATACTAGCAGCCCTAAGTGTCATGTTGTTCATTTGTGCACAGTGTTTTTACAGCTATTCACTAGCATCTGTGAGTCATTTGCTGGCTGAGCCGCGGCTCTTGGGCGTGCGTTTAGGTCGGGGTCTCGGGCGAGGAAGGGGGAAGGAAGGAGGGCTTGGGGTCCAGGGCTGGGCTCCGTGGGAAGAGGCACCCAGCTGGCAGCCGTGGTCCGAGGGGAGAGGGGGTGCTGTGGTCAATGCCTCCTTCAGCCCAGTCTGCATGGTGATTTTGGCCCCGGGGAAGATGTCAAAGAGTTTGGCCCCTGAGTTCCTCCAGGGAAAATAAGGTGGAAGGGAACAGCGGGCTGTGGGATCCCCAATTCTGCGTTGCCACGCCAGGGCTTGTTTAGAGAAGCGACTCGCTCCCTGGGGAGAGGGTAGGTGACTGCTCTGCCAGAGCAAAGCAGAGCAAGGACTGATGCTGTCAGTCACGCGTGGGTGTCTGGCCTCTCCTGCCCTTTACTGGGGCTGACTGGCAGGTGAGCCTCGCCTGGCTCTGCAGACCCCCACATCACTTTGCACAGATTTAGTTCTCAGGCTTGTGACTTCCACATGGGGGGATATGCTAGGAAGGCAGCATTTTTTTCAAAGCCATCCCACTGACTTTCTGCCCTGGCTCAAATATTCGGCACTTATTTCCCGAAACGCGTGGCACAACTGAAGGTCCTAGCTGTACTTTGAGGAAAAGGCTGCCCTTGGCTCCAGGTGAGGTCCAGCCCGTGTTTCCTGGCAGCGAGGTGCTGCAGAGGAAGGCAGCGGGGAAGGGGCAACCCTGGCTTTAGCAAATGCAGAGCTGATCAAAATGTGGGCATGCAGCCTGCCTGTGGGGCAGAAACCCCTCAAAGATGCTGGGCTGGAGATAGGGCAAGGAGGACCTGAACATTGAATGCTCCTGTCCAGACCTGGCAGCTGGGGCTGCAGCCCTGCCTTGGCAACTGCCAGCAGCAGAGAGCCCCTGGGCTCCTCGCCCTTTAATTACAAAATTCTAATGAAGTTAAAATTGGTGACTTTGAATAGTGAGGAAAGAGACTGCAGTCTTTTTACTTTTTCCTTCTTCTCTGTTCTCCGACCTTCCATGTTTTTTTTTTTTTGCTGGAGTAAAAAGGAAGGGGAAGGGACTATTTACACCTCATCATGAAGGAGACAGTTCACGATGTTTTCTTGATGTTTCATGTGGGATTTAATGTGAAATGAAGAAAAAGCAGGAAAGTGAAACACTGTGCAATGCTAAGCATCAGTGCTCCTGTAGAAAGGGTGACAAAAAGCACATTTTTTCCAGAGTTATTTGCATCTGATCCTTGGGCAAAATTGCTCCGCATGACTCACTCATTCCTCTGTTTTCCTTGTCATACTGAGTCCAATGTCACAGGGGCTTCTGAGAATAAGCCTTCTATAGATTTTGTGCAATATATAGAAAGGCCAAGGAGGTGAAAAAGAATAAAAGGACTTTTTATAAAGGCACAGACATCAGAAAATGTTTTAAAATACCGCAGAACCTCAGGATCATCAAAAATATTCTAAATATTTCCTAAAGGCCAACGTCTGCTTTCTCAGACACTCTTTCTTGTGAGATTTCAGCTGCACCAAAAATAAAATGACACCCCAGGTTGGTTTTGAATGCAGTTTACAAAACTAGTATCTGTGGCAGATGCAGAACTGAATGTTCAAAATCTTAGATTTGAAGTTCCTGTTTTCATGATCTGTACTTGTAAGATTAACTGAACTCTTGATTTTGCAATCAAATGCATAAGAAAAATACTGGTCACTTTTCATATTTAAGACCACAGCTGATGTGAATCCTGTATTGGTCTTGAAACTGTAGTGAAAAGCTGAAAAAGAGCAAAAGGAAATGATGAAACATTCTTATCTTCTCAATTATTTATTCACTGTTTTTCCCCTTCATTTTCACTCCAGGGATAGTAATGAGTTTTACGAATGTAAGGTGTCAGCTACAGGCTTTTCTGTTGAAACCTCTAAATTTATGGCTCCTCTGGGCATCACAGGCATGGATAATGCATAATTTACAAACAGACTTGAAACTTTCATCTTCCTTTCCCACTCCTTTTCCGAGCTTTTTGTTCAAGGAGTGATTTGTTTTGCTGTAGTGGAAACCATATGCTCTTCTAAATCTCAGCGGATTGTAGAAATTCTGCAACGTTGCCAGATGCTGCCAAAGAAACTTCACCTGACATAGAATTACACAAGCTTCTTTTCTTCAGTCAAAAACCATCTTTCTAAGTAGACATTTTTTTCCTGCACTTTGCTAGTGGGCGAGAGGAGACCAAATCCCAGCCAGCCAGTGTAGGCACATTCTCAACATCAGACTCCCGAGGTCTGTGCCCTATTTCTGGTGGGGCAGGAACTGGAAAGTCTAGTGAGCAACCTCACAAGATGGGTCAATAGCTCCTAGATGGGAATTCTGCTTCTGGCATTGACTTTGCTTTGCAGCTGAGGACTTACCATATTGGACAAAACCAGTCTAGCTCAGAGTTAGTGTGACCATGGCCACGCACTCACGTGTGACCAGGTCCTGCAGAGAAGGGTGGAAGAAACATCACAGCTGAACAGATAAAAGAAGAGGTTTTTTGGCTGAGCTCTCTCTGTTATTTGGCAGTGAGCGTGTGACTTGAACTAAAAGGCTTTATGTTCTCCCTAAAAACATGTCTATAACAGATTGTAAAACGTCGAATACTTTTTTTATTGTGAAAATTCTCTCATTCTTGTGTGTGTCTCCATGACTGCTTTTCCTTGTGGCAGTGAATCAGAGGGTTTAGGTGCTCTGGGTGCGAGGGCAGGGGATGAACTCTTCTCTTCACCGAAAAGGACAGAGTAGTGAGGACGGCCCCAAGCCCAGAGATGCTGAAGAGACACTGGTGGAACAGAAGTGCACAATGAGGTGTGGATCCTCGTACAACCAATTTATTCCCAAAGAGGGTAGGGCTCGTGTTTCCTACCTTTTGTGGACTCCTTAGCTGAAGGCTGTGGATCCCTAGAAGTCTGATAAAACCCATCGGTTTGGTAAATACTTCAGTGATTGCCATTTAGGCTACACCTAAAGTGAGGTGTCAGAAATCTGAAAATCATGTTAACAACATAGTTTTGCCTCTGCTCCCCAGTGTGAATTACCAATGAAACCATGCCTGCCTACACCATCTCTGGGACAGCTCAAGGATGAGACCTGGACATGGTTTTTGTCACAGGGTTAAGGATGTCCCCCTCTGCCTCCCATTGGCATGGCCAGGTGGTAAGACTGTCCATTTAGTGAATCCTCAGGCTGCTTTAAACCTGACCCTGAGTCTGTACTTGGTCCATTTTAGCCCTTCTGCCCACGTTGCTGGGACACTGGCACTGTGGCTCTTGCTTCCACCTTGCAGCTACGAACAGGTCCCTCTGGTTTACACCATGTCTTAGATGTAATCACTCCCAGCTCATGCGGTCATACTGATGACAGTTAGCTCCCTTGGGGAACAAACGACACCAGAGAGAGAAAACATGTGCAGATTTTGTTCATTACTCGAGTGTTTTGTGGATCTTCCTCAGGCTATTTGAGAGGAACAGAGCAGGAAACTTCCTGAAGACAGTGCCCAGCCTCATTGCTCCTTTGGGGCATCACGGGTCTCCTTGTGTAGTGTTTCCCTTCATTTCTCAGGTACTGTAAGGGAACTCCCTTCCAGATAAACTGCAGAAAATGGCTGAAGAGTCTGTTTTGACCCAAACCTTCAGTAAGTCCAGGCAGACTTCCACTGGTGTCTTTGTTCAGGCTTCCTTACTTTTCTCCTGTTCTACATGCTCCTCACGCCTCCTTGAAAACAAAATGCTTCTGGGTTTCAAGTGGGCCATTGACCCAAGCAGCATCCACGTCAGCATTTTCCACTGAGATTTACCAGATGGCTGCACTTGCTGGTCTGCAAATTTGGGTCTTGGTGGCAGAGCCTCATGCTTTCATAGCAACAACTCTCAGCTCCATGTTGACTGGTATTAACTGTCAAAACTGTCAAAGATTTTAGATTTCTATGTATTTCACATGTATTTTTCTATCCATTGAACCCCATCTGCTATGCTGGAGGACACCTTACAGGACAGGATGGTGTGATGAACTGTGATTTGGGTCGCTCTGTTGTTTGATTTGTTCTGCTGTATTGTGTTACACGTCGTTCAGAGCCCAAGGTGTTCAAACAATATGCTGTGAGGTTAAATGGAATGCTTTAAGTACATACAATCACATATTATAAATTGATCCCTCAACATTATAGAAAAATATCATTAATATGAAAGTTGTGTCTTTTTTTTTAACTGTAATGTCTAGTTCACATAGGGAATCTTTCTGACACATAGGATTGTTAGTTATTTTTTCAACTTAAAAACAGGATAAAGCCCGATAGCTTTATTCATCAAGGCACTGTGGAAATACAGCAAATCAGCACAAATACATGGCCTGTCACAGTCATTCTTGCATAAAATATGACCCACGGTTTTGAAACATATGGCTACACAAGTTTTAATTTAAGTGGCATCTCCTTCCGTCAGCAAAATGAGGTCTGGCTTGCCTGCGGGAGGTGGAGTCGGCGCCTTCACCTGCTGAAGTGAAAAGGCTCCCCCAGTGACCGGTGTTGGTTTCCACCGCTGGTGTATGGCTGAACGAAAATGTGAACCTCTGCACCTGAGGCACACAGGGAAAACCCAGGAGCCTTCCCATCCATGGTCTGCAAGCTGCTAGAAATGCAGCTCATCACATACCTTGCGGTTACACGCCCTGTGGTCCCACTGCCTGAACCCCCCCCAGGTGGATAACCAGATGCACCCCCACAACTAGAAGCACTAAAGTTTCCCACTAACACTTGTTTTCGATTTTGCCTCTGAGCCACGATAGGGAGGGCTCCATACCTTTCATCTTGCCAAATATATATATACGTATCTTGTCACAGCATATTTTACTGATGCACTGGATAGATTTAAAAGGCTCCCTTGGTCCTGGAAAGGAAATAATAATTAGCACCTACTCTCACAATAGAGAACTATCATCTCTTCTGGAGGAGAGGAGTAGGGCTTGTCCTCCCACTCCTGACAGCTGCTGCTGGGAGACATTTCTGGGCTGTCAGAGCCTCTTTATGAGCAGATTCCTTTGTAAGTCTTCATTGCCCAGACCAATAGGTCTACGCTTGGCATCTGGTTTTCCCTGTGATGATTTTTCTCTCACCTTTTCCCTACCTAAATTCATTCTCTGCTGCCAGTCATTCTGTTTTTCTACTTTTACTTTGTCTTTATTTGACGATGAAAAGATTTCGGGGCAAATGAAATGTAAATCCAATCTAGATTTTGTATCAGGCTTTCCTGGAGTTTTGTCAAAGGCAGAGCTTTCTTTGGACTGGGTAGAAAGAGTTAATCAAAGGAGGAAAATCGGATGGCCACTGAAAAGACAGATATTTCACTGTAGAGATCTCATTGCAGAGCAGTGCTTGTAAATATGAGGAGAAATGTATCTATAAAGAGTTCACCCAGGCTTTCCCAGCACACTGAAATGGAGTCATCTGACTGTTTAAAGTTTTTTGATCCAAAGAACAGGAGAACATTTCACTCATAAAGAGTATCTACAACTGTGTTTGAACCTTTGACACGGGAAACTGAGGAAATTAAACCAGCTGCTACCAGTTTCTCCGGAGCCAGAAAGATGTAAAGCTTGCAGAAAAACAAAATGGCCTTTTTCCCTCATATTGTCATTTTCTGAAAAGAAAAAGAGAAGAAGCTATTTTTGGAAGGGGGGGGGGAGGGGGCGGAAATATCTGTGTTTGCATTTCTGTCTGTAATACAACGTGTGGCTGATAAGAGGCTTATGTTTTAAATTGTTATCATAGGGAATGCGATGACTTCTGAAGTCGGAGCAGGGCTGGAATGAGGCCGGCTCCTTGGGCTGCCTTTGTCCTCCCCTGAGCTGTGCACTGAATTGCACAGTATCTTAAAATGACCTTTCACTCAGGCTCTATGGAGGTACTTTTAGTCAACTGGTAGGAGCAAGTGACCCCCGACCTCCCGATATTCACTGAGTGTGTGGAGGCATTTTCTGCTGCTGATGGGTGGTCCCAGTAGACAGTGGCCACAGATGTCTGCTCCTGATAAATCCAGAGCTCAGCTAATGGGAGGGGACCTGTCACTGGCTTCACTGGAGAGTGAAATATGTAAGCTATAGGCAAGTGTTTCTGCTGGCTTTTAGGCTCCATCACTGTCTGTGAAGACTGAAAACCCTTGACGATGCCTCGCACTGCTTTGGGATAGGTTTCAGTGCCCCCCTTAAGTCCTTCCCCAGCTGTTCTACTCCTGTGCTGAGGACCCAGCTGCATCACATGTGGACACCTCTGAGGTCCCTTTGCCTTGATAGCTGAGAAGTAGGGTCAGTTGCTGGGCACATGATTTTCCTGTTTGTTCTGGAAGTCGCTATATGCATCTGGCGGAAAGTAAACTTGACAGTGTCCACCTCACAGTGAGTTAGCCTGGCTAATTTGTAATTAGGACTTTCTCACACTGGAAACCTTCAGCCAAGAGCCCATTCTCAGCAGAAGGCCTGCTTCTTTGGTTGTAGCAGCTCACCCATCCCTCTTGCCCATCCTCTTCTCCTTGCTCACCTCCTTTCTTCTGGTGCCAGCAATTTCTATAAACTATTGTATGCTGCTCAGTGGCAATAAATATTAATAAAGCTATATCACTTTACTGCTGGATAGTGGGAGAAGAGGTGAGCGATGTATATTTTACCTCTTCAGAGGCTTGGCTCCCTTTGGCATGCCTTTTCCTCCCAGAAGAATTGCCAAATTGTACTCTAGTTTCCCTTCCCAGATGAACTACATCCTCACATCTGTCTGGCTTCGCTCCAAGCTGCTCCAAGTCAGTAGGAGCTGGGAGAAAAGTTGAACATGCAAATTGAAAATGTCAAATTTTGGCTTTATTTATTGCTAGTTTTGTAGAAAGGAGGAAGTAGAAAGGCTTTCTGTCAGAACAGCTCACTGTTATTGTTTCACTTTGAGTAAATGAACCTCTGAATTGCAGTAAAGGGAGGGTCTGGGGGAGGCGATGAGAGGCCGAAGGGGCAGTGCTGCTGGAGCACTCTTAGTGGTGCGGGAGGAGTGTGGTGCTGGGAAGTGTGTGGCATTGGGACTGCTCCATTAGACACTTGAACTTTTTGGACACTGGAAACCTATGGAGAAGGGGAAACTGCAGAACAGGTGTGTTGTTGCACTGAGGCAGGTGTGGTAAGACATCGGAGCTCAGCGCTGAGACCTTGCCATATGAGTCTCTGTGCTGGACTGACCCAGTGTTTCGCTCTTTGATTCCATCGTTTCTGCTTGAAAGGCACAATTCTGTGATGACAAGTCTCATTAAAACTGAGAACATTTGTTTATGCAAGTTTAACACATCCTTTGGGAAACACAATTTCCATGAAGGGCTTTTGGGGTGCCTGAGGTGCTCTGCTGAGAGTGCACCACATTTTAATTACACGGAGCAAAGGTATTTTATATAGGTGATGTTTTGATCTGGGACAAACCAGAAGAAGACCAGAAATGCTTGGCTAAAGTTAACAGATAAATATTAGTAATTCCGAATCAGAGAATAATGTACCAGGAAGAGACACTAGCCCAAAACAGTGTGGGAGCAGCTCAGGTTAGAACCGATGCTGTCACCCATATTGATAGAGAAAGGGATCGATATGAAGACCTCTAGCAACGGAAGAGTTGTTCACGTGTGAGCAAAGATGCCCAAAGAACATGGGAGACGGACATTAGCTGAGTCTGAGAAGCGGAGGAGATAATGAAAAGATCCAGAGTTGAGGAACAATTATTGTAAATATGAAGCTAATTTACCCATAGCTGCTCCCACCGTATTTGTTCAGTTTCCTACTGGATCATAGAATCATAGAATCATAGAATGGTTTGGGTTGGAAGAGACCTTAAAGATCATACAGTTCCAACCCCCCTGCCATGGGCAGGGACACCTCCCATTACAGCAGGTTGCTCAAAGCCCCATCCAGCCTGGCCTTGAACACCTCCAGTGATGGGGAATCCACGACTTCCATGTGTTGTAAACCTGAAGACGAGCAACTTTTCTGACACATCAGTAAAGAAAAAAATGCCACCTGCCACCTAAAATTGAGTGTCAATCTACAGACAGAGAATAAGGCCACGGACTTAGCTTGGTGGTGTAAAGAAGTTCGCATCCTTATTTATGGAAGCTGAAATGTTATCTGAAATGGATCGTAAATCACTTGCTACCATTGCCAAATTGGGTCTGTCCAGCACTCTGGCTAGAACAGAGACAACTTTTAATTGCAGAGATGTGATTTGTATATCAAATGTATATCTAATGCAAACCTGATGGAGAGGTGTTAATAACATCGGCACATACAGAGACATCCGATGAAAGTCCTCCAGTACACGTCACTTAGAAAATACCTTATGGTTTTAACTGAAATATGGATTATAATCCCTGTGACGATTCCACGATGAAAACCTGTATGAAGTCATTACCACAAGAACAATATTCTCCTAGCTTCCCTCACCCATTCAGAGAAGCGGCTCCTTATAGTCAAGGGGATTTTCTGTAAGACAGCAGCAAAGTGATTCATAAGGAGTTGAAGAAAATTTGTTGAAAAAGATAGATGAAGGTTACTTAGGGATGGAACAAGAGGTGGCCTAGAGATTCCCAGTGAATAATGATGTTGAGAAAGTTGTCTAGGCTTGTTACACATGTCAAAAATACAGACCACACTGAGTGGAATAGTATTGTATTTGTGCTCCAGGGAAAAATAAGGACTTTACTATCCATAGCTACTTATTAGACTTGTGAAAATTTTTTTAAAAGTCATAAGATAAAGGCAGTTTTGAAAAATATTTGGGCAAAATTACATTTTAACTGAAACTTCAACAAGTCATTCTATTATGGTTTTAGTGCCTTTCATATTTTTCCCAGGTTTTTTTTTTTTTTATTCTTGACTTTTCATGTGTTGAATTAAAGTGGAGACTGCTTTTAGAGATTGCTTATGAACACCTAACTTTAAAATAAGTTCAAACAACATAATTGATACAAGTGGGACCAGAGAGACAGATTACACTATGGTTGTTGATACTGTTCTTTTAGTTAAAGTGGATCCCCAAGTTACAGAGTAGTTCCCGGAAAACCTCTATGGGGCAAGGTCTATTCAGTTAATCACTGCACTTAAGTAAATCTGGATTTGAAATAACTGGGAAAGAGTATAATTTTATATCTCTATGTCTGATTCTGAAGTCCTTACTTGCAGAAGTAGTGTAAGTTAAATCAATGAAACTATTCACATGGATAAGCATTAATCATATGAGTAATGAAAAGGAGTTGAAGGGTCATTCTTAAAGTTGCTAAGAAACTTTGCAGCTGCTTCATATTGCCCAGCTATCATTATATTTCCCAAGATATTACTTCCAATGCAGTAGTGATTAATTAAACTAGGGTGATATTGACCCCATGCTGTTTTGTTCCTTGTTCAAGCCCCCGCTAAATGGTGTCTCGAAGGCTGAAGTGGGTGTGAGAGGTGTGCAGGGAAAAGCCTACAGCCATCCCTCTGCGTGAGGTGCATTCCACCCTCCACTGGTTTCCGATTTCCTTTCTCAGGAAAATTGTCTTGGTGCCTGAAATGGAGTTTCCAGTCCCCACCCCACTCCTGACATCCCTGTCTGAGCATATCAGTTGTCTTCTCACACTATGGCACACAGGGTGTAGGATAAGTATTTATAGCTAGCCATGGCTATCAGGAGAAATTTGCATTGTTATCTTCAGTTGTTCCGCTATATTAATTACTTCTTTTCCCTCTAAAGTAAGGTAACATCTTCCATTTGGATACTCTGATTGTATTCATTTAAGCACGTGGTCATATGCTTTTGGAAGTATGAATGTTTTCCTGAAACAAAGTCTAGGAGTATGTAAGTCCTGCTTTGAAACAGAAATGCCAGGCTGAACAGAGAAGGTTGAAATTGCCATAATTTCCCATTTTGAAAAGATTTCAACAGATAAGGGGTACTTTTTTCCCCCCATGATTTAACTTATTTACCTCCCTCAGCAAAGCCATTGTGGTAAACTTAGGGGACCTAAGCTCAAGCACTTGTTTTCACTTGTCTCCATGTGATTTTGGAGAGGTTGAGATCACTATGTGTGCATGTTAGAGCTCTAAGAAAATTGTCACTGGGCTAATTTGGTACACCAGTGAAGTTAGCATAACCAAGACAATCAGGAAAAATTTGTCAGGCTACCATCTATCTTTCTTCCACAGAATGAAAGGGTTCACCTGCACATTTTTTTGTCTTGTCTTTTTACAAGCATGAGTTTTTTATCTAGGTTAGAAGAGAGAGTTATTGGTTCTGGTGTTTCTCCATTTATACAGAGCACGTTACTTGATTTTTCTTTTCAGTTTGCTTCTTGGTGTTTTTTTTTTTTGTGTGTGCATTTTTAAAATTATTTTAATTTTTCATTGTCGGTATATTTCTTTGTTATTAGTGCAGTGTGACTAGGCAAAAAAAAAACAACAGTCCAGAATGTGTTACTAAAGAAAACAGCTGTTCAATGCACAGAAGTGTAGGGCAAGACTCTTCTTGAAGTCATGTGGGACTGGTCATTTGATCACTTGGGCATTAAAACAGAAAAAAAGGAAAATGGACAATGATAATAGGCATTCTTGTCCCAGGGAGTTAATGTATACTGCCCTGTAAAGCTTGCTATCCTTTTACCAAAGAAAATGCCCATATCAAAAGAAAAGTAAAAGTAAAAGGAAACCCAAGAAATGGTGTGGAAGATTCCCACACTCGATTCTCATTCAGTACCTCCAAAGAAGATAGACTTCTGCCAGCATGCCCAGGGAAAACACTATTTCCAACTCCAGGTGAATTATTTCTTACCCAAATCTGCACTTAGTCTTTCTTTCCTGCTCCTTGACATGTTTTTCTTTCACATTTTTCATGAACAACTGTCTATCAAGCCAGGATAGCACTCAACAAGTTAGCCGTTTCCAACAAAGAAAGAGGGAAACAAGAAAACTTGCCTTCATGGGAAAGAGCTTTTTAAAGAAAGGCCCATCCCACTGGCATAAATCAACAAAAAGCAAGTGTATTCATTTAGCTATCCAGAAAGTCCTAATATGTCATCATGTCATGTACAGCATTCGGCTGCTTTAATAGTGTTATCCTTTTCTCTTTTTAGAAAGGAGTTCATTTCAGTGAGCTTGTAAAGTACAATATACTGTATTAGAGGTTTCATTATTCACAGGGACCAAAAGAAAAAAGAAAGATCTTTCCACACATGATTAATACCTCAGCTGAATACCACGTGCTGGATGCGGGCCATCCATCAGCAATTTAACATCTGTGATCCGGCCATGGTGAGTCACTGTTAACATCATGAACAAATCATGGATGCTCTGTGGTCTTAACGTGGTTTATGGGCCTTGTATGAATTGAATGTGTGTTCAGCCTGGGGATGAAACGGGGATGGTCTAAATTAGAGGCAAAGGAAGTTATGAAAAGGGGCCTTGCCACTTATTTATTTATTAAGTAGAAGTATCTGAGGACTGTTTGTGAAAGTCTGGCTTTCAGCCCTTCCCTAACAGGGAAAGGTTAGAGCATGGGAACCAGTGGGATTTAACAGAAAATCAGCAATAAAGAATAATAAAACAAAGGGAGGTGATCAAATCCAACACACAGGCACATGCTTTAACCTGTTGAGGCATGCACAGTGTTTGATGGCAAGTGTGGTTGTGTTTAGTCCCACCGAGCGCCGTGAGCTGCAGATGTCTGCACACCAGTATGGTGTGGGCTCACCCACCACCCACCACCAGCATCCCTCTCCCCAATAACAGATGACTCTTTTGCTCTGTGCTTGCTCAGTGCTGTGACTCTGCCAGCTTAAAATTGAACAGGGACTTAATAAGCGATCGAGGCAGAAGAAGCTGCCAAGGGGATAACCTGATGATACCTGTCTCCTACATGGGCTCATGTTTGTCGCTAGCTGCACTTGTTAATTTGCCAGCAGGGAAACTGCTCCCCTGTCTAGCTAAAATTCCCTGTGCTGTGCTCTCTTTGTTCAGGGTGTGCTGACAGCAAGTGACATGTCTCCGTGCTGGCTCAGGTCCTGCCGTCACCCTGCCTTCTGCTCCAGAGATGCTCATGCTGGCAGTCTCCTGCCTTGTGCCTCTGGAGACCCCTGGGACAACGTTCCTTGGGGGGAGCCCTCCCCCCTGGGATACTCTGCCTCCTGGGTCTGACAGGGGCAGAATTTGTTGACCAGCAGGGAGCATAGAGAGTTCCCCTAGTCATTCAGGCATTTCTGAAGAGGAAGGTGAATTTGGATTGGGAGAGTCTATTTTTTTATATTTTTTTTGGCCTTTGGTGGCCTGGGGAGTGTTACTGGGACTGCTGTCAGCTCAGATACATTCTGTAATACAGGCTTAAAGACACTGATTGCTCCTGCAACTTGATTATATGATCGTTGTGTTGGCAATGCAAATAAACAAATAATTCGGGACAAGCCTGCTGCTGTTTGGGGCTGCAGGGCTGTATAATTCATAGTTTTCAGTCTTTTTCATTCATGAAGAAAAAATCTGATCCGATCCAGACTCCTGCTCTCATTTGGTCTCTGCCTTCTCAGAAAAGCAGTGCAATAGCTCCGTCAGGGTAAACCAGTCAGGATCACTTTCTAAAAGTTTAGTTGAATGGCAGGTTCTTGAGGGGAACATGAATAACTTTTGTAAATTGCCTTCAAAAGTAGCACAGGATCTTTCAGTCAATTTTAAAAGAACTGTTTACTGTTGCATATGGCAGTCATTATTTGGAATAATAAACCCACTGAGAATCTGAACATGCATGGGCCAACAGATGGGTCATCTTGCTTAGCAATTTAAGCAAGTAATTTATTTCAATCACTAGGACAAAGCACATGAAGGTTACTAATTCCCTTCCAAGACATATGCAACAAAGTGCCACAGCTTTCCAAATCTTAGAGCCATTATGGAAATGTACACCTGCTCTTTGGGATTTGGGACCATTTTTGCTTGCTTGCAGCAATTTGTTTCATGTTTCTTATCAACCTCTCCATTTTCTCATTCAAATCAAGAGAAGGTAAGAAATGAATGATTATAAAGTTATATTGCAATATAGGGCCACCTTTATTTGGGCATTGCCATACAAAAGCTGAGCTCTAAGCAACAAAGACAGAGAAGCATTTATGTTATTTTTAGTAATAATTATGCATCCTATCTTCCTCTGGAATTATTAGAACATCATCCAGGAATAATATGCAAATATATTTTTCAGTTATCTCTGGGAATACCAAACCAGAATTTGCTACCTTATGGTTTGCCAACTGCGTTAGCTACCGAGGTCTCCTGTTCCTCCACTTTGGATGTAGAAGTTCAGCTCCCAAAAGGCACTGAAGTGACAACTCTGAGAATGTAAAGTTTGCCATAATCCCAATGGAGCAGACCATGCGAGCAGCTCAAGGAACTTGTACCATCGCAACAAACATGTTTACTTCTGCTCTGACTTTGGGCTATCGTCATCAGGGTGATCCAAGGTCCATGGAATGTCCCATGATGTTTGCTGTGACTGATGATAGTGTGCAGGTCATCTCACCAGTGAGGATGGTTCATGTAATGTTTGCTCACCATTTCAATATGAAAATCTGAGAGCTACCCCGGAGCTCTAGTTGAAGAGTACAGCATTGCCATTAGAGGGCCAAGCGGTACCCCAAGCAGTGGTCCCCCTTGGTGGGACAGCCCTATTTCAGTAGCTGAGATTGGCTGGTAAGTGTGAATTCTGCAAGAGAAAGAGAGCTCCTTTGGGCAGAAACTGACTTTGCAAAAAAAACCCAAATCAAACACCCCATGGAGCTTCACGGTGTTAGCATGCCTGGTGGTTTGTGGTTGTTGAAACAATGCAACCAGAGGCAGTTGCAAAAACAATGTGAGTGGTTTTGACATCCCCTGCTGGAGCTGCTGCACAGCAGTCCCATGAGAGCTTCCCACAGGTCTCTTCACTGCCTGTAGCACTGACGGCAATACCATGGGGTTGCGCTGATCTAGGTCACGCTCAACTTTTTCGGGTCGGAAAAGCTAGAAGCGCCTGGTAGGCTGAAGTGGGAGCTGAGGCACCTGGTGAGCTCGGTGGGTCCCTGTGCAGCAGTGGAACTGCCACGACTCACTCTCAGCCCCCGGAAAAGGCAGTCAGATACATTTATCTAAACTGGAATTCATTTAAACCTCCTCTTAGCCGACAAGGAGCTCATTAAACCTATGTAACTTGATTGTGTGCCTGAGTGTTAAGAAATAGTAAGCTTTTGTAAATAGTAGCTTGTTTACCTAAACCTCTGCAGTATGATCAATGTTGTCATATAAAATTTAGCTTCTGATATTTCATTTTGAGCCATAAATGTTGAATGTATTGTTAAAATGAATTCTGAAGTTGCAATATTTACTCATTAGCCAATTCCCTGTGTGAGCAGAAATAAAACTTGTCACCAGTATGTTGTCCTAGGGATTAAAAAAATGTGAAGGAATTGTGAAGATAAGATCCTCCCTTGGTTGAGAAATCTATGGCTGTTTTTGAGAAAAGCTTATGGAGTGCTAAATGGCCTTACGAAGCAGTAAATACCCCCCAAAGGTGGAAAGGGAGAAAAATTTTAGCCATTAGAAAAGCAACATAACAATGCATGTCCCAATATGTATTCATCTCAATGAATACTTCTTGTCAGAATAAAAAAGTGCAGCCAAGCTTTTAAAAAAATCAAAATATTTTACTTTGACATCTTCAAAATGAAATTTTTTGGATATATAATTTCCCAATAATTGTTTCATCAAGAAACAATTGAATTGAAAAACTTGGAGACAGCCTGGTTTATTGGCCCAATCCAGAATGAATTTGGGTTTTTTTTCCACCAAGAATGATGGAACATGACTGGGTTTGGATGTGAAACCCATACCCTCTGAAATTCTGCTGCTTATTTTTCCCTCTCTGCCGAGTCCCCGTGGCAAACCTGAGCCTTCCACCAGGCTCCATTCTCTGCTTCGTGCCCACAACCCAACCTCATTCCTTGGGCAAATGTCACCAGGCACGGAGAGCAGTGGGGACCGGCAGTAGCCTGTGTGACCTTACCAAGCCCCTTCAAAGCCAAAATGGAAAAATCTGTTGGGACTCAACTGGTTTCGGATGTGTTAGTGGTTTAGCCCTACTGTCCCTTTTATCTCTATTATTTCAGGAACGCTGCTGTGGTTTCTAAACTCTTTGGTTACGGCGTGCACATCGCCCTGCCCATCGTCTTCAGAGCCTATTAATGCCTTCAGCCCGTTTGGAGAGCAAGGTCTTAATGAATTTAGAAAAGAAAAAGTCCCAGATGTTTAGCAAACTATCAAAATACACTGGCTTTTCTTTTTGTAAGAAACTTTTCACAAACTGATAAAAGCCTATTTTCTTAGCAAACAGATTATATGTCAGCCAGAGGTGTGAAGCCTTAATAGAAAAGAACCATATGCCAGTTTGGAAGAGAGAAAAAAACAGTCTCCAAGTGTCACTACGTGCTTTTTAAGTCTCTCTCAAAAAAATTCAATATCTAAGAAGAAAATGAAAACAAAGTGTGTTAAAAAAAGAGAAATGCAAAACAGAATTCCAAATGTAGTATCAAACACACTGACACAGGTTTTCACTTACCTTTATTTTTTAACTTAGACAGGAAAATATGTAATTCACAAACTACAGGGTTTTTTCAATCTTACAACGAGTGAGTCTTTACAGGGAGTGGATGAACTGGGCTCCATTTACTGAAGTGGTGAGCATGAATCCCATTAAGGGACCAAATCTCAGAGTTACTGTAGTACATTTCCTGCATTGTGTATTATAAATGTTGAAAGGCTGGTAAATTGACTCAGCAAAAAAATTCTCTGCATGAACATCTTTTCTCAAGTCATGGCAGACAAAGCATTTCATAGGAACGATGCCTGATAAATCTGTCACCTTTGCCTGACACGCGTTTTCATTTGTTTCCTGACCACAGATTTTTATTTCATTTCTTTCTTGCTCCTCCAGCTCTCCCTCAGTGCAATCATTATGCTGCCCCAGATAACACTCATTCCTGGGCTTTTACAGGGCTGTGAAGGGTTTGTGGATCTGGCAAAGGAGCCTCTCCTTGCTTCGCTGGCTGCTGTGTGTTGGAGGTGGAGCACGCTCTTGGAAAGCTGAATGATGATGCCTGCAGATGATGTCTGGGGAGATCCCACCTGGAGTATTGCATCCAGCTTTGGAGTCCTCAGTATGGCATGGACATGGACCTGTTGAAAGGGGTCCAGCGGAGGGCCATGAAGATGATCAGAGGGCTGGAGCACCTCTCCTGTGAGGGCAGGGTGGGAAAGCTGGTGGGAGTTGGACTAGATGATCTCTTTGGTCCCTTCCAACTCTAATAATTCAGTGAAAGCTGAGGTTTTTCTGGCTGGAGAAGAGAAGGCTCCAGGGGGACCTTACAGCAGCCTTCCAGTACGTGAAGGGGCTATAGTAGAGATGGGGAGGGGCTCTTGATCAGGGAGTGGAGCAATAGGACAGGAGATAGTGGGACAGGGATTTTAAACTGAAAGAGTGGGGATTTAGATGAGATCTCAGGAAGAAATTCTTTACGGTGGGAGCGGTGAGACACTGGAACAGGTTGCCCAGAGAAGCTGTGGCTGCCCCATCCCTGGAGGTGCTCAAGGCCAGGCTGGATGTGGCTTTGAGCAACCTGGTCTGGTAGGAGGTGTCCCTGCCCATGGCAGGGGGGTTAGAGGTCGATGATCTTTAAGGTCCCAAAGGATTCAAAGGACCCAAACCATTCTATGATTCTACAATTCTATGTCGTCTCCAAAATCTCTGGGTGCCATATCGCAAATGCTGCCTGCCTGGCTTGGGCTCTCTCCGGTCCTTGCACGCTCTGCAAGGCAGGAAGATGGTGGTTTTTCACAGAGTGTGGGCCTGGTGTAACCTCACCAATGTGCAGCTGGTAGTGAGCCCAGCAAGCACAGCCCCCTGTGTGAGGACACCAGGGTGGGAATTAGGGGGATAATGAATAGACCCTCTTGCAGACCACACATGCTGCTTTGATGACTGGTCCCCTGCTAATCAAAAGGCACTTTGCCAGGGGCCAAATTCCTTGGTACGTATTGTTCTGCCACACTACAGGGATTAAAGTCACCTGCTGTATTTGAAGCTCTGGGGATGAAAGGCTTACTGACCTATGGGGGATGGTGGTCCCTCACAAAGGGCTGTTGCTCGCTGATCTCTTCATGATGAGTTAAATATTAGGTTTTGTACAATTTTTCTTATTAATTTTAAGCTGTGGGTTTTTCAGAAGCTTACTTGCTATGTGTTTTTAGATCTGTATTTCGATACATTTTTGGCACGATTGAGAGTTCCTGTGTCTTTCCACCGTGGTGAGCAGCAGCAGCAGCAGGCAGTTAAACAAATGCAGGACTATATGAAAATTACTGATGTGTGTACTGAAAAACTTAAGAGTGCGGTCAGACCCAGTCACTGCTGCCTAAATAACAAAGCATAACGAGCTCCTCAACTTCAGAGTAGAACTGCAGCACTGGAAGCTGAACATCACAAAAGGCTTCGGGGAGTTTTGCCGATGCTGGTATCTGCCACATGTGCTGCCTTGCTTGCTTCTCCCCTCGTCTCTGCTCAGGTACACGGTGAAGTGCACTTTGGGGTGGAGTCAGGAGGGATTTTTACTTTCTCCCAACTGTGAAATCCCCCCCAAGGGCTGTCAGTCCCCTTTGTCCATATGCCTCAGGCCATGGCAGTGAAGGGGAGAAGCCAAAGGAGCAGTGAGTCACAGAGGAGAGGCATCTGGCAGTGGAGCTGGTTCACGGTTTGGCACTGAAGAGCCCTAAGTGCCTGCAGCCTCCTCTCCATGCAAGCTTCCCTGCAAGCTCCAGAGATAAGTTGTGTGTACAACAGACAAAAACCTCTTCTGGGTCTAAAATGAGGCTTAGGAGGAGCAGACGGTGTGTGCACTATGGAGACAGCAAAGAACCAAGAGTTGGGTGAGACAGAAAATTTGAATTAGAAAAAAAGCACGAGTAAGTGAAGCAGAGTTGCACGGAGTGTGCGTCGGTCTGCCTGAGCTGTGGTGAAAAGCACAAGGCGAAGCATGGGTGAAGATTACCTCATTTTGCAATAAGTTGTGAGGAGTGTGCGTATGAAGCCAAGCGACAGCAGGGTTACTGCCTGGAGGGCAGTATCATGACCGAAAATGAATGGACCATCAAATGCAAACAAAAGGTCTTCTTGTTTGACTGGAGCTGAACATAGGAACATGATCTGGCTTGGTCCATTAGCAGTGAAGCAGAAAAAGAAAGTAGAATATAGGACTCGGAACAGTCATGTTTTTATGTGGAGTGGCAGTTTATCAGCTAATGTATTGATATGCCACAAATAGGAAGAAAAGTCACCTATGACATCATTAATTATAGCAAGATAAAGCAAAGAGGTAAAAGCATACCTGATTTTTGATGTCAGCAAAAAGAGCCCAATCCCTTGGAAAGGCTGAGACCACCACGGGAAAGTTAAAGCCTGTCTTTTAAAGCTGGCAGAAACTGAGGAAGAGAAGCTGTAAGAGTGCAAACTTTCCACAACTCAAGTCTGAAGACAAGTTCCTTTGCATTGCAGAAGAGGTGGGTTGGCTTTTGATCTCACAGCCATGAGAAAAATCCCCAGACACTGGTCAAGCTACAAAAAGGACACATTCCCTCGCTTAAGTATAAGCCCAATGGAAGAAATTCAATGTGTAAAAGGATCATATTCCATTACTTCTGAGTGGAGACCTTACTGAAACCAAATATTTTGTTACGTGTGATCCATCAGCAGGGTTCTGGCACTCTCCTTAGGAGAAACACAGAACACGTTTGTTCAGATTTAACACCTTATATGTGCAAAAGAAACTATTTCCCCTACTGCCTACTGGTTCGGTTGTGCTTGGCACCTTTGGCAGCTCACTGGGAAACGCAACAGATTTGTGATGGTCTAGAGGTTACTGGAGTCTACCTAGGTGACATATGGCTTCTGGGAGGAAAACATGATCAGAGGCTCTTAGCAACTCTGGACTGAGCCACATCTGCTAGACGAAAGGTAAATAAACACCACCACCACACCATGGAAATAGCCCAGGTGAGAGAGCAGGTAACGGTGCAACGTCCCAGGAGATCACAGTAAGGCTGTGACCATCACGAACACAGCTTCTGAATAGGCAAAAAGGTGTTACAGAGATTATGAATCGTTCAGGGAACTGCAGCTCTTAATTAACTACCTGAAGTAACAATCCAATATCATAAGGGCAGGGGGTCAACAGAAAATTTGCAACAGCCCTGGCAGTAATGGAGTTACAGAGACCCTAGCTCTGAAGCTTTCTGGCGATAAGCACAAAATTAAGATATCCCCACATCAAGGACACAATAAATATAGGTGGTCTTTCTGGAGCCTAAACCCACAGCTGCTGCTGATGTAGGGTCAGAAAATAGTTCTCCAAAGCTAGGTTTGCTAGCTACCTTTTACTTCAATATGAGCACGGGTTTTTTCTTACCTTTCATTGATGAATATCGTATAAGCTGCTGTCTCTTGCATTAACTCTCGGCTAAGAACTGTGGCATGTCTTTCTGTAATTATTCTTTCTGGAAGTGATCTTGTTCCATTCTTTTGAGTCCAGTAGATCCATCTTTAAGCTGTGGTACGTAATTTCTAGGATGATGATAATTTTTTTTTTCCTTTTTCTTTTCATAGAATGTCCCATGAATGACCCAGGAATTTCTTTTGGGATACCTGATACATCCCTGTTTTTAATTTCAGTCATGAAACATTGCTTTCAATATTTGTTCAAGACATGTAGTTCTACAAAGCAGAGTGGTGTCCTGTGGTTACCAGGAAAAAACAGACCAGTGAAGTGAGAAATAACTGTGATAAACACAATAAAAAGAAGGAAAAAAAAAAAGATGCAGGACTGTAAAAACCACTAAAGCTGTTTATATACTCAAGGTGATCATTAGCAACACTTGGTTAAAGTTTCATGACAAACTCATTCATAATGCTCAGTTTCTGGCAAAAATTCTTGACTCTGAGGAATATACAAAGTCACTTTTCACCTAGAAGCTGATATATAAGCCAGCAGACATAGGTCCTTTCATGAGTTCTTAAAACTAATCTTTTATATGACAATTTTGTGATTCTGGAAATGCCATTGCCAAATATCTTCATGTTTTCATCTGGAGTAGAAGAACAAAAAAGGCGAATTCTATGGTTTTACACTGGAGAAGCTGAGGCATTTCACAAGAAGACCAGCTTCACAATTGCTAACAAATTTTCCAATAGCCAAAGCAGATGGCATAGATTATTGTACACAATAAACCCTTCATACGGATATACCACAGCTGGACCCAAATTAACTTTCTTTTCTTAAAAGGAATCTGCAATTTGAGCTGAATTGTGGGGAGGAATCCTATAATTTTTCTGACCACCAAAAAACACTTGATTTCTTGTTGTGTAATTCTAGCTAACCGAAACATTTTGATATAAATCATTTCCAATACTCCAGATGTTAAACTCCAGTTAAAAATACTTCTCTTCAACATGGTTACAAGTGAGTTTGCCAGGATTCAGTGACAGATTTCTTCCTAGAGAATTTGGGGTTGCTTTTCAAGTTTTACTGGGGAGCGTCTTCTGGTAACCTGTGACCTGATGGTGGAAAACAGTGTGTCTTTTCGTAGGAAGTTTGGCTGCCTCTTCATCCTCTTTATTTTAAAAGACTGTCTGCATTACCTGAAGATAGAGTCACAACTGACTAGTCATTTTGAAAATCCCTGCCAGGGGCCAGCTACGTCTTTAGAAAGTAGATGCTATTTTTTCTTTAGAAGTAGTTGAAACAGGATGAAAGTTTACTCACTGCAGGAGAAGGTAACAGAAGCTTTTGATGGCTGGTATTGTCAGCTTGTATGGATCTAGTTGGCTCAAAAGGAGCCGTGCTGTTTCATACTGATGACAGCAGAGTCAGAACCTTTTTATTTTTGTTGTTATGTCCTTGGTAAAAATATTTGTCCCTATTTTCTGAGCTGCAAAGATGGCCAAAAAGTATGTGCAAGTTTTTTTTTTTTTTTTGAAATCCAGGTAGGTTCAGAATGATGGATAGACATTTCTGAGGAACTAATTCTAGTTGTGACCTTCTACAGTGGCGAAGAACCCAGTGGCGTGCAAGTTTAGGGACAAAAATATTTATGGGCAGATGAGCAAATCTCTCCCTGTCTTACCTTATTACACTAGTTTACTACGTAATAACCAGGACGTTATAATTTTTCTTTCCAGGGTCTCAGGCGCTTGCTTTCTTCCTTCGTTCTCTGTAAGAATCTTTAAATAAGACACTTATTTTTTTCAAAAATGTAAAATAATATAACACTTACAAAGCTATAGGTCATTATTAAAGACATTCTTGCAATTCTACAGAATTTTCTATTTTTTTACTCAAGATTGTTTTTAGAAGCTGACAGAAATTATTCAATACTGTTTTAGGCTATTCTGTAAGACTTAAACTATTTTCCACAACATCCTCTTGAGCTCTTGAAGTGTTCCCTCTACACCTACTTCTAGATCACTGGTGGACCGTGACCCTGTTAGGCAGTAATGAGGTGTGACTGGATTGCTGTTTCCTGTCCCAGGCATTTTTAAATGAAGATTCAGCAACTGATTGTATCAAATAAAATGTGTGGAAGGTCTGCCATTTATTTTCAGCTTTTAACCAAGGGTTACTTGTTTTCATATTTCTAAAAATAAATATTTCTATTGGAATTATTAATTGTGCCTGTGAGAGCAATATAAAAATTTCTCATGAAGATGCACTCAAACTTTAAATGGAATTTGCTTCAGTTGCATTTATATTCTTTTGGTGTTTGTTTTCTACCAACCACATTGTACTCCCAGCGTAACTGATGGCAAGTGAATTAAGTTCACATGCTCAACCATTTGCATCGGAAGTGATGGATTTTATAGGGGACGAGACATCAATAGATCAGGTTTCCTCAAGCCATTTAACAAGACCCAGGCACAGAGGCAATTAAATAAAACATATACAGATCTGACTGCATTCTTCTCAACTAGGAGCCAGACACACAAGTGATTCTGTGATGCCCATCAAAAAGGTGCTGACAAAAACTACAATCCACAATGCAATACTGTATCAAGAATGTTTTATATGGGATTGGACACTGTTTATTAACAAGCACGGGAGTAGCAGGGTCATACGCAGTGAGAGAAGGAATACATTTATACTCTGTTCCCAGCTAATAAATTTTATAGTAGCTTTAATATTTTTAGGTATGTTGCCGAAGGGAAGTATTGTGAGACCCAAAAAGAAAGATTTAAAATGGTCTAAAATGCTATAATCCTTTTTATTGGAACTTTGTTTTAGCAGGTTGCTCTCTATGAAATAGCCAGGCTCACAATTATGTCACCTTGTAATGTGAATGAAACTCATCTATCTTATCAGGGTAAAAAAGTGTTAAATTAGGACTAGGAATGATTAATCAATATAGTTCACATTCCAGAAATCATTTAGCAAATTATTTCTCTATTTGTCACAAATTTTACTCGAATAAAAGATGAAAAATAAAGCAAGCCCTATTACTTGTGATGTTGAATTAAAAGCCTGAGAAGCCTCCATCAGAAGTACAGGTTAAATTCATTGGAGGCATTATTCATCCTTGGGCACCGCTGCTTGCCCAGCTCCAGGAACTGGCTGGGATTCCCTTGAAGAGGGGATGTGACACCCAGGGGTGGCGTCCCCAGCCCAACACCAGGCCACTGGGTACCATCTGCTCCACCACCACAGTGGACACCAGGGAAGCCCAGTCAGTTAATCCTGATTCCCATCCCTTCAGTGTTTCATCTGTTTTGAAGGGGCGGTCAGATCCCTCCAGTGACTCTGGCTACCCACATGCACCTAAATTGCTCCTTCTCTTTGCCTGAAAGAAAACACCCTTAGGGCTTGTCCAGGTTAGAAAATGTCTTTGGATCAAGACTTACCTGGCAAATATTAAGAGTTGCACATGTTACTATTTCAGGTCTTAAGTTATTGAAAAGGTCATTATTGAAAGGCCATTAAGATTCACACATGACCATTTTCTTTTAGAAGTATCTTTATCTGCACCTTCACCCAAGCACGTTGCTGTTTTTCTCTGTTATTAGCTCTGTTAGAGGTACTTGACCAGTCATTTCACTTCCTATTTATTGTGTGTTCTGCTGTTGGGGTTCAAAAAATTCTTAAATTCAAAGTAAATACAGTCTTCAATTTAAGTTTGAAATGAACTTCTGAAGTTCTTCTGTTGATTTTTGTTTTCTGCAAACCTATTTTTGAACAAAATCTGAGTATGGGCACTTCTAAGTTTTCCTTTGCAAGCTAGCTGGTAAGAGCATGTATTTTAAGTTAAGAAAATAATTGTTGTTTTTTTCTGGGGCTAGTTTGGTTCAGCCATATGGTTGTCTTTCTGTGAATGGCTGAACTTACTGATCCATTGCTTTTATTTTAAAATTAATCCCAAGAACCCCTCAGGCTTTGGAAATACAGAAGCCTGGGCTGCAGAGCCAGGGATTTTTTGTATTCAACAATTAGTTCTTGGACCTGATGGGCTATAAAAGCCTTCTGACATCTGTATCACTGGGAGACTGATTAGATGTGGTCTGAGTAGGACCGCTATAATTGTCCCATCATGTGCTTCAAAAATATTACATCTTTGTATGGAAAAGAAACAATACCATTTTATTTGTCCTTACCTTATTTTAAAGTTCTGATCTTCCCAGAGTGTCCATGTGATCAGAGACACATAAGTAAATAGTTTAGATAGCTCTGCCTGCTCTTCCTTCTTTTGTTGCATTTCAAATACAAAATGCACGTATGTCTATCTGTACATCATATGTGTACGTACCAATGGGCTATGTCGGCATGTGTTACACACCATAGCTATACTGAAAGAATATTAAAGTTGCAAATTCAATCACTCTAATGTTGGGAAGTGCCTGAAAAAAAGTGCACTTCGCTAATGGCTTTCACAGGTATTTTCTTAGAGCAGAGGAATGCAGAGGCGGAGTACTCTTTGGATCTATTTCAGCCCAGTTGGGAGCTGGCCCCATCCACCCATTCCTTCCTGACTTGAAGCACCAGCACTTCTCTCCGGGGCTCCCTGCCCTGCTGCTCCTTGCTTCGTTTCATGTGTCCTGGTCCCCTGCTCCCTGTTCTTGAGATGCCCATGCCAGGCTTGGTGCCCATCATGGCCCCAGCTCTCCCTCCACCAGATACTGCCACTGCTCTGCTCAGTCCCACCGCCCTCAATGGGACCAATCCACCCCTGCTCACCCTTCCCACCTGGCTGCAGAGGGGGTACCCATCCCCACAATGAGCTGGAGAGGTGCAGCAGGCTTAGCAAGGACATATACTTTTTGCAGTTTTTGCCACTGGTCACCAGCTCTCTCCAGAGTAGACATGATTGGCAATCACTTAAAGTCTCACAATGTACCAAATTTGCAGAAATTTTCACAGGACATTGAGAAGGCACATCCTGAAAGGAAGGACAGACCTGACTTGCTTAAGTCTCCTGCTCCAGAGTTGGGTGGACAATAACTTCTCATGGAAAAGATTTTAGGAGGTTTTTAATGTTCTGGTAAAAGCTCTTTTCAATGGTACAATCTCTTTATTTGCTGGGTGGACAATCTGTTGTGGATAAAACTTATGCGTAAACATAAATCTGAATGTGAACCTCACACAGACAATTTCACCTCAACTGGTTAGAGTTTATTGAGGATTTAAGCCATTGAAAACGGGGTCTTACAGAAGGAATTAGTAGATGCCCTTAATAATAAGGTTTCTCTCCTATAACAAATATCAAAACAGATTTATTCCATCTTGAGAAATTTTTCAGTGGTTTATGTGCCCTCAGCTGTATGAAGATCACTGACAGCCAATTACAAACAGAAGTGCCTTGGAATTAAATATAGTCTAATATATTTTACATTCTCTTTGAGTGAATACTTGCAATCAAACTCATGCTAGATACAGATTTGGGAAAACCACAACCTTGAGACCTAGCTGAGAGATGAAAGTTAAATTTTTTCAGGGTCTTGGAGCTGAAATGAACTATCAGAAGGCAACACTTCAAACAACAACCTAGAAAAGAATGTATCATCCATATATTAATACACCCAGCTACAGAGAAAAGAATGTTTCACTGGTAACAAAAAGGATAGAAATATGTTAATGCTGTATTGATATGAAGAGGCTAAATATAGTATGCATAGATTATGATCTGCTATATTAAATTTATTAGTCTGTAGTTTTCTCGAGCCCAACATTCCTGATGTTTCCATTCATAATGCCATAAAGCCTATCATTCCAGCATAAGCTTTGGTAGCAGTATTTTTTCAAGCTTCATTTGGTTAGGTGTATAAGTAGATTATCCTGAGGATTTGTCAAGATTTATGGTGGCAACTTTTAATGTGTTTTCTTTGACAGAGCCAATAGCATGGACAGGCACCAGAAATAAACCAGTTTTCACATCTTAGTAGGCATGCATTAAAAAGTTTGGTCCATCAGCCTGCACAGAGTTCACTCATATCTTACCCTTCATTGACTCTGACAGCTCATATATTTACTAGGTGGCTCACAGTGCTGCAGTTCCCGTGGCTTTCAGGCAGTGGAGCTCTGCAGGTTTTATTTAGCTTTAAAAGTTATTGCTTGCCAAATTCAGACTGGCCCCTTTTTGCCCTTTGTGGGGGGAAAACGCTGTGAGAAGTTGTTGTCTCTTTTTGCGGGTGCCCCTCAACCTCTGAGCACACATCTGTCTCAGCAGATGCTGCTCTGGTACTGCAAAGGGTCTCTCTAGAGATGGTGGAAACATGGGGAGCAGGTAACTGGCTCCAGCTCAGCCAGTGGATGGTGGGAACAGAGGGGCTGCAGTAGGGCAGTGTGAATTTCAGCTTTCCAAAAATGTCAGGGAAGAGGTTGCTTTTTTGATTCGTCCCCCTATGATTTAATGGCACGTACCATGCAGGTTAAATCACCAAAAGGACAGCAATAATTTTCTGCTTCTCGTCAAAACCATAAATTTTAGTGTGCGGCCTCAATCCTTTTCCTGTTCCCTGAAATAAATATTCTGGTTGTGAAAGCAAAGCAAAATCCAGTCTGCAGGCTGTTCTAGAATGGAAACCGAGGAGGCTCTCAGCCTCTCAAACCCTTTCACTCCTTCCAGCCTGATGACAGCTGGTGGGCAAGGTTTGCCTTGGCATGTTTTCTGATGCTGGAGTTTCCATCCCCACTTGCCCATTATGGTCTCTGGTATGAGCAAAGGGAATACAGCATTTTACTGCCTCTGGGACAAGCTAGTACACAAGGTTGGGGACCCAAGCCTCCCCCAAGGCCTGCTGAGAGGATCTGGGGCAAACTTGGTTTCTGGAGGTCAAAGCTCTTGGATTTCCTCTGTCTTGAACTGTCAGTGAAGGCACAGATAGAGAAAGCCAAAATACAGCTGGGGTCCCAGTGAGAGCCCCAATCCTTGTCAGTGCTCTAGGATGTTTACTTAGGGGCATTTGTAAAGGTATTTCTTATTTGTTTGCTTGCAGTGATATAAAAACAGTGCATCCAGTCAGCATAGGCTCTTCTGGTGGTCGGTACTGTATGAAGACCCAGGAAGCCTTTGCCTGCTCCCCAAAATACTCACAACTGAGAAGACAGGCTGTCCTCTCATTATGCATCCAAAGCAAGTTGAGGAGAAGCTGAAATGGAAGCTGGAGAAATAGCGCAGTGCTGGATAGGCAGCTGAAGGGAGCAGCACTCACATTCTTCCTTGCTTCAGCTGAACCTGACTGCTGGCAAAATAACTGTTTCAGACACTACCAACTGAAGCAAGATGAAGAAAGCTTTTAAAGAGGCCAGGAGAAGCTTGTTGCCCTCATTTTTGATATCAAATACTTCTCTGGCATCTCATAGTCATGCACACAGAATAAAGTTGGAAGTACCACAGTCAAGAGCATTTTAACATATACAGTTTGACTTGTGTCCAGTTTATTGTCTTCCCTTGAATTTATTAACAGGGCATTATAGTTTAGGAAACCATAAGTGCAGGGGCATGGAGAGTCTTCAGTCCTAGAATAAGATGTGTGCTGGTCAGTCAAGGATCCCTGCCAACTGTCCACAGGCAGTGCTGCTGGCTGGTGGGTTTCTTTCATTGCTAAAGCCACAGCTTCACATTTATTGGCAATAACTTTCATGCCATCTCTATATGAAAGAGACTCTTTCATATAATAATATCTTATTCCTGGACTAAACTGATTACTGCTGAACTTGAATGACTGCAATTGTTTTCACCTCTGTTTGTGCTATTAAGTTTGGCAATAATTAACATCTCTGTTCCTCAGGTTTCCTCCAGATGCCTGCTATTAAATTAACCAGTCTCCTGTCTGGAACAGCATAACGTAACCAGTGCTGTGGATGTTTATTCTCATGCCAGGACACTGTGGAGACTCTCCTCTCTTTCTTTCCTGCATAGTGACAAAGCAGTTGCTGGTGAGATGGTAGTATCAACTGTTGGCTGGTGACACAAATATGCCAGTAAGCATTTCTTCTCCTTTTTTCCTTAATATTTGTTATTAGTAATTAACCTGTAAATAGGTAGGAACTGTGAAGGCTAATCAAAGAGCTCTGTGGCTAGCAAGTTTATTGAAGACAGCTGACACCTTTCCACACTGTTTTTTTTGCATACAAAAAAGCAACTCTGCAGAGGCATTTGATGCAGACAGCAAATCCTGTCCTGCAAAGCATCACCCAAAGGTGGACCTGCAGTGAGGGAGAGGAGGGATAGGTCAGACTCCTCCTGATGTAAATCTTCCTCCCAGATTTCTGTTGGGAATCCCCTCCACTTCTGTTTTTGGAGAGATAATCTATAAGCAATCTATGAAAAATCTGACTTCCCATTCTGTATGCAAAATGCTCCTTTTGTTGATGTATTCCTTCTCCAAAGAACAAAGAAGCTATACTTGCAAATGACCTCTCTATTAATAAACTCTTTTTCCTGCAAGAATGAGTTGGAATAAAGGGAAAAAAACCCCCATCCTCTCCAAATCTTTGGCAAAATTTTGTTTTAATGGCAATTTTGCAGACAACCCTAATGGTTAGTGATAGATGAAAAACAAAAATTCTGCTAAGGAAATTTAGGAAATCCCATTATCCTGTCTCTCTGAGGAAGGTATTATCATCAAAGATGCTTTGGCAAGGTCTTCCTTTCTAATGTCTTTGTCTCTTTTTTTTTCTTTTTTTTTTTTTTTTTTTCCAAAATATATTATTTTGAGCTTTAAAAGAGAATCAAACTTATGATTTGGGGAAATGGTTCCTTTTACAACCTCTCTTCTCAAAGCAATATTGGATATCTCAAGAAAACCGAACTTTTAGGACAGGCATCCTGACTGTTAGAATGGAACTGAAGATATCCTCCTGATTAAACAACGCTAAAGTTGGTGCTGCCTACTATATGTACTTCATAAATAGAGAAGTCATTTGAACAAAATTTTGTATTTCTTATTTTGTCTTAAAAACACAAAGTTCATTCTGGATCCTGTTACTTTCCTTGTCATACTGAAATTAATGTTCTCTCTGCTGAAGCCTATCTTTTCCTGAAATTCTCAATCCTGTAATGAATCTGACATATGACAAAGCACAGAAACCCTCCTGTCAGATTTAAGACAAGGCAGATGGGACTCCTTACAACCAAGTAAAGGAGAACCCACTCAGCCACATGTGCTCATTGAATTTGACATCTCCAGGTCTGCAGAGTTTGTTTGCCAGGGGAAAAAATTTCTCAGTGCTGGCTCCAAACTTTCCAAAGTGATTCCCTGCAAAAGAGGAGAAAGCACAAACTTGGCCACTTTTACGGAGGGTTGTTGCAAAATGTCATTTTTTTGTACAACCTTTTTCACCTAACGGATTTTGTGTCCCAGGTGAGAGGCAACAAGAGAGCATAGGACATTTGTGCCATAATGTCGAATGTGTCATCCTGTGGGTAGCTCTGACAACCAGGGAGATGGGCACCAGATAAATAAAACCAAAGACGTCACAGTGGTCTGAAAATAGAAAAGTAATTTAGCATAGCATATTATTAAAGTTGTCATTTTTGTAGCTGATCTCTTTGGAGAAATAAATCTGTCTTTATATCTGCACAAACTTAACGATAAATGTCCCTTTTTAATTAGATGAAAATCCAAACTTTTGTCAAGGTATGCCAGTAAGATATGAGTAAAACAAATCCTATTGTCAAATACGAAGCATGTTCCTAAATCTGTTGCACGAACAATGCCGACACTAGTGAAGAGACAGGATACAGAAGTCATATAATGTCAAGCCTGGGACTGGAGTTGCAGGAAAGGAGATATTACAGATGGGGAAGAAAAAATCTCCAGTGAAAGATTTCAATTTCTGTAGGAGAAAAAGAATGAGGAGTTATAGTTTTGGTTTTACTGTAAATTGTATTGGGGAAAGATGGGGTTATTTTTTGGTTTTAATCAAGGTACATACAAGGTAGACTTGTATGTAGAGAAGCATCCTGTGAAGTACAGCCCATATTCATAGCATAGAAGAGCAATCTCTCTGTTGCTCTGTGCTGCTGCTGCAGGATTACCATATTGTACCAGCTGGTATTACACACTGGTGAGTTACAGCTCTTTGGTGCATTAACCTTAGCTCCAGGACTTTTATGGAAACAAGTTGGATCATCAGATCCTACAAGAGGCATTACTACTATGATCTATGTCATAGCCTGTATTTAACATTTTATTAGCATGCAGAAGGATATAATTTGATCACTCAAAAATGAATCATTTTTGCATCTCAATGTTTGAACCATTAAAACAATATATCTATAAATAGTGATTTATCTATCCAAGAACGATCATCAAACATGGAGATCTATGAACACTCAAATATTTTAATTTTGGGCATAAATGGTTTAACAGCAATAAAATTGAAATCTATGCTCTTTGCCTTTTTCCTCAAGGGATTTTAAAGTTGTTTTTCCTTTCTGACTGCAAGTCAAGTGTTGGAGGATGAAAAGGAAAGGCACATTTGGTTGTTTCTGAGGACAAAATGCAGGAGGGTAGTCCTAGCATTTTCTCTTTTGAAGTAACTCTGTTTAAAAGGGAGCATATATAAAACCATATCTGTTACAATATAGACTTAAGAAAGTATTAAATAGCTACTTAAGAAAGTATTAAATAGCTACTTAAAAACTTTTTTGTAAAGACTAACACTTGCACTTTCTATCACCTGCTTATTAGAGATCCCAAGTTGCATGGGGGCACTTTATGGCTTGATCTGAGAATGGTTGGTGGCAACTGTGTTGGGGATAATTTCCTGACAGAGGTGGTGAGGGAGTCGACTAGGGAAGGAGCACTGCTGGATCTGGTGTTTGTAAATAAAGAAGGACTTGTGGGGGATGTGGTGGTTGGAGGCTGTCTGGGGTAAAAACACCACAAAATGACAAAGTTTTTGATTCTTAGGGAAGCGAGAAGGGAAATCAGCAGGACTGCCATCCGGAGGGCAGACTTTGGTCTTTTCAAGAGTCTGCTTGACAGAGTCCCTTGGGAGGCAGCCCTGAAGGGCAAAGGAGTCCAGGAAGGCTGGATGTTTTTCAAGGAAGAAGTCTTAAAAGCGCAGGCGCAGGCCGTCCCTGTGCGCAGCAAAGCGAGCCGTCGGGGGAAGAGCGGCCTGGCTGGGGTCACAGCTCAGGGGAAAAAGGAGAGTGTATGGCCTTTGGAAAAAGGGGCAGGCCGCTCAGGAAGATTATAAAGGTGTAGCAAAGTTATGTAGGGAAAAGATTAGAAAGGCCAAAGCCCAGCTTGAACTTAACCTCGCCTTGGATGTTAAAAACAACAAAATATATTAGTAGCAAGAGGAGGACTCGGGACAGCCTCCATCCACTATTGGGTACGGGAGGTAATGCAGTGACAAACTATGAGGAGAGGCCTGAGGCACTGAATGCCTTTTTTGCCTCAGTCTTTAGCAGTGGAGTAGGGTGTCCCCCGAGTACCCAGACCCCTGAGCCAGCAGATAAGGGCAGGGAGCAGAATGAAGCCCCTGTCATCCAAAGGGAAGCGGTGAGGTACCTGCTCCAGTACCTTGACACAAACAAGTCTATGGGCCCATGTGGGATCCACCTGAGCGTACTGAGGGAACTGGGGGAAGTGCTTGCAGAGCCACTCTCCATCATTTACCAGCAGTCCTGGCAAACTGGGGAAGTCCCAAGGCCCCAGTGGCATCAAGCAAATGTGATGCCCATCCACAAAAAGTCAGAAGGATGATCCAGGGAACTACAGGCCTGTCAGTCTGACCTCAGTGCCTGTGAAGGTCATGGAACAGGCCATCCTGAGTGCCATTATGCAGCACATGAAGGACGCCCAGGTGATCAGGCCCAGCCAGCACAGGTTCATGAGGGGCAGGTCCTGCTTGACAAACCTGATCTCCTTCTATGACAAAGTGACACGCTTGCTGGATGAAGGAAAGGCTGTGGATGTTGTTTACCTGGACTTTAGCAAGGCCTTTGATACAGTCTCCCACAGTATTCTCCTGGAGAAACTGGCTGCTTATGGCTTAGATGGGTATACTCTCCACTGGGTTAAAAACTGGCTGGACGGCCAGGCCCAGAGAGTGGTGGTCAATGGAGCTAAATCCAGTTGGCAGCTGGTCATGAGTGGTGTCCCACAGGCCTCGGTACTGGGACCTGTTCTCTTTAACATCTTTATCTGTGATCTGGATGAGGGGATCAAGTGCACTCTCAGTAAGTTCACAGATGACACCAAGCTGGGTGGGAGTGTCGACCTGCTGGAGGGTAGAGAGGCTTTGCAGAGGGA
>JAOTQQ010000012.1:32470823-32505659 GCA_026546715.1 Gallinago undulata | reverse complement strand
AGTAGGACCCAAGAGGTGATCATCCCCCTGTACTTGGCACTGGTGAGGCCTCACCTCAAGTACTGTGTCCAGTTTTGTGCCCCTTACCACAAAAAAGACATTTAGGTGCTGGAGCGGGTCCAGAGAAGGGCAACTAAGCTGGTGAGGGGTCTGGAGAGTAAGTCTTATGAGGAGCAGCTGAGGGAACTGGGGTTGTTCAGTCTGGGGAAGAGGAAGCTGAGGGGAGACCTTATCGCACTCTATAACTACCTGAAGGGTGGGTGTAGAGAGGCGGGGGTTGGTCTTGTCTCCCAAGTCACAGGTGACAGGACAAGGGGCAATGGCCTCAAGTTGTGCCAGGGGAGGTTTAGATTGGATATTAGGAAGCATTTCTTCACCAAAAGGTTATCAAACACTGGAATAGGCTGCCCAGGGAAGTGGTTGAGGCACCATCCCTGGATGTGTTCAAAAGACGGGTTGACATGGCCCACAGGAATATGGTTTAGTGATTTTTGTTTCTTATTTCTTATTTATTTTTTTTGCCAGAGTTAGGTTGATGGTTGGACTTGATGATCTTTAAGGTCCCTTTCAACCTAGACAATTCTATGATTCTATGATTCTATGAACTCCTTGCACTGTCCTGTGGTCACCGCAGTGTCATTTCTACGTAGACACAACAGCACTCATGGCATGAACGGGGTACCTTGGACTGAAAGGTGCGGTAGCTTTATGCCCTAATGTACAGCCAAACAACCCAGAGCAAGGAAAAAGCTGTGCCCCTCAAGTAGCCTTCAAGGAATCATGTCAGCTTCTTAATAATTATTAAAAATCTAGCTTAACTGAGATGACATTTTTATAACTGTAGCTGGTAAAAAGACATTCTGTATGGATGAGCCACATTTTAGACAGAGCAACATCCTACATAGTCCTGGATTTTGACTGAGGCATTATTCTCTTACTGAAACATTTTGCATCTGAAAGGCAGCTCTGCCAGAGGGTGATGCCAGTCACACAATTTGCTGGCTATGTTTTATATTGACACAATTCCTTCTTCTTTATTTCGCAGAAGGAGCCAAGCTTCAAAACTTTGGACTCTGTGGGACCATTGCAATTAGTTTTTAGTTTCCTAATCATTCTCTTAATCAAAATGTAGAAAAAAGCCATAAAAACATGAAGACCCTTTTTGGTTCCAAGGTTGGGCTAGGCTAGTAGTACACTGAGAATTAATTCCTGATATGCAAGCTTCCAAGTTGCCAAAATTAACTTTAAAATATTAAGAAATACTGAAAATGAATTTCTACATTGAAATCCGTAGGAACTGTAGATGCTTCACACTGTCACAGGATTTGGCTTGAAATTACATTACAGTAAGCAGAAGGGGAAAAAGTGAGTCTTTTTCACAGCTCCAGCTGCTGTAATCCTATGATGGAAAGAGCGAGAAGTACAGAGAAAAAGACTGCTGAAAGACCAGGTGTTAAAGCCCTTTTTAAACTCATGCCATAATAGCTTCTGCCAAGACTCTCCTGGAAAACAGCAAAAGCTCACTATGGCGACCCCAAATAAGATGCAAGACAAAAAAAGTCTACTTGAAAATACCAGCAGGGAAACATAAACAAAACTCAAATATATTGTTACTTTTACAAAGCTGTCAGTGTTTCAAAGTCTTTAATATTCCCCGGAAGCTGCTCACTGCCTGCTACTCAGGAGCCTCATTTCCATGCAACGGAAAGGGAAGAAATTAGAGCAATTTCAAAAATATATATGCTGTTCTGTGATAGGAGATATGTGTGTGATGATGCATTCAAGAGGTCATCCAAAGTGGTGGTAAAGGTCTTAAAAGTGAATGCAACACAAACCTCTGTGAAGGTTGCATTCTCTCCTCTCTTCTCATTCTCCTGATTCACAGCTTCAAAGTTGAGAAACTTAAACATCTAAATTCATGTGTACCTGCTTGAAAATGATCTGCTTTCCAGAGGTCCTGAACGGTCCAGTTCAGCCAATACACAAGGGGTCATTTTGTTGTGGTCATGTCTTTGTCCCTGTGTGGAGCTTCTGTGTTGTATTCACTTCTTTAGGTGTTAGTGCCAGCACTCTCTCCTCTGCCTACTCAGAACTAGACTTTTAAAATGTTAATACAATGGAACATCGAGGACTTGCCCAGGGGTGGTTTTCCAAAGGTTTAACATATTTGACAATTTCATGGCATTTTGTATTGAAGCTACTACCAATTATCAGAGGAAAATAGAAAGAAGTGGCAATGAAAATTAGACTTATGCTGACAAAAAAATGATAAAGTGAACAAGGACATAAACAGATAGTTAGCGTTAAGTATACATGCTGGAGTTTATAGTTGCATATTATATGGCACTGAAGAGTTGGAATCTAAAATTACCTCCTGGAGGATGAAACTTCAGTAACTCACAGCTGGCAACACCCAGTGAGAGTAATAACTCACCCCCAGTAGCAGTGATAGCTTCGTTCTTTCATTCCTCAGGCTGTGTATTTCACTGTGTTTGGCTGAACACCTCAACACTTGAGATCACACCCTTTCCTTTTTAAGATTTTAAAGTTTTTTTGGTTTTCCCAGCACAGAAAGCATTAAAACTTGAATGCTGGGATAAAAGATGAAAACTTCTGGCTACACATAGCTGAGAAGAGCCCAGCTGCCTGGCTGCTAGTGGAAAAGTGGAAGACAAGGTGCCCATTGACGTTGAGCTGCTCTTGGGATCCTCATCGGGGACGTTTGGGACAGTGCCCTACAGTACAGCCCCACGAGCTTCCCTTGCCTGGGCTGCACCTCTTCCCCTGTCTGATTTCCCCACACAGAAAAGCAAAAGGTCTTTTTAGCCATTTTGCTATAAATGGCAGCTGAAGACTCATGTGATTATTTTATTTAGCGGTACACATTTCCAATTATAGATAGCGTGGCGGAGCCTTGCAGCCACTGTGAGTGGGGTTTTTGTTGGTTTGCTATCCCCCTCCTATTTTCTGTTGGTGTTTGTCAATGCAAAAGTACCCTTTCACAGTTTTTTTTCCATCTTTATGTGTATCAAAATCCAATGCTGTCAGGGTAAAATTGCCCTTTGGAGACAAAAAGCCAAATTCATACTGGTTTCAGTGGTGGGAATTCCAGTGACTTCAATGGTCGTATGTGTGCATGAGGGGTTACAAAATTAGGCTGGTCCATTAATGTCAGGGGCAATGCCATTTCAATTTTTACAGAGCTGGTTTTCACCCAGATATTCTGTGGAGTAGTGTATGTATTTGCTTGTAGTCTAGATGTACCTGCACGGGTTGCTTTTGTTTTCCTGTCTGATCTTGAGCAAATCCACACAGATTCTCCACTGTCTTTGTTTCTCTTCTTTTTATTTCTTTACTGCACAGGGCTGTGAAGACAGCAATTGCTTTACAAAGTGGGAATCACCCTCTTGGTGGAGGTCCTGCAAATTCTTTAGATAAGTAAAAACTTTTACATATAGCAATGTATAATTTACATTTATTGTATATATTACTAACCTATATTGTATATATTGTATATATTACTAACCTATTCAGTACAGATGTACATGGAAACACAAATAGATAGACAGATCCCACAGCATTCCACGAAGGAATACTGCCATCCTTTCAGACAAATGGAAATGTTATCAGTGTAAAACAATTACATTAATTCTGTATATTTTACCTTCTAATTTCCAAGATGAAGCAGAAAGTGTGAGGTTAAATTGCTCCAAGGCTTCAGGTGACTTTGGATCCAAAGCTGGAAACTAATTTAAACTTTGCAGTTGGCCATGCCTTAACAACTGGTAGAAAGGAAATGCCAGATACGTTTCCACCTCTCCCCCCGTGCACATACAACACATGCATTGTGCACCTCAATACTGGACAGGCAACTTGTAAGCAATTTTTGATTGTTTATGTGAAGAAGTCTTGTCCAATATATATTTTTTTTTTTTTTGCTATTTGCATTTTGCTATTGAAACTCCTTAGTGTTTACATTGTCATCCTCAGCATGATATTCCAAAAGAATGATATCATTATTTATACTTTGCCCTCAGAAATCTGTTCAATATAATTGTGACTTTTTTGGTTTAAGGTAAACATTAGCATTTGATGAAAGCTCAGTCCTTTACCTCCTCCCTTGGTAGCTGTTTGTTAAGGTCTGCTATGGAGCAGCAGTCAAATTAAGAAAGTGGTGTTATTTCAACAAAGCCAGAGACCTTCTTTTGCTTGTAAATATTAGTACATCCTGCAAGCACTGGTGAGTGCTGCCAGCCATCCTGTCACTTAAACAGAGTCAAGACTGATGGAGGCCAAGTTTCTGTCAAGATCTGAAACTCAATGCATTAGCTCAGGAGCTCGGTGTAGACATGCATACATTTTTATTTTCACATCTACTCTTTTTATGTCAACAAACTTTATGGGTGCTGGTTTCTGTCACACTCCAAAATAATTAACCCTGAAAGAAACATTTTATTTAATGTTTTAAGAAGTCAGGATTTGGTAACAGAGTAAAAAAAACCAGATCACGATCTGACATCATGTAAAACAGCCAAGTGGCAGGACATTTAATAGATGGGTGGCCCAGAAAGCCACAGAAAATGTATATGCGTAACACCTAAATTAGGGCTATCACGAAGATTCAGATATGTTACAGGCACACTCTCCCTTCAGGCAAAACAGGTAAGATGAAATCATGAAAAAATATGGAGCAACAATAAGCAGGCGGTGATTTACAAGCGAGTTACTGTGTATATACATAGAGCTGTTGTTAATGTAAGCAATGGTTCATAAATATGTTACCAAGAATTCGTGCATTTAATTAACACTCTGTGATCAAAGCAAGCATGTTTCTTCTGTTGGAAATAGCAAGAAAAAAATTGTATAACATAAATTAGTGCTAATTCCCTGTACTTAGGACTTCACTGGTTTCAGTAAGTTCAGCTCATGCAATGCTTTATCTTTTTATATTCTACTCTTTTCCAATCCTCACTATCCCCTTAATTTTTCTTCTAACTTGGCTCTTGACTTTCTACCCGCACCACATCAAAAAGACTTCTTTTTTTCCCATCTATTGAACATTTCATTTCTTCTTTTTCAACTCTGACTCTAAGGCCTTTCTTGTTGATTGCTTCCCTTGTCTTGTTAATTGGGAGCTTTCTTTGCCCCTGTACAAATTTAGCTAGCTGGAAGAAAAGACATTCTAATAATAGGTCCTTCAGGAATAACCCACAGAAATAGCTGATGGCATACGGGCTCAAAATCAGTTTAAATCCAGTGCCTTGATTTTTCCTTTACATTTTTAAAACTGTGAAAAGAAGGGGCCTGGATTAATATATCTTAATTCCTATCAAAAATATTTTTCAGCCCAGAAAAAAAACAACAGTTACTGTTTTTTATAGAATAAAGTAAGTTTGTGATTAAAAAAATGAAATCATTTTTTGAAACACAGCACAGCCCCACCTCAGAAGACAGCAGGCTGAACACCTGGCCTGGCTTGAATATCAGCCTGCATTGGGTGAAGAGAGAGAAAAACATTGCTCTAACGCAAAATGATGGCATGTTCAGGAGCAACGTGTCTTAATAACACGTTTTGGACCAACAGCTGAAGTTCTGAGGTTTGCATCGAAGCACTCCTGTTTATCTAGTGATATGCCCAGTAAAGCTCCAGCGTCTCCAAAGTACCTGGAAAGCTTGCCCTTATTTTTCATATTTTCCATAACATGGAGAAATCTTCCCTGTGAGAAATGTATTTGGAAAATCTGGAGAAACAATTTGGAACTGGGAAGTGATTTTTGGTCATTTCAAAGATGTGTGCAGAGGGCTTCTGCTCACAAGTCTGGGAGTGACTCATGAAAGTCAGTGAGACCAGTCACACGTGTTAAAGTTGAGCCTGTGCAGAAGTGTTTGGAAGAACAAGGCCTTGATAGCAGAGTCTAATAAAAAATAATGCTTTCCCATATATCAGAGAATTCTCCTAGGAACTGTGACTCCCAGCTATACCTTTTAAATTGCATAATTAACAGTGTGCTTCTAATTACCAACTAATCAAATCAAGCCTTACTGCATGTAAACAGGACGCTGGGACTTTTAATAAGGTCTTCACTGCATGATTGCTCTTAGAATAGCAATTAGTTTGGTTTCTGCTCCCATTGATAAAATTGACAGTAGTATGGAACGAAACTGCATACCCTCCAATTCATAAATGACGTGAAGTTACTGGGAGGTGACCTTTAATGTGGCAAGGGGGAAGGACTTAAAGACCTCCACTGAACAGGAGGGCTTGCTTGCACTTTCATGTCATTCTTTGACTTATTTAGTGGCAGACTCATCTGTGGTACCTTCCGCTTTCATAAAGCTAAGGGAAGAGTTTGCTGCACTGGTGTTATCAATGGGGCAAGAAACTGTGCCAGTGCCATTCACTGAATGTTGAGAATAGATGTCAAGAGTTACAAAACCCACTCAAATGCTCATCTTTTTCCTAGCACAAAGAAATACTAATCTGGGAATATAACTACCACCAGATACACTTTGGATATGTTCCTCTGTAGTTTATGTTTCGTGAGACAGTCCGATTCCTTTATAGCTGCAAAGAAAAAACACATTATGTTTTCTTGTCATCGGCAGCTGATCTCCCTTGTTTTTCCATGTGCCAAAATTTGAACAAGGCTTTCTTTAGTAAATCATTTTTACAAAACTTCCTCAGATCAACACTCCCTCTTCCTTCCCTCCTTGGAAAAAAAAAAAAAAATCAGCCACTACTAACCTAGCATTCTCCATTTCACAAATGTTTCCTTGTTTTTTTCTCTTCTTGTCTTCCTATGACAAATATTTCACAGTAGGCAGATTCCTGACCTGCAATACAGAATGTTGCTAAAAGAAACATTGCTGTCAGATGCCCGCATCAAATCCAATAAGCCATATCCAGCTTCATGTTGACAGTTGCATTTTTTTCCTAATGCATATTTTAGCCTTGCTTGACCATCAACCATATGGCAGGTTTATCCTGTGGGTAAGTTTATTATTAACAGCTTGCAGCTGGAGATACAATAACTACATATAACTGTGACATTGCACTAATTGATCAAGACATCTCCAAAACAAGATACAGAAAGTGGCCATTGCCAACAGCTTCAGATTAATGTTTGGGGAGCATTAAGGCAAACAAACACCTCTGTCATGCCCAAAGTATCTTAAAAACTGGAAGTGTTCAACTTGGGGCTTCAGTAAAAGGAATTAATTTCAAACAGACTTCTTTTGACAGGGAAAAGACATTACTTAAGCCAAAGTTAAGCCTGCACACCAGAAGCTCAGACAATTAAATCACCAAATCTGCTGGGTGCCTTCAGTCCATACTTTCCCTTCTAATCCTGCTGTCATAGATGAGAGTGACTGAGGCTTAAGAACAGCATGTGTAACATTAATCCATCACTTTGCATTAAGGTCAGAGTACTAGATTTTTGATGGGAGGGAGAAAAAACAACCCTATTAGGGATTAGGTAGAAGTTAGTTGGCTACTGTTCAGGGGTAACAAGTAAATAAGCTGCAGAAGTGAATTGCTTGCCTTGTATGTGTCTCCAGGTAAATTTATTTCTCAGATGTTTTTGCCAAGCTTGATTAAATGATCTTGAAATACATGGAACAAACCAAGTGAATTCAGTGGTTTAGTGTTGTATCTTTGTAAGCTGAAGCTGTAAAACTTAAAAAGGTACTGTCAAATGTAGAGCACTTGTCAAACAACCTGCAGACCCCAACGTTTAAAAGAGAAAGCTCTCCAAACTCCTAATTTAATGAAGAGGTTAGTTAAAGCTTATGCAGGAATAAGAAGTGTGTAGGAGGAAGAAAATATGATGACTCCATGCAAAGTATCAGATAACTAGCACCAGGCTTGGGCTGGAGCCAAAATTAAAAGTGCTTTGTTGGCATGTCAAGACTGCAAAGCATATTTTGCAAATTCTGTGTCAGCTGAGCAGATTGGATAAAACATGAGCAAAACAGTCCCTGGTTCTCTCTTGGTTTAGTGCTTGGAGTGAGGTGATCTCTAATCACAGCATGGCGAGTCTTTTGTGAAGAGTGTTTTATCTATTATATTTAGGTTGTGCTTCACAAATGCTGACAAAAAGACTTCTGTTTGCACTTGGTGATCTGCTCTTTGCAGGTCCTTGGCAAATGCATTGTGCAAGCAGGGCTTATGGCTCATGCACACACTGACCCACTGCGAGTAGTCATCTGGGTATTTCCATTTGCAGCAGAATGGGTCCATTTTAGTCACACGGTGTCTTTTCCCTTCCATAGTTCAATGATGTAATTCTTGTAAACAGCCAGAGGGCCAGACTGACCTTGTGGGCTGCAATTCTCCAGCAGAGATAAGGAAGAGCCTAGAGAGTTTTGGTACAGTCTTAATCTTTCCTTAAATGAACTTTCCATAAGGGAAATCTCAGTTTGGAAGGATCATCACTGATCTTTCCAGACAGGTATAGCATAAGAATGCCTGCATTTGGAAGACGTTTTCAAGGCAGTTTAGGATCTTGTCAAAAAATATTACTAAAGCTTGTCCGTGCAGGCATTTTCCAAAGGAAGATGAAGTATGGGCATGCCAGGATTGAACACTGGATGTTATAGGTGTTCTTATTTATTAGTACTATTTAATAGTATTCTTATTAAATACTTTTCTTATTTTTCTTATTATTTAATAGTAGTCTTATTTATTTATAATTAAAATATTATTTTTCCCTAAAAGAAAGTGACTGGGTGATCCAGAGCACCCTAAGAGCTGTGTATGCTTGTTGAGTCCAGTCTCTGGGTGCTTCACAGCCCTGTGTGCCCCACTGGGGTCTCGTGCCTGTCTATGTGTTAGTAAACATCCAAGTCCAGTTGCAGACATCTGAGATTTTGTATGGAGCTACTTTGTTAACATCTTTGTACACACTTTTAATCTCTCATAAACTTTCACTAGGTCTTCACAAACTCAGCTGCTGAAAAAGCTTTTTTAAAATTTAAAACAGGAGAAAATATTTGTCAGAGGGAGATAGATAAATCTCTAACCCATATGATACCGACTAACAGTCTTGGTGCAGATCAGGGTAAAGAAAGCTCTAATATATTTTTCTCCATGGGAGGAATAAAGTGCAATAGCAAACTTTTTTAAAAAAATATTAATTTATTGCACTATTTTCACATTGGAAAGGTATATTACTCAAGTTGTGTCATCACCTACTAAAATACAAGATTGAATTTGGATTTGCTGGGGGAAGGTTTGCAAGGCAAAACTTCATGAAAGCTGAGATTTTGCAGGGCAAAAGTTTAAATCCAGGACTGTACTTGCAGAAGCCTCTGAAGTATGCACGTGTAGCACTGAGGTCTGTCCTAACTCTGTCACAACTTACAGGATGAAGTTGCTTCAGCTGAAAGATTGGTGGGGTCCAGAGGGCTATGTAAGGACTGTACTGCAAGTATGCATTACCATGAAACAGCATAGTGTGGGAACAATTCTGCAAACAAATCATCCTGCTCTTCATATACAGGTATGTATACAAGATGTGTTTTTTGTAAAGAAAATTGAAATTGGGGACAAGAGAGAAAGGGAGCACCCCAATGCTTTGTTGGTTTTGGTCAATGAGTGAAACATCAATACGCTTGGCAAGCGCAGGTGTGTTTACAGACATATGTAGACTAAATGTCTGTATGTCTTTTCCTGCATCTAACAATCAGGATCAATGGCAGTTGAATATCTTCTGGTCAATCGTTCAAGGATGCTTCTGAGGAGGAGCAAAACAAGGAATAAAAGCTTGAACCATGGCTAATTTATAAAGGCATCCTAGGAAGCTTTGCACACTCTATCAAGGGTATCACTAGCTGAAGGGTTTAAATTCTGCACCCACCTCTCTGCTCTCTGAACACACTGTGCTTAGGTCAACTGAAAAGCAGAGATGTGTGTCATGAAAAGACACTATCATATCTGGATAGATGCAGTCGTTGTTATTGGAGCTGGGCAGAAATGTGGGAGGATATCTTGGTCACAGTGTTACTTAATACAGCCTGTAGCAGGTCTCTGGGTACTGTGAGGAGAGCAGGGACTGTCCCTCAGGTCCAAGATCAGAACCCAGCACTCACTAGCAAATTCTGGCTTTTCTAGCTGTCTCTGGATGGTCCTACTAATGCTTTTGGTGCATTATGTGATTTAAGGGCAATATGGGATATCGGTGTTGTGCTGTTCCATGAAGCACAATAGGTCCAAGGCCAAGCATAAGTCAGGGATCCCTGGGATGACCCACACCCAAGATATTCATTCCCCCACAGGGGGACAAGGAGGCGAGAGGGATCTTCTGCTGTCACCTTCCAATGGCACTTCTTCACACACAGATCCTGGTGTGGGCAAATGAGACTCAGTCTGCAAATTACCTGTAGAAGCCCCAGGCAGAGCCCTGCCTCCTTACGCAGGGTGTAAAGCTCTTGCCTTGGCTGTGTACCTTGAGTATGAATTGGAGAGAGTGAAGGTGTGAACACATGCAAAGTCCTGTCTTACCATGTTCAAGGGGCCATGTTAGACCATGCTAACAATCTTTATAAACCCTGGTGCCACAGGGGTTTTGATGGGAATTTCAGATGCTGCGCCTTTTGCAAGGGTAGCCAGTGGGTGAGTGCACATGGGCTGGCAGCTCCCCCTATAAAATTACCTCAGTCAGGTGATTGTCAAGTGACAGAGTTTCCAGTAGGTTCAGCTTATCTGTTTTGCAGCTGCTTTGGGTTATATTTGATAAGTAGCCATCCAAGTGTCAGGTTTTCCCAGGGGCAGGGTGGATGACTGTCATCCACAGATGTTTTCCAAGAAAGTTGTTTACTCACTGTTAATATACGTAGTGTCCCTGCTGCCTGCAGTTGTATAGAGGAGATATTTTTCAAATGGCTTTTAAAATAAAAATACCATTCTTCACTTTTGTCCCTGAGACAATAAGGGGTAAATTCAAGCAGACCAAACAGCCTAGCTGAACAGATGATGGTGTGGGAAAACCTTCTTGTGTGGTCACAGACATACCTTAAGATTTCTGCAAATCTTTGGATTTACTCACACCTAACTCTTGCAGACTGATGATGAACATCAGCATCTTGAAGATGTTCTATAGCTGCTAAGGAAGACATATAGCTTGCCCACAGGCACCTGCTGCATGGTGCTCCAACCTCAGCCATGACCACTGACTATCTCTGATGCCTTAGTAACCTCACTGTCAAAATATGGCTGGACAGACATACACATTTTTACCATAATTTATTTTTATTGGTCTTTGATATTGGTAGTCCTTTCATGGTGCCTTTTCACCATTGATATAAAAGAAGAGAACATTCACCCAAAGTCTTCTTTCTTTCTCTTTTGGGTAATGAGAAACAGTTTGTCGTGCTGATCATCTCCAGCAGCCCTCTGACAGAAACATATTCACGTCTCTGTAACTGCCAGTGTCAATAGCGTTTTTGTCACAGCTCTGCTTTGAAAGGCTTCGGTGGGATCCAGATGTTCTGAGAAAAACATCAGTCCTGCAAAGTATCTGTGGGCCTGAGAACAGAGTTCAATAGGAAGATAAGGTAGTATAACGTTATGATGCGGCTCCCAGGATTTTCTTTGTCTTTTCTGCACGCTGTGTTAGGCTAGGGGAGAAGTAATGGTGCCAGGTGACACCCTGGAGACATGTGATCTTCCTGGGACTTATTTCACTTCCATTTCTCATTTTTTCTGGAGTGTTGCCTGTGGTGACTGCAGTTATTTTGGTCAGGGTTTTGTCAGCAGCACTGCAGTAGCATCTTCTGCAGCTTAAATTCATGTTGCACCTGTAAAACTGTGAAAAGTCGACTAAGGAGACTGTAGTGACATAGAAACTGCTGTCTACCACTTTACCGAAAAATACTCTGGCATTGAGCAGAGGATGAGTAGGATCCGTAAATTAATGTGGAACAATCCATAGTGGGACTTTAACTCTACAGGATGGCTTTGAAAATGCTGTAGAAAAGGCTTTAATAAAATTTCTATAAAAATTGATTTCTTTAGCATGAGTAAATATGGTAATGGGTTACACAGAGACTTCTGACCTTCAGGTTACAGCCAACAAATCCAAATATAGTAGTCTCTGTGTTTTTAATTGCTCAGAACCAATTGCCTCTTGTGCAGGTTACCTTCAGAACAGACACTGTGAGGGAAATGGAGGCTCTACAGGTACCATTTTCTAGCACCCAGTCATTGAATAGTGGCATCTTCAGAAATCTGGGAATCCGTTTATAACTTCCTTTGAGGATCTCTGAGGTGAGAGGGAACTAATGGTTCTTTCAAGCTGCACAAACCCACTGTGTCACCACAACTGCATGCGGTATATTATCTAACATATGTAACTTGGTAGTTCCTAGTTTGGTTTTCCTGACCATCAAGTGAGGTCTAGTTTTATAAAGGAAAACTACATGAAATATAAATCACACACACAAAAAAGAACTTGATTTGATTTTGTCCTTTATACATCATATTACTCTTTCCCCCTTTTTTTTCCTCAAGTAAAAATCTCACTAATTAGGTGTGAATGGATTTTGTTTTTAAATAGGCCCTCAAAATATGACTAAAGAGCCTTAATAAAAAGATTTTGTCAGCTTCTTTCCACTAAAAGCAGCTTTTGCTTTGGCCTTTAAACACCAGAGCCAAGTTTTAGGGTTTTAGGAAATTGTGCATAAACAGTCTGGCACGATGCTGTGTAACATGAAGAAGGGAGGACTTCTCTGGTTCACTGCAAAAATCACAGATAACAATCACTCTCCCTATCACTAGTGTGTTATGACCGTATGAAAGACATGCAGATGCATAGAAAATCAATGTCTGCACTTCCATCCACGCATCTACACACATAGATACAGCAGGTAGACAATGAACGGTTTAATCCTGCCTGGGTGAGCAGTTTGTGTTTGGCTACATTGGAAATACCGTTTATGTGTGGGACCGGTGCCAGGAGTTATGTATAAGTGCTTTCAAGCCCTTCGCAGAGCAGAAAATAGCAACCAAAATAACCTATGCTCGTTACAGAGAGAGGGCCATGAGGCAACGTCCCGTCTGCTTGCGGTTAAATCTGCCACTGCTGTTATTACTACTATTATTTTTCAGAAAGGCTAAGCATGACTAAAACCTGGGTGTCACAAAGTCAGGGCGCATAAGTGCCAATTATGCAATGATCCTTTCAGCCAGAAAAAACAAGTAAACCACCTCCAAGGGTTTTGTTTTCTTTTTTTTTCTGTTTTGTTTTTTTTTTTTTTTGTGAGTGAAATTTTTAAAGCAAAGGAAATATCCCTCTAATTATTTGATTTACCTTGAGGCATTTGACTTTCCAGTATATGATAGGGTCACGGGCTTTTCCTTAAAAAAAAATATATATATAAAATTTTGAGGAGTTGAGGGAAAAATGACTTTGTGTAGAGTCCATTAATTTCTGTGGGCGCTGAGCACACACCCGTTCCCCTTACACAAACAGAATAACTTTTATGCCATATCAGAGTGGACCAGCCTAGAACTTGCAAGAACAGTGAGTCTTTCAACTGCTTGTGTGACTTCATGTGAAATTGCCTTTAAAAACAAATATGCTTTCCCCCTCCCTTTTCCTTTTCAGGATTTGAATGATTCTGCCCCTTTCTACATTTCACCACTGTGCCATTATGCATCCTGCCTCCCACCAGCACAACCACCCCCTCCATACAAGTGACTAATGAAAATCCCAGACTCCTTCCTTAGTGGTTATCAGATTCATATTTCTTTGGGTTAGACTATTATTCTAAACTTAAAATTCAGCGTCAAGCTTTGCTTCTGGGTTTTCTGCTGGCAGTTTTATAGCTTGACCAAACTTCACATTGGATAGTGTTTTGGTTGGCTGCCATATTTATCCTGGCTGTTAATCAGGATTTTTGCTGTTTTGGAGTAGGGGCAAGGTGGAGGGAGTGGTTATGGTTTTGCTCTGTTAACAGAAGTGGCCATGCTTACTGTCAGGAGCAAGTGTCTGTACTTTGTAACTACAAATTCCTTAATGACGTGTTACATTTCAAAGCAGACTTGGACTTGGGGGGAAACCTAAACTGATAAACAATAACAGCCACCCCCCACCCAGACCTCTAGTCTCCCACAAGCCACTTTTAATGATGCTATTATTTATAGCCAAATAATGTTTTTCTCTGCTTTTAACAATAATGCAGGAAAAATATTTTAATTTATTTTCTGTATGTGTGGGATTGCTGGATGAATTTCTGACTGGTTGTACCTGGAGCAATTCCAGGTGTAAGTTTATTAGCCAATGAAGAAAACAACGGTGCTGATTTAAAGAGAAGCCCTCCTACTGAACAGAAATACGTGTTTTTTGAAGGGAATGGGGAAAGCCTTTCCTAAATTTCCTATTCTGCAGTAGCCTGCTTTCCTGAGGTTTCTGTGAAGTAGCACTGCACACCTTTTCTTCTCCAGGTATTAACTGAATCAAGATATATTTGATTAGTTATAGACCCTGTTTCTTCTGACCTCAAGGAAGGCCACCCTGGGTCCATCCTGAGTTTCCCAGACATTTCTCCCACAGCTTCTGTGGTTTCTCAGCATGGATCTCTGCACCTCCACCATGCCAAGGACTGAGAGTGCCAGGGGGAAAAGCAGAGAAGCCCAAAAGGCCAAATGTGCAGCACCCCAGGGTGCCTCCCTGATGCACCTCCCTGATCCCTGGTGCAGACACCTGGATGCACTGGGGATGGGTGCACTGTTTTTTTTTGTCCACCTCACTGTTATTTCACAGGGCTTCTGCAAGTGTCTCTCATGGCACTCTCTCAGGGCTCCCCAGCAGGGCAGGCAACTGTAGGTTTTTCCACCCCAAGGATGAGGAGCTGGGAGGAGGCGGGGAAGCAGCGGAGCTGGGATGGAAGTCCTGAGGTGGGACACCAAGGCTGAGCAATCAGAAGAGTTGTGGGAGAATAATTTCCATTCTCAGCAGAAGAATTGTCCCCTTCTCCTGTGCTTCTGTCAGTAACCGCTTAGCCATCTCTCCTAGTCCCTCTCTGCTCTTCCACCACCGGGCACAGGCAAATCATGCAGGGAAACCAAGGCCATTTTGTTGGGTATTGCCTGCTTTGGCTGTACCTACAGTCAGTCCTGGCCCCTGCCAGGTTTCTGCACACTTTAGTGCAGATAGATGCCTCACTTTGCTTCACTCGCAAGGCTTTACTTCTGGCAGATGCTTCTAACTCTTTACCATACCAGGTCCAGTTGGAAGCCATCACAGTCCAATTTTGAGTTGCATCTTGAGGCTAGTCTGAGAAGACCAACCAGCTGGTAACCACCAGCTGCATGACCAAGGTCCTAGGACTGCAGGATGTGGCAGGGGGGATGGTGCTGGCCCCTCAGGGTCCCACATGGCTGTCCCCAATCTCTGCAGGTGTCCCCAGGTTGGCGGTATTTCTCTGCCCACCCTGAGCCATGTCTCTCCCTGCATCTGGGAGGGGAAGGTGAGCAGTGGCACGGGACAGCATAGGGGGAGGGTGCTCTGAGAGAAGGTGCTCCAGGGAAGCCTGGAGAATTATGCCCATGCAGTTGAGCAAGACCAATATTTCACTTCTGCCCTCATTTTCGGTTTTCCTTTGCGTCAGATGGCGAAACACAGACTCTTGCCTGGCCTGCTCATTTGTAAGAGCCCAATAACTGGCAGACACCACCTTTCCCTCCTCCCCAGACTGCAGTCTAGCAACATTCCTTTTTACAGATTAATTTAGTGCCTGTGAATCAACCTTAAGCCTGACCCAAGCTGACCACCCACTCTGAAGGTGTTTATATTTTCAACCCCAGGCATCTTAGTAATAGCTCTCCAGCAGGCTGTGGCTTGCTTCAGGGGGGCTGCTCTTCATGTGGGATTGAGCAAATCACTGACCACCATTTCAGTGATGTCCATCTTCATTCCAGTGATTTAATCACAAGTGGCTGAGCTTCCATCTGTTCAAACTAGATAATGGCAGAAGCCCGAGACATAAACTCCCTTCCCCCTCCCTCTTCCCAGAATTATTCCTATAAGTGGCTCAGTGTTTTAGGATAGGAAACATTTCTCTTGATTAAAAGCCATTTTTGGCTTAATATGAATTCACAAAAAAAATTAGGAAGACTCACTAACCCAGGGTGAAATGTATTTTTCATTTATATTATCTGTAGCAATTACTAGGGCAATAAAATATTGATTGAAGGAAAAAAACCCTATGATTTCATAGGTAAGAGCAGGGACACGGTTACATAAAACCTGCTAAACATCGGTTATATCATACTGAAAATAGTATTGCTTGGACGGCTTGCAAATTCCAGGGCTTCATCCCTTCACTGCAACAAACAACCCCAGATTTTACTAGTGTAGTCCAAGGGATATTTTTCACTTCTGTTTGCGTTCTGGCTATAGCAGAATTAAAAATCTCATTTATCCACTGTTACACTTGAAGCCAATTGTTATATTAGGAATCAGCTCCCCAGTATGGAAGTACTTTCTCTTAACTGGCATTTAGAAAAGGGCAGATATCCAGTAGTGCAATGTTATCCTTCTGAACTCATCCTGCTAACTTTATAGGGAATTTTGCCTTTGATTCTTTGGGGCTCAATAAGGCCTTTTACTCAGAAGAGTCAAGAACTAAAGCAAGATCAGAGAGCAAGATAAGGAGCCAAACCCTCTTGTCATTTTCCCCTGCGCAAATTTGGTGTAAGTCCAAGAAGAATTACCAGGCTGCTGATAACATTCACATTCTGACTCCTAATAAACCCCCGACTCTCTACTTTATTTTAATTATTCTTGATCCCTTAAATGTAAAATCCTTTTTCCAAATGTTCACTTAAGTGGCTACTATTAAGTCTTTATCAGTTCTGAGCATTTCAGCCTCTTGTATGCAGAAATTTCTCGATCTGACAGAATAAGAAATGCATTTACATGGCCTAAGCTCTTAAATTGTCCCTTTCAATTAATGCCCCATCATGGAGCAATCTGGAAACCATTACTCAGTAACTCTTCATTATAATTGCTTGCAGCTGAATATCCAGGCCTTGGTAATATAAGAATAAAAGAAAACTCAGTTAGTAACAAGTGCAATTGATTCCATTCAGAATTCCCCTGGTGCTTTGCCATGTTTGGCCTGCATGAGAGGAAACAAGAGGATTTTTTTTCTCTTTTTTTTTTTCTTTTTTTTTTTTTTTCTTTCAGGGCCAGGAAATGAATTGGCAGACATAAGATGGTCTGTGTGCTGCTTGCCTTCATTTTTCAGCTGGTCCTTGTTAAAAGTGAGACGCTGGGGCTCCTACTTTTTTTTTTTTTTTAAAGTAGAGGGCTTTTCTGCTAACAGATAAAACTACAATACCTCAATTTGCTGCACGCTAACAGCAACCAGAAACGGTCACCTCCTGTGCTTTTCATAATCGGCTCTGAAACTTTCTTCAGTTAATTCCAGGATTCCTTGCTAGGGGATTATTTTTTTCCTTGATCCCAACTTTATGAATACTCAAGCAACTCTAAAAGTTGCTCTCCCATCTTCTTCTCCCCCAACCATCTGCTAACACCCAAACAGAAACATGAGGGTCTACTGGGCCTAAATATACACCCACCTTGCCCACCTTGTGGAGGTGAGTCCAAGGGCCATAAATCACGAGTGATGGAAACTTCAGACTAGGTAGGATTATCTTCGGAAGAATTCAAGCAGTTCCTTTCAGATAACATCCTGGCTTTCAGAGATGCAGTATGGACATTTCATTGTGCGCCTGCTGCCAGGGTGGCTTGTTTCACATCAGCTTATCAGCTCCTGCGAACATCTAGACTCTGCACTTCCTCAGGCCCATGGTTACTCCAGAGCTATGAAATCATAGCAGCCACAGGAAATGCCAGATACTGTGAAGAAAAGGCAGCTTTTTAAATATGTGAAACAGTAAAGAGGATTAGTAACAATTTCCGAGCCTGTGGGGCATAGTGAAGAGGTTTAATGGCTATGCAACATGGTACAGTATGAAGTTCAGCTCTGGTGCTTCACTTCTGTTTGCCAGTGATGCTTCACGTCCAGTCAAGACAAGAAGTTGACAGCAACCCCTCCACAAAGCTGTTTTCCCTGCAGGGCCAAGTGCATCTAGCAAGGATGTTGAGGTTGCTGGTAGAAGATCCCACCAACTGCTCCAGGCAGAAAGAGGTGCTGGTGCCTGGAGCACCTCATCCCTGTGACTGTGTTTGATGTTGGGAGCTACTTCTTCCATGCTCACCTCACGTTGCTGTGATGCAAATAACATGTCCCTTTAGGAAGGTGCTGGGCTGGTTCTGCTCTGTATCCAGGAAGTCTAGATTTCCCAAATGGACCCCTTGGAGGTAGTCCCCAATGACTGATGGTGATGTGCCTGGAGCAGATGCTACGTGTACGCGCTGTCCATCTGGGGCTGGTGGGTGATGTGCAGCAGCACATCGATATCTCCTCCCAAGCGCAGGGAAAGGCTGATGGCAAGAGCTGATGCTGTGGTACCACCCAGCAGACAACGGTGCTGACAGATGGTTGTCACCCTTGCTCTGGCAGCTGCCAGAACCTCTTCCAAGGTGGGGGCAGCATCTACAGCAAAGCAAGGCAACCAAATCTTCTGCATCTGACTCCTCGAGTAGCCACAGAAGAGACATATGTACCCACAAATTCTTACCTCTGGTAAAGCAGATGGAAAATATAATTTTTTACAGTTTTGCATTTAAAAAAAATATCTAAACAATAATTTCAACTTTTCTCTTTAAAATGCTTGTGGAAAACCAAAGGGATATTTTTCACAGCAGGAAAACTGCCATTTCATTCTGGAAAGCTGTTTTTGCTAAGAAGTTGGCAAAATTTCTTTGTAAAATACAGATTTTCTTTTTTTTTTTTCTCCCCCCCTCCCTCCCCCTTGCTTTGAACAGATGCATGGAAATTAATGATTTTCCTTGAAATGCAAAAGGGTAAAAGTATTATTTTTTCCCTTATGAACTTTACTGCTGCTGTAGACCTGACTGCAGCTCAGTATTATGATTTCACACAGGTTTTCTGGATGCTTCTTCAAAAGTGCTGACAGTTAGATAGATGGGCTAATTCAGGAATGGATTTCCCTGGAAATCCTTTGGACTCTGTGATGTCCAAAGCTTACCTTAAAAGCCTCCCATCTACATAGGAAGACCAAAAGCTAATTACTCCTTACAGCTATGTTGCACTTCTCAGGACTTCACTGGGGTGGGGTATGTAGGCTTGTACCCAGAAAAAACCCTGGCATATGGGGGGCATCTAAGACCATGGCACTATATGGAATATACTCCATTTTGTGCTCAACGTGATTCCATTTTGGTGGTCTGGCTGTGGTTAATCTGTCTCACTCACTGTGATTTCAAAGCCCGTTGTGACATTATGTGGGGTACTCAAGGGTGGAAAAAAGTTATCACTATTTCAATTTTTAAGGAGAGGCTGTAAGGTGAACACCTTGATGTGTAAGAGTTAAGGGGTAACTTAACACAGAGAAACCAATCTCTTCCTGGAGGGAGTTTTCCAAGCAAAAGGTTCTGATGCCTAAGGATGTTTGAACATCAGAGATGGTAGGTGAGTCCGACAAGGATTACCCAGTCATACACCCAAGCTCAAAAATGTCTCATTTCCTTTGTGAATTTCACCAGGAAACTAAGAACTGTGCACCTGAGCAATGTTTGTAGGACTGGTTTGTAATGAAGTGTAAATCAAATCCATATCACCCTCTGTACTATAAAAACTGTAGCCTGATAATTTTTGTTTCCATAAAAGCTATACAAGATAAGATTACTCTAGAAATAGTGTCTATAAACAAAAGCAATGTTAGGGTTAACCATAAACATCAAATCACTCCCAAGACATCACTGACTGTAATCTTTGGTGGTTTCATACATCATCTTGAGCCATGGAGGAGTAAAATATTCTCCCTCAGAGCCAGACAGTTTATTACCTGCACCATGTGTAGGCTGCACAGGGTCTGCCCTTCCCATATTTCCTTCTTTACACCAAACCTCCATCTTGTAATCACATTGCTACTGGGGATAAATAAGGTATGGTCTACCACTGCCATCAGCCCTACAAAGGTGGCTGAGCTTCCTGAGAACAAAGAAAGAGTAGCATTTCCCAGGCAAAACCCTTTGCTGGAAGCTGTTGCTGTAGAGGGTCCTTCTGGCTGCTCATGGACCCATTGGTGATACATCTGGTCATATCATGCCACATTATGCACCCTCTTCTAGCTCCTCCATTAGTTCCACCCATGCAACTACTGCATGTTCAGCTTTTCCATACTGCCAAGGTCTTGAGCAGGAGGGATGTTTGGATATATCAGCCCTAAATTTTGGTTGTCTTATTTCTCAGCATTGCACTTATCTAGTTATTTTAGCTGTCACTGCCTTAAGAGAGTTGAAATAAAGAAACAAAAATATATTCAGTTGGGGCAAGTCTGAAGTTATATTTGTAAGTATTGTAATACAAGACAAAGGAAAATCTTTGAGGCTTTCCTGTTATTTTTATCACCGCTTTATCCATACTGTGTTCTCATTGCCTCCTAGGTCTTTAATTTTTGTGACTCAGCATAGGTCTCCTGAAGGGAATTTGAAGCTCTGTTGAATATCACCAGCGGAAGATTGTCCAGAGTATCTAAAACCTCCAAATTTCTAAGGGTCTTTTGTGAGAGTCATGGAAGTAACAACATGACATTATTTCTCTATAACCAAGGAGACATGCTATGACTTTGAAGGAGATCAGTCCTGTTATTCTTCAGTTACGTTATCAGCACTTTGCAGTCTGGACATCTGTGACAGAAAATTCCCAAAAAACTCTAAGCAGAAGAGTTAAAATTTGGGGAAGGATAAAAAGTTTTGTTTGAAACTCTTGGGGAAGGTGTCAAACTCTTGTTTGAAAATGTGTTTAGTTTTTTTTTTAATTAACAGCTCCTTTCCAATGAGATTGAAAAAAAATTGAGTACTTTTAGATTCTTCTCCCACTTTTGTTGTTAACAAAATCTGAATATGAAATAACCCTAAAGTTCCAGTTCATCTATTTGTTTGGCAAACTATCCAAAAGCTCAGATTTGTATGCTGATCAAAAGTAACCCAACTCAGATCTCTTGGGACTGGAAAACTGGATCAGGTGCCTTGAAGACATCAAAACCCTAATGCATGTACAGAGATGTCCATATGACTATTTCCTAGGTCAGAGACAATGAAAATACCTTTCCGCATGTTTTTGTGCAGCTCTATTGATCTTGATCAGAAGTAGCCAGTGCAGAAACATGCCTTTACTAGATTGGCCTATTGGTTTTGAACGCGTCCCTTCCCAGTGACAAATCCTAACCGCAGTAATGAGGCTGTGGAAGAGCTCCATTAACACAGGCCATCAAGGCTTGAACTTTCTGATGATGCCTTGTCCCACTCCTCTCTTGTTGCATTATCTGTGAGAGTTTGGACACTGCTAGTTTGTTACACAAGATTGATAATGGTTTGTTTTAAAGTTTACTTGGAAAGCTTCAGTACAGGCTCTGAGTAGAAGTTCAGATGTGTCTTGTCTTTCCACTCCCTCCATCTGACCCCAGCGATTGGGACTTAGGGTATGAGAGGCCACGGCTCAAAACCTTCCTATTGTATTTGTATAAATTGTCCTGAAAAGCGATACAGCTTTTATAGATGAGATTAAGAGAGACTCTGTAGCTAAGCATTTACCCTTCTTTCCTAGGTCCCAAACAGGAGATGGGGGCCTGAGCAGTACATTGCTGTATTTTTAGTGAGCGCCTTATCCACAGTTATTTGCATAGTTATTGCATGTAAATGTACCACCTCCTATTTTCTGCCCAATTCTGCAAATGTCACTGAAATCCCTTTGTGAAGCTAGCTTCTCCTTCCCAAATTCCCTTTGACAAGCCTGAAAAAAATATTTCTTGGATGCAAAACATTTTTTGATTAGTTGAGGAAGGAAATATTTTCTATTCTATGTCTAAAAGAAACAAATTTTCTCCTTCCAGTTCAGCTACCAAATTAAAAACAATTGATGTTTTGCACAGTTCTTGTGAAAACCATGCTCTCTGCAGCAGCTCATGACAATTTCCATGACAATACTGTACATTAATATGCTTTATGGATACAGCCTCACGCTGCAATGTAGGACACTTTTACAATGATCCCCGACTGCATCACATGCGGCTGTAGCAAACAATGAATCTAATGCTGCACTTGTAAAAGATTTATGATTCAGAGAGCAGAAGATAAATGATTCCAGTCCCTGGATGCTTTAAGAGCAAGTTCCTTTAGCTCATATGGTTAAAATTGATCTTTCCATTGTCTCTTGTATGGAATGACCAAAACTAATGATGTTAGGTAATCAATATGAAAAGCTGTGCATAAAGAATTAAACCAAGAAATAATGGATTGCTGTGTCAAAGGCCTCCAGACAGTAAGAAATAGGTGCTGACTGGACACGTCAAAGAGACATCCAGACCTTTGGGTATTTCTGTTCGGTCTGTAACCATACCTAGAACAAAAGAGACCCTTTTTACTCAGAAACAAAAACATGAAGGAGAGCAAGCCAAAAATAATACCGCATTATCAGAGACATGGCCTCCCTATAACCTGCAACCTTTGAGAGTTATCAGTACTCAGATAACCTGCAAAAGCCCAGAGGGAGTACTTGAAGGCCAAGGAAGGGAATGGAAAAGGAGCTAGAATAAAAATCCTCTGTATATTATCAGCAGTCCTGGGATCTTCTCAGTGCCTCAATCTCCCCACGATTTCTTCATTTGCTCTGCAGAGTCCCTTCAGCTTAAACACATGAAAATAAAGTACTAAAACTCTAAATAGTAAGATCCATGAAATCTGTTTTCCAGTGTCTGTGTAGTTTGTGTTTGGAGTCTTTGCTGTCTAATAAGCCATGAAGTTTTTCTCTATCTGTGGTTGCGGAATTCATAATACTGCTCTTCTTGTGGATTGCTAATGTCCAGTACCTGTGAGTTTGTGTGGTCGAGCTCACTCGGCAGCCTTTCTACCAGCATGAGAATCACAGGGATTTGTCTCCTCTACGTGGCTGACTATTTAATGAAATTTACAGAATTTTCCATCTGGAAAATGGGAGGGGAGAGAGAAGGCACCGACACACAGGTGCTCTGGTATTGTGCATTATTGCATAGATCTCATTTTCTTAGGAAGCCAGAGGACAGTTGCTAAGTAGCAAGCCCTTTCTTTGGGAAATTAAAAATAGCTATATTGATGCTCCTTGGACAAGGCTTGGAGAGCATGTTGGTTGGAGCCTGCCTTGTGCAGCACACAGTGTTATCCTGCACAGTAGCCACAGCAGGCGGTAGGAGAGCTCATGGACAGAGAGCCTAGTCTGCCTGCTCTCTTTCCCATCTAAAATGACACCCACCACAGAGAAATGGCTCATTCCTGCTCTGAAATATGCAGAAACATGATATTGTTCTGCACACACTGGTCGCTGCTACATAGCTCTTGCTGTTTACTCTTCCTAAGATTTTACACATCATGTTACTTTCAAGGCTTTCATTTTCCTCTTCCTTCTTTTATCTTGTTTTTTTTCCCCTAATTTTTCATAACCGTTTCCACACTTCTGAAACAAGGATTTTCTGCTGCATCTGTTCAAAGCTATCTAATGAGGGTCAGAGTAGGGCTTGAAGTTACTGAGCAATTCCCCACTTCTCACTCTGTCTGTCTGGAGACAAAAAGATGGGGGAAAAGGAGGGAAAGATGTAGAATCATTTTTGAGAGTTTTTCTTTGCTCCTTTGGGTATTAGAGTGTAGAAGTTTTAGTTTCCACTCGAATCTTCCAGGCAGGACTTGTACTGACGTCTCCCATGAGCCTCATCAGTTACTAACATCCAGACATAACAGGCATAAGCAGAGGCTTGGAGATGAGCTGGCACGGTCCCTTTTCCACCAGAAGGAGTATGCATTTCTGTGGATGACAATTTAGCTCCATTCATGCTAAAGAATTTACCATACTTTTCCTGAGCTGTTATCCCAAGGAGACAGGCTGAGCCCAGTGCCTGGCTCCTGGGGTCTGGATTCCCATGTGCCACTGGAAGCCCCATGTATCCCTGGAATTCAAAGACTCACAACTTGGGAGAGTTCAGCTTTGTTTCCAGATTATGAATTCCCAGAACAGGAAGCACACAGGGCCACTCCAGAAGATGGAATAACTAACTTTTAAGGGATTTAAACTAACTAGGATTTATAGCTAACTTTTAAGGCTCTTTTAGGGCTCTGAATAACTTCCCCTGGGGACTCTGGCAATGGCAAGTTCTCCACCTCATGCCTACTACTAATTTTAGTAGTTGTTATGCAGTTAACCTCCAGACATTGCTTAAAAACTTGAAGACGGGGAGTAAAAGCATTGCAGAGGATGATCTTATGTGAGGACTAGCTTGCTCCTGGGATGCACATATGCATCATAAAGGAGCTGACCTCTGGGACTTGGTGCACCCAGACTATCTTAACAGCTGGTGGGAACAAAAAGGGGGACCCTGGGGAGATTCTCCACTTCTGTGTTGCCCACAGCACGTCTTTTCTGTCCTATGGTTGATCAAGGGAGGCCACTGGTGCCACCAAGAATAATCTCACCCCAGCAGTGGGAGGCAGGAGAGCAGGAGTAATGTCTCTAGGGTGTCAGCATGAAGTAAGGCTGAAATCCAAGGTATTGAGGCCTTTTAGCCTGGGTGCTATGGGGTGTGCTTATCCCTCTAGGTCCTGGGTTTTGCTGCCCGTAGGTCACAACACCGCCTCTCCCCCGCCCCTGTCTCCAAATCCACCCCTCAATCATTCACAAGGACAGACTTAAATTCTTTATCTTCTACCTCAGTGCATGTTTTTCCCCCTCCCTCTATCCCATTATATTGATTTTAGCCCCAGTCTTGCTCCATTTAACCCAGTGTTAGAGGTCCAGACCTTAAGTATTTATTCACTTAATGTAGCCAAATGCAGCCAATAGCAATTAAAGGCCTGACCTCTAACACCCCGCCGAAGCAACCGGCCAAAGTTAGAGGCTCATCATCACATGAGAAATCTGAGGTAATTAGACCCCCTCCAGCCCCTGCTTCCCTCCCACCCCCCCCCCGCCCCCTTCCCCAAATACTCTGTAAAATAATACCGTGGCACTAAATTGGACCTCATTACCTATTGAGTCACTCGATCCAGACCTCCCTTACATAGTAATGAGTACTGATTTATTGTGATCATTATTTGGGCATTACAGGTCACTAAATAACATGCTCTGCCCACACATGTCTTCTGAGCTAATAAATATCCTTATAGGAAATATTTTTGAGTGAACTAGCCTTCAGGTTGGTTCAGTAACTTAAGTCACATTAATTTTCTTAATGCATGTAGTGCTTTGATAGGAAAGCCTCAGGGATGGAGGCAGAAAAGGAGGCACAGAAAAATCCCCAAACACAGCTTTTCTCAAGCTGGGGTTTTTGGATGGAAACTGGGGAAGTGATGCAGAGCAAGGTCGGTGGGGAAGATCAGAAACAAGCTTAGAAAATGTATATTTAAAATCAAACAGCCCCCCTTAGGGCTTGATCTGAAGCTCAGTGAAGTAATGGAAAGATTCCCATTGAGCTTAATGGACCTTGGACCATATCCAAGTGTGATTGCAAGTATGACTGTACGTGCATCACTTGTGCACACACATACGCTACTATATATTTCTTAAAAACTTCAGAGCAAATTAAAGCAATTAAAAAATTTGCTCCAGGAACCAAGCGACTTTGGAGTTTCTGGAATTTTATACCATCTCTCTTGCTGGTGTGGCTGCTGTTCAAAACTGGGGAAGATTCAAATTTGGCACAGCTGAAATTATGTTGTTTGTTATATTTATCTAGGTAAAATCTTCAAAGGACCCATCAATCTCAGTTAAAAGGTGAAGAAAACAAGTCTATGGATATTTATGAAATATGCAGGTATATATTTCCAAAAGAGACAATGGAAGATTAAAAAAGGAGAAAAAAAAAAAAAAGATTCACAATTAAAAAAAGATAAAGAAGAAAGGGATTAAAAGCCCACTCTACTAGCCATCACACAAAATGTTTTATTGGCTTACTCCTAGCAAATCCTATAATACATTTTCATTATTTATAGAAATAATTCTGGATTAGTTTGCCATAAAGAAATTGGGCTGGACTGTTTTAAAAATTACAGAAATTAGATGAAATCAGGCTCTTTGAATTATCCATGAGCATTGGGTTAATATAATCAATACTTCAGCCATTACAGGTTGACGTTACATCTCGAGACAATTTTCTAACTTAATAAGATTAGAAATAATAAACTGGTATTATTTCTTTGCGAATTGGGGCCTCTGACCTAGTAATTTAATGGCTTCATTATTACAGCCATGGAATGTAGAAAGACCCAGCATGCTCCCTGTTATCACAAATGTGCTTTGTCCAAATTATGTGATTTCAAAAAAAAAAAAAATATGTTACCAAACAATTTCAAAGGGCTGTGGTGGACATTTTTCACTGGACATGATATGATAAGCCAGATCATGCTTGTGATTTTATTTTCGGTCCATTGCACTGTAATAGCATAGTGTGTATGCTTCCACATTTAAAAAAGAATGAAAAAAGCGCTTCCTTTCCATATTTTTGGAAAGACAATACTGGCAGAGCTTTCAGCGCTTTGTGCTCCTGCTGGCTTTTGGTGGCTGCTACTCAGACGTGTTTACTTTGTAAGAGGGAAGGAAAAACAGTATCTTGATCCTAGAAATAAGGGTCTAAGCCTGGCTTTTCCACAGACCTTTTCACCTCCATGGCTGAATGTGAGCCCTGTGGAGGTCAGGATGGATGACTCTTCTGGTGCCAGGACATCCAGGACTCTTCCATCAGTTTCTGATCCAGAGAGTGGGAACCTGGTAGGGAATTTCCTTTCTCCTGCTATGTGACTGTTTTGTCTATTCATGTCCCGGGTCCAGAACAGAGATATCTATTTGCCACATGCAGCTCCAAGGACCAGAGACTATTGAGCCCAGCGAATGCCTGGCTGGGATGCAGATAACAGCTGCGGCAAGTCTCACGCGGTGAGGCATGGGGCAAATTGCACCCAGGGTGCATTTACTTCCTCCCTTTGTGAAGCTTAGGAGAAAACACCAATAATTCAGCAGTGTGATAGGAAATGTGTATGACAGCCACACATACGGTGATGTGCACAAGGGAAACACCACCCCAGAGGACACAAAGGCTTCAAAGAGTAACCCAAGCCAGGGACCAGGATGCTCACAGGAGCTGAAGCTGGTTTTCAGGATGCAGGGCATACAGCTCTTTCTCAGCAACAGCATTCAGAAGATGAAATCCTTATCTTTCCTTCCCTTTTCTCCTCCCTGTGCAAGACACACTTCAATCCTACCTGCTAGAAAATAGTCCTGCTCTAGCGTACAGCTGCAGCGCAGAGATGCCGGTAAACAGCATTTATTTTGCTCCTTATCTTCTCTCCACACCATTTGTAACTCACAGCATTTCAGAAAAATAGAAGGGCTTATTCAGAAGGATGCTAATTCAGTTATCTCTACCTGTGAGAGACCCCCATGTGGTCACTTCCAAATCTCTGGGCTAAGCTCATTCACATACACACATCTGTTAGAGCAAATGCTTTCTGTAAGCTTTAAAGGAAACATAACCCAGGATGATAAAACATCAAGGAAAATGGGACAGTCATCCAAACAATCACTCCTCTGAACTTCTGCTCGAGAGATGTCTGCTGTGAGTTGCATGTTTGTGCCTCGGCATCCATCTCTAATTGGCAAGGGAGTGAGAATGAGGATGCACTAAATGCTACATTTTCATCACTGGAAGGCAAGGAAAGTTATGACAAAGTTACCCATCTTCCAGAATTCAGGCTGTAGCTTTTAAATATTTTGCACCGCAATCATCTAATTTGGGCTTAATTTTAAGCCCGGCATCACTAGTCCCAGACTGGCACGCCTAGACTAATGGATCCACCACGTTACCCTCGTTCCATGAGTGGGAAGAGGGGGGTCCTTGAGGGGTTTTTGCTCGGGGACAGTGGCGACAGCAGCCCTGGGGGAGAGGGGGAAGGCAGCGTTCCTGCATCTTGGCGAGGAGAGGGGAGGCACGTGCTTCCCATTTCGTCTGCCGGGTTCCTTCCACGCGATGGCAGGCTGGCTGGTCTTTGATGTCCCTCACTCAGGGAAGGCAGCTCGGGTCAGGACGGGGCAGTGGCTTCAGATACGCCGTGAGAAGCTCTCCGCTGACAGTGCTTTTGCTCAGCCACCTGGTCACTTGATTAGTTTTTTTCCTTCGCTTTTAAGAGAGTAAAAAAAATTTTGCTGTAGCAATAAAAGAGCACTTTGATGGTGGAAATGCTGTTTTCAGTAGCCAGAAAATCATAAGATATATGTATGTATAAATACATTCATATATATAGAAAAAAAATATTTGCTTTCAGCATGGAATTAACCCTGAGATAGGAGGCGTTTATACGACCCGTGGTACCACTGTCAGCTTGGTGGAAACGCTATTTTCTCTCTCTCTCCCTCAAACGTGTTGGCATTTTTTACGACACGGCGTGTTTCCAGTCACCCTGCACGCATAACCCGTGCCCGTTTGGAGCCACGGCGCTGGAAGGAAGAGCCCCAGGCGCTGGGAGCTGAAGGCAGCGAGGGGGTATTTTGCCCCGACGCGTGCTTTAGGCAGCGCATACAATGCCCCCTCCTTCAGCAACCACAACCAGCCTCTGGTTAATGTCTCCGAAACAGCCTGTTAAGACTGTTACTACAAATTAGAGTCTGGATCATTCTAAAACGAAAATAGACTTCTTTCATCTTCCAGATGGCTGTCTGATTGGGAACTGGGCAGGATCACATTTCAGGTTGTGACTTAATGATTCAGGACAATATTTATGGTTATTACCTGACAGAGGGCAGTGAGGAAAATTAAAGCGCAGACCCATGCTTCATTTATGACAAAAAACAAATTCATGACAGTTCTGTGTATTAGAGGTGGCATCTTTTGCTCGGGGCAGAGTCCGAGCGTAGCTCCACGTCTGAGCCAGACCTGCCGGGGGCTGCTGCCAGAGCCCGGCCCGGCCACCGTCGCCATCCCCGCTTTGATAGATGTGCTATCGTCAGAAACAATCTGGTGCTTCCCTCGGAGGAGGTCTTCGGCAGGCGAGATAGATACAAATATGAGTGAGAGCTTTCAGAGGGGAAAAATAACATAATTATATGGCGTATTTGTTTGGTGGCTGCGGTTGTCTGAAATATTATTCTTTGGGGCAGGATTTTGACATAATTATTGCCACAGGACAATCCCTTCTGGAGAAAACATGGAGTAATTATGCATGCCAGTTGTAGATATGATTCTGCATGTGTTTTTCCCTGCAAACGACGCTACTTGTGATACCAGCCGGTGGGGGTGCAGCGTATTTTGAAGCAATGGGCAATGGCGTTCGGCTAAATCAAATTGAAGCCACGGCTCAGCTGGTTCTTTCCTGAAGGAAAGAAATTTATTAGTGTTCCTCTCCTGGCTAATCCTTTGCTTTGCATATGGAACAGACTGGTGTTTTTTTTTGGTTTTTTTTATTGTCAGCTGCTAAAAAAATAAATAGCCTTTATGAAAGTGACTGCAACCCACAGCTTTGGGCTTCCTGTAAATCTACTTCAGACTGCAGGATTTCTTAATAAAACAAACAATTCTGAGAGATGAGAGGTAGTTGTTGGAAAAAAAAATTGTGAAGATGGCTATCCTTCTCATCGCTTAAGCTTATTTTATCCCCAAGCTAAAATAAGCTCTTTGAATTTGTAGATAGTGCTATAAGGAATATTGTTTCAATTAAGGGTATTTTATTTTAGGGGAGACGATTCTGTCCACATCTGTTAAATATTACCCCAAATCAATCAAAATATTTATTATTTAAAGAAATATTTTTCCCAGAGGAGGGGTGCTTCTCGGTTATTCTTTGAGCTGGACCTTTCTTCTCCTCCTCTGGCGCCCTTTTGCCGTGTCCTCACCCCAGCAAACGGCGTGTCCAGCAGCGCCCAGAAAGAGTCCCCATCTGCCTCCTTCCCCTGCCCAGCTCTGGTCCTCCTTGTGGCAGTGCATCAGGAGACCACCAGGCAAACCCACTGACTGAGGTTTGCCGCCAGCTATTTTGATTTATGCTGGGATTTGCAGAGCTGCCACGGGGAAAGAGAACCACGGGGTGTGAGGTATTCAGATCCCCTTGTGTAGCGCAGAAATATGAGTCACAACCTTCCAGAGAAAAAGCCAAATTAGGAGAGTGTAACACAGCTGGGTGCTTGCTTTGTTGTTGCATTTTGGAGGGAGAGTCACAGAATGAAGGTGGGGCTTTTTTTTTGTTTAGTAGAATGAGGTGTTTTTTTATCCTGCTAAAAAAACCCAACCAAACAAAATAGTTTGAGCCTGAGACAATGAGGGCAATTTATGTTTCCTTCTGATTCTTCAACCATGCCTATGGTCATGAGGTAGCACTCAGCCCTCAGTAAAAGCTACATTTCAACTGGATCAGGTTTATTGTGAGGATCCGAGCAAGGTCCTCACCGAAACCCCCAATCTCACCCCAAATCTGCAAGACCCTGTGCTGGGTCTCTGCTATGTGAACCTCCCACAGAGGCACATTGCTTGGTGGCTTTGTGACAGGGGCTGATGTCTGTCAGCCCTTCACATCTCTTTTTCAGTCCTCGTGCCCATCTGAGCATTCCACGGCCACCCCCTCTGCACCCAGGTTGTGTCCTTGGCTCCATGAAGGACCAGGCTCACCCCACCACAGTATCTCCAGCAGCACCTGCTTCCCACTGGCAATCCCTTCTGCATCCACCACCTAACCACAGTCAGGCGCTTTAAACACTTTCTTAATTACATGGTGGTGAGCATCTCACTGAAAAAGGGGCTGCAGTATACAATTAAAGGAAAAATGTATAAACTATCTGATGTTGTCAGTATCTGTAGCTCAACGTGAAATGACACCAGGAACAGGAGACTGTTGTTGGAAAAATCCATTTTCTTGTCATTTTTATGGCTCTGTTAGATAATAAAATGAAGAGAAAGATGACTAGAATAACAATAGTATCTCTTTGTAGGTGAACAGATAGGGGGAGGAGGAGGAATGCAGAGATGGATGTATGAAATCTCTTGTCTAAGTAAACAATCTACATACATTTGCATTTGCTTGTAATCATTGATATAAAATGTTGTCTTCATTAACATTAGGAGCTAGAGATATATGTTACGCCCCCATCCCTGGCTTAGCTGCCTCTTCTAAAATAAGGACTGGTGGCTCTTAAACCCAGCAAGCAGCCTTAATTCTCCTCATTTGACTGCATTATTTCAAGTGCCTGAAGATTTACTAAGGAGCAGCTGACACTAATGAGAGCTGAAAATCCAGATCCAGAGGAGAATAAGCCCAAATTAGGTTTCATTGGAATAAATAAGGGATGGGCCACCGTACGCTAAGACCAAAAGCAGGATGATATTAAGAACAGGTTTTGGGGAAATACCTGTGGGTCATATTCAGCCCAGTCCTGCTGCAGAACGGTGATTGCCCAGTCTGACCCTTCATCCATGGCCCTCACTGCCTGAGCAGCTTGAGTTTTGCTTTGCTCTGCCATGGGAAAGGGGCCCAAACTCACCAACCTGACCTCGGTTTCATCGCTCGCTCTCTCTCATGGAGATTTGCAGATCTGTCAGTTTTGGGAACAGCTAAGATCACCAGATTTGCTCCCAGCTTCCACTCCCAACTCAGCGGTTCCTCAAGAGAGTGGTGTGATACCACCATGCTTTACGCCTTGCAATTAATTAACATAGCCGTTAATAAGCTACAAAGCTACTAAAAAGAAAGGGGAAAAAAGGTAAATACATTTTTTAATGTGGAGATTTCATATGATTTCACTAGGTAGATTTCCCTATTAAAATACACCGTTAAAGATGACATCTCATTTATCTCTGTGAAAAAAATCCCAAACAAACAAATATCCCAACATCACCTTGTCCTTTGTTTCATAATATGTAGCTTTTACAGATGAGCCAATACAGTAAATTCTGCTGCTTTTTCCACAAGGATTTTTGTATTGCAAAGTTGACTGGTCTGATGCTCTAATGAGCCAGATATTCTGTAGTGTTTCAAAACAGCTTTTTTTTTTTTCTTAATTGAAAAGGAAAAAAAAAGAAAAGAAATTATTTGAATGCAAGGTTCTAAACAGCTATACAACTTTGCAGAATGACTGTGGTAATGAGGTGTCTGCAGGAGTCAGTCAGGGCAGACGACTTTCACAGAAAAACTCAATGCCTTTCAGACTTTCAAAGAAAAATAAGCCAATGACAAAAGCATAGCAGCTGCAAGCACATGAAGGAAATTAGTTATAGCAGACTTGTAATTAAGCATTGGAAACTGATCAAAAACACTATCCTGTTAGTTTATACCACGGCTTCTATCTACTACGAAATCAATTACACAAAAAATAAACTTCACATGCTCTGAAACTTTCTCATATGAACATCTCCTATCCAGGCTTTGGACTGCAAAGTATGTTTGTTTTCTCAATAAAATATGCACAGCACAGAGCAAGGAAAAACTGGGATGAAAAGGGCAACAGAATAATTGGGAGAGAAGGCTGGCAGAATAATTGACTCTATCAGAACCACACTTTCATAAACCCCCCCAGGATTTGTGCAATGAGATAAGCAACTGGGGTTTTCTTTTGGTGTATGCATTTTTCCATTTTCCTCTGCTGAAAGTGTTGAGTAAACAGGACAAATTGCCATTAAATGATAAGAATCATTTAACAATAATAGAGCAAAAGAATGTAATAAAAATCTAGAAATTTGAGGGGAATGCATACACAGGAAAAGTTGGGCAAAAGTTTGCCTTTTGAAAATCACATGTTATTCTCATTAAATGTAACGTGAGATGGATGGCTGAATAAAATAGGGTCTATGTGAGCTGGGGTTTTCTTAGAAAACTTGGGTCTAGTTTAGCACATGTTTTGTACCAACAGAGCTGTTTCAGTTAAGAAAACAAAAATAAACCCTGGCAGGTTGCAGGCACCCGGCCTTTCCTGGGGGGAGCAGTGTTCCCCCCTGGCCATGCTGGTCCCACCACCTGTCCCCAGAGCATCCCTGCTCAGGCTGCGTCAGCGGGGCAGATAACGCCGCTGCCACGGGAAGTCTTTGCTCATCGCTGGGATGTAAAGAAGACCTGTAGGAGTTCTGTGATCCAAAAAGGTTGTATTTCATAGCAAGGGTGAGAGCAACTCATTTCAAGTAGGTCAGCAAAGTGATGTCTTTTGTCGGCGTAAGGTGCTCTGCACAAAAAGTTTGGAACTGCTGGAGAGGGTACAACAAAGGTCTACGAAGATGATTAGGTGACCAGAACATCTCACTTATGAGGAAAGGCTGAGAGACTTGTGTCTTTTTAGTCTGGAGAAGTCTGAGGGGGGATCTTATCAATGCTTATAAACACTTCAAGGGTGGGTGTCAAGAGGATGGGATCAGTCTTTTTTCAGTGGTGCCCAGTGACAGGACAAGAGGTAATGGGCACAAACTTGACCATAGGAAGTTCCATGTAAACATGAGGAAGAACTTCTTTACTTTGAGGGTGGCAAAGCCCTGGAACTGCCCAGAGAGGTGGTGGAGTCTCTGTCTCTGGAGACATTATAAACTCGCCTGGACTTGTTCCTGTGCAACCTGGTCCAGGTGGACCTGCTCTGGCAGGGGGGTTGGACTAGATGATCTCCAGAGGTCCCTTCCAACCCCATATCATTCTGTGATTCTATGTGCCTGAATGTGAGGCAAATATCTGGAAACACCTGGAGGTCCCAGCCCTAATGTATGATGTCCCCAAAGCGCTTGACGTTGTCTAAACCAATGGGGTGTTAAGTTCTGCCACCTGCCCCTTGTTCTCTGCCACGGCTGCCCCTCAGGGTGATGTAGTCAAAACCTGCATGTCCAAAGGTGAACCAACTTGGTGATGCAGAAGCAGCCACAGCCACGAGAGCTTCAAGGATCACAGTTAGAGAGGAGTGTGCTAATACCTTTACCCTGGTGCTGAGTGACTGGGGCAGTGGTATTGCAAAGAGCCAATTCCGTTTGAAGTCATCACCTCTGAAATTCAGGCTGTAATTTAAGTGCCTCGGCATGAATATAAAAACCTAACTTTAGGCTCTTCACTGTATAACTCTTGGCACAAAATCCTGAGACAAAAAGCAGAGCAGAAGCAAAGAGTATTACTGCTATTACTGTGCCATGTGCACCAGCAAAATATATCAATATGTGAATACACAGAAACGAGAGGAGGGAGACAGAGATGATGTGCTTTTAATATAACCGAAGCACCAGAAAATCTTTCATGAGCAGGAACAAGGCAGAGTTCATGAAAAGGTAAACCCCAGAATAAATTATGAAGCTCATTCCATTAGAGGTATGTATTAAATACCATATGTAGGTATAGGGTTGGTTTTCTTTTCCTTTTTCGCCTTTCTTTTTCTTTTCCAGAAATCATTTAGCTAGTGGCAGTTACCTCTTCCTTCTAGGTTATACTGTCTCATGCCATATTTATTAAGGTGAAAGACATCTGCCTTGAAAATCATAAAGTGGTGGTGGTTTGTTTTTTTTTTTTTTTAAAAAAAAAAAAAAAGAAATAGAGATAAGGGGCTAGATTCAGTGCAGGGGTAACCTGAGTGAAGCCAATGTAGTTACACCACCGAATGAATTTGCCTCACTATTTTTATTAACACATATGCCTTGAATGTATTGTGTTTAGTCATTACGATACCACCAAGGCAAACACATGTGCCTGCATAGTGTGTACAGGGGGAGCCCACTAACCC
>JAOTQQ010000012.1:32444218-32470723 GCA_026546715.1 Gallinago undulata | reverse complement strand
AGTCAGTACGATACCACACAGGCCAACACATGAGCATTCATAGTGTGTACAGTGGGAGCCCACTAACCCAAACACTTGGGATTGTATCACCATTTGAGTAAGCAAAAATGTTATTACAACGTGGCAGTTAATGTGTGTGCAAATTCTTCTCCCTTTTCCATTAAAATAAATATTTGGGGCAGAAGACAGAACACAAAAAAAATATATTTTTGATGTTATATATATTAAATGCTAAAAGTCCCATGCAGGCAATGATGGAAGCAAGAAGCAGCAGTAAGACTGCATTTAGGTTACAATTGTCAGAGAAACCCATCTCCTAGACTGGGTTTGCACGTACTGGATACCACATACCCACCTCTGCAGACGAGACTCACAATGAACACTGAAAACCTACCCAGGTCTCAGTCTCTAACTTGCCATTTTGGGCAATCACTGGGACAAAACTAAATGATCCAGTGTGGTATTTCAATTCAGGGAACAACTGTTGCTCTCTGTGATGGACACTGTTTGAGCAGGTACATAGCATGTTGAGGTGCACAGGGAAGAGGTGCAGGACAGGTTGGTAGGTGGAGATGCAACCTAAAAGGAGGTGATTAACCTCCTGAATGGGTGGAGGAGAAGTCGAACCTTTACAAGGATGAAAAACCCAGAGGGTTTTTGTGGTGAGGTGTCTAATCCCTTGCGTCTGCAGGCAGATACATCATTTGGCTTTTGTAACTTCCTAGGAGAAGAGGGGGATGGAGGTCGGGATGCTGAGTAGTGGCCTGAATTGGGGTAGTGGCTCAGCCACAGGTTATGGACTTGATGAGGAGAATGGGAGAGAAAAATGGAGCAGAAAGATGGAAGGTGCTTAATTATAATGAAAACACTGGGAAACTGGAATAATTTTGCCTTTTTTTTCATAAAACCTGTCACGTCTCAATATCAAGGGCCAATTGTAATGTAAAGGACAAATAAATGGGGCTACTGAAGCTGACCAATGTGCCAGCTGTTTTTTCCACAATTCTTCCACTCTTCTTTAAAATCATACACAAATGTCATAATGGCCTTGGGAGTGCACAAAGCAATATCTGGGCTCTGTAGTGTTTAGCCTTATGTTTTCTCATGGCAAGCCTTCTGCTGTGGGTCCATGCCAGGTCCTCTCTATGGACTGCTACCTCGGGCACATCCTTCCAAAGGCAAAAAGAGCAGGGGATAGCAAAGCCCTGGAGAGAGGCATCGCTGACGACTTCACCCAGTTGCAGGCATATTTTATATCTGCAGATTTCCCTGGTGCACTTCTTCTAACCTCTTGCTCTGTGCAATATCTGAGAAGTCATGAAAGGTCAGGAAAATGTTCCCAAATCATGTGGAAGTGAGGAATTTAGAGTGAGCCAGATGGAAGAAGAGTTTCTCTGATTTATGGTGGACTGTTGGGCAGATAAGAACGTGCAAGAGATAAGGCGGCGGAGATCTCTTAACCCCTCATCTGCCTTTTGGCACCGAGCATATTTCAAGGTAGATAGGTGGCCTCTGAAACGTTAAGTTTTTGTCAACAGCTGTCACATCCTACACAATCTTTCCACATGCCTCCGTGCTCTCTTCGTCTGGGAATAGGAAACAACTGTTGCTACGGGGAGGTAAATGGTGGTGTTAATCACTCGGAGATCATTCCATAGAGCAAAGGCATAATATGATTTATTCTCATCAGTCAAGAATTTGCCCCTTGATAATAGCAATTGCAATCCAAATTCCCCGGTAAGCAGGAAAGCTCTCTTGGTGTGGGCAAGTGTGAATATGGACTTTTGTGTGTGAGGATACCTTGCAGCTCTGAGCATTTGGAAAGCATATCTAGTAATTTATTCCATTTTCTGTGTTTATAAACACACATCTGTTATTTGAGTTTCCACTTTTGGGTGAATTTATGGTGATAGCCCATCTGCAGGAGCTCTGGGGCTTTTTTTTTTTTTTTTGTGGAGATATTGCCTTTAAGGTTTCAAGAAGTCACTGGTGACTGCAGCATAAATATTAACCAGGTTGAATCTGCCAGAGGCATCACACAGGGTGCAGTGATGTGACTTGCAGAATTTTGCTGCCTGATAAAGCTTATGGAAAATTCCCTCAATAGATTTATTTATGGCAACAGATTAAACCAGACTCCAAGCAGACTGCGCTCTGTAGGTTCAAGAAAGAATTTCTAATTTATTAGATATTTCTTTGTTTTTCACTATCACGTTTCAGTCACGTTCTTACTCTTGATAAGCAATTGGTTCCTTCCTTGGGGAGCATGGGGAGGTAGTTCCTGCCTTGAAATTCTTGGAAGGACAGATAAATTGCTTGAGTTTAAGCTTTTTAAAGGAGCATTTCTCTAAATACTGCAGGCACAATGGACACATTTTAAAGTTTTTCCCACTCTGTTCCTTTGCTGTTGGAAATATGGAATCTTTTTTTCACTTTCTTGCCATTTTCTTTTGTCTCATGTTTGTGATGGGTTTAAGGGCTCTCCTGTTTCCCACTCAGTCGCATCACCGTCAGCACAGAGAAGTGTCCAGGCTTTTGGGGACGCGGCGAGCAGGGTTTCCTGGAGATGTGACGGGGGGAAGACAGCGGCAGACCTCCTCGCAGCAGTGCCTGCTTGCATTCCTGCTGTCGGCCAGAGCAAAATCAGTGCAGTGTCTCATTGAGAGCCAGCTTTGGAGAAAGGCACCAGCAAAGTGTGAAAGATTCACTGCCAACAAGCAAGAAGGTCAACATTTTTTTTCCTTTTTTTTTTTCTTCTTTCCTTTTTCCTAATTCATTTTTTTAGGAGGAAAAGATGATGGCTTAAAGTTTCTTTGCAAAGGCAGAATGTCCTGAAACACAAGTGCAAGGAACCCCTCTGAGAAGAGATATCGGTCTTATATCGAGCTGCCAGTTGAGATTATCTGGAGTGGATGTCCTGAGAGACCAGCAGGAATTCTTTTCCACCAAAGACTGATGGAGGCTTCCCATTCAAATGTTTTAAAAGCTGTAGAGAATTAAAAATAGAAGCCCTGCTTAAGGGGGAGAGACTCCTTTGGGGGGTACTTTGTTTGCTTTGGTTTATATCTCCCTGGGTTGGAATGCAGTAAAAAACCAAAGAAATTAGAATCTTGCAAAGAAATGTAACCTCATACAAAACTGAAGGGCAAGGAGCTCAGTTTGCGTTCTGGTTTTATAATCAGTTCTGTTTATAGTAGGAAAGAAATATCCCCTTCTTGAATTCAGTGTATGCAGCTTTCCTTAGCTGTTCTCTCTTTAGGTAAACATTAAAGGAAATATGTCTTCGATAATTTATTATCAAGAGAGCAACTAATGGTAAATGCAGGTGTATGGCACGGGCATGGTGGTGCTATATATACGCCAACATATATAAGAGAGTGGCAGTTTTCTCATGGAGCTTTTTCCTGACAGTGTGCATTCAAGCAAGCGAAGCTGCGCAGAAATGGCACTCGGTGAAGGGGAGAAACACGGGGGGTGGTTCAAAACCCTGAGCTGCCTCATTGCATTAGATTATTTTAACACCCTTCTGAGGCCTCCGGAGATACTGTATATTTCCTTGGAAGGGAGATTACATGGTAACAGGGCTTTTAATTACATTGGACTGAAATATCTTTCATGTTTATTTTCTGCTTATGTTGCCCATAATTATTCAAGGCCACAGTCTGCAGCTAATGGCCAGTAAAGCTAGAAACAACTAAAACACCTACCCTTAGCTCTGGCATATATGCCCCATTTTTAAGACACTGTTTCCTGTATTTTAAATTTAGGAGGAATAGGGATGTGCTTGATTTTTCTTGCCCTTCTAGGCTTAATGGTTTTGTGCCGTGAGTGTTTTTAGAGGTAGGGTGGGCATTTTCTTTGCACCTCTGGATTGATCTTGAAATCTCTGGGGCAAATTTTGCTACCATGAAGATAAAATTTGTAGCTATACCTCAGAAACCATCTTTTGCATACTGCAACCCAGTGAGCAGAGGTGCAGGCAGGCAGAATTGAGGCAAAAATTGCATCTGCATTTCAGTCTTGTTTTTCCAAACATCAGCTTCTGCATGAACTTATTGTTGTTCTGTATATTTTATTTAAAAAGTCTAATGTTATCCCTTTGAGATTCTTTTCAGCCGTGGCGTGATAGTCCCAGAGGTGCTCTCCTCTGGCAAGGCAGCAGCACAAGGGTGTTGGTGTGCTCCTTCTGCAGTTTTTGTGGGTTGTTCTGCCTGAGACCCCCAGCAGGGATTGCCCTGCTCTGTCACCTTGACGCCCTGGGCACAAGGTGCTTTGCAAGAAGAGGTGTTCCCTTGGAGGGGCACACAGACATCTGGGAGGGAGGAGGAAGGGGCAGAGCAAAAGCTGAGGCTGTGGTGCCCAGTTTAAGTTGTGATGGGTTCTGCTCTCCTTGGCTTCTCCACACAGGAGGTCCAAGCAGCCTGGCATGTGCACTGTGAGCCTTTCCAGGGATGCTTTGGGTAGTGTGGGGCAGAGCCCGAGGGTACAAGATGCAGAGCAGTGGTGCTGGCATTTACAGAGCAGCCATGGGGCTACACAAAATATGGAGGACATCCGAGACCACTAACCCATCATCCACGATCCCTGGCTTTCACACTCTGAATCTCAAATGTACAGATGGTTCTTAACGGGTCATCAACCAAACCTGAGTTAGAAAGGGAGATGTGATTAGTACTGCACTGTTTAATGTATGCAGGCAACCCATTTCAGCTCTAACAGTAAAGAAGAATGGCTTTAGCTACAGACACCCACCACAATGGCAAATTGCTCACACCTGCTTATCGGATGTGAAAGGCTCTGAAGAGGCAACATGCTATATAATTGCTAGGCATCGTCACAATTAATCATTTCCTGCGTGGAAACTGAAATATGGTAAATATATTGGTTGCAACTGAATATTATCACCTGATGCAGACACGGCTCACCTCTCTTTGCTTGTTATGCCAACAAAGAAACGTGTGTGATTCCGCCACCTCCTTTTCCTCAGCTGGTATATGGGGAGCCTGCATCTTTGTTTCTGTGCTCTCATGATGTTCTCCTCTTCCTCAGTGTCACTCTGGGCTGGATTCTGTCCTGGCTTAACTCACCTGTCCAACTTAGCCAAGTTCAGTGGGAGCAGGAATGCTCCTTAGTTTGTTTCTTCTTTTTTGAATGTTCAAGAGAAAATACTTAGCTTCAGGTGATATTTTTCCCAGAAGGAGGCAGGTTGCTAAATATTTGCTCATCTGCATTGCCATTTGGTGATCCCCTGGTAAGCAGAATGTGCTGTCATGACTCCTGTCCACCCCAGGGCTGGAAGAACCATCTCGTCGAATATTAAGTAATCTAGACTCTGTTAAAGCCACAGCTTTTACAGCATCTTGCAATGACATCATGTGAAATCACTGGTATATTATGGTCTAGACCTGGGCTCAAATCTGTACTTTGTCTTTCTTACATTCAGCTTGCTCTCTTTGCACAGCCTAAGCAAGATTCTGCCCAAAAGTTAGAGGATCAGGGATAGGGACCTCGAACAGGTCCCATCACATGTAGGGAAAATAGGGGAGTTTCCCCAAAGAGCAGTATGTTTATTTCCTTCTTAAGCTATTCAGGGTAGCCTAGGATATGCAGAGATATAAGGATTCTGCTTTACAAAATCAGACCTGGATTTTGCTGCTTTAGATGTATGTGGTCACCTCTGCAGGCAAGTTGTGCTGGAACAAGAGCAGCCCTTGACACCCTTAGCCATAGCTAGGTATGTGGCTCCATGTCATTACTAAGTGCATGGCTACGCAGGGGAAAAGCAACGGAGGATTAGACTTCACAGTGCAGCACCTTGGTAAAGTGAATGTAACAGCTTTATGGTTGATCAAATGGAGTTTTTACAGCAATTTATCCAGGTCAGTCAAAGAAATTTTGCTCCTCAGATGAGAGCAGTTGTGGGGTTTTCAGGAAGGAGTAGCCATATTAGCTGTGGAACTGCATTGCTTTAGCTACATTCACAGCAGCAATATTTTTATGAATGAGCTCCACTACACAAATCCTGTTAAACACCACCTGGCTGACTGGTTAGTTTGACCACTGGTTTATCATTCTATGTTCTCAGTTTGGGATTTTCCTGCTCTTTTAGTGTGCTCTCCCTGGCCACCACACCTTGTCGTGATCTGAATCCTGACCCGTGTGTATGCAGCTCGCCAGCGTCCAGCTGAGGGGTGGAAATGACCGCTGCAGACAGACAAAAGGAATGATAATTGTACGTTATTTTTTATCAGTTGTGCTTACAAGGCAGCACCAGCAACGCTGGTTCACACTGTAAAGGCTCTGCCAGCAAAAGCAGCAAAGCCCCCCTGTGGAGATACAGTTTATACTGGCAAAAGGAGTTTTTCTGCTTGCATATTTAGACCACCTCTTGGGATGACTTAATTTACACTGGCAAAAGGCAGTCATTTTCTGGTTTCATTGTTTACCTCATATTTGTTTGTTTTCTTTTGTTTTTTTTTTCTCCTCCTTTTTTTGCCAGCATAGCTAGATCAGCTAGGGGTAAAGAGTTTTCCTCTTGTATCTACACAGTCAAAATGTTTCTTTATAGGCCTGACCTTACTAATTAGGATTTGGGTTTCTGGGCTATGAGGGAAGACGGTCAATGTATTCTCAGATTTCCTACAGGGTCTTTAGCATGAACGCAGCCAGATCCTGCCTGGATTACTGCAGGATTCCCCAGTGCTAATTAAATTATTTTAGTTTTCAGATAAAACACACCTGTTCATTTGCCAGAGCTACTTATTGTTAGCAGCCTATGGAGTTCCCAAAACATAGGACTAGAAGTGTTTCCTTTACTTAAGGCAGGAGACCCACAGGCAGAGGTGCTACCTCCAGGAGCACTGGGAGGAGGTTGCAATCGGATTCAAACCCCACTGAAACAAAAGCCATTCGACTTCAATGCTTTTCAGGGCTTTGCTGCTCAAAAGAGGAAAGCTCCACACCACTTCTGTGTTGTCCTGCTGTACTAATTCTCCAGGGGCTTCACAGGGCAAGAGCTGCTGTACGGCTCTGCTACATTTTATTCTGGCTTCCCTTATTAGGTAGAGCTCAGTGAAACACAGCCTGATGATGAGAAGGATTTCTGCTGAACCGAATAGCCTTTGGATGTGACTTTTCACACTGCTTTTGTGACCTGACGTATAAAAGTCTCTTACAGAGATGATGATGAGCTGCTGGTAGACATGAACCTTTTTAATTAAGGAAGCCTGTGACATAACTGACGGATAAAAATGGGACGATGCAGGAATTTTTAAAACATTCTGCTACCATATATATCCTGTTTTGCTTACTGAATTCCTCTGTAATTCCTCTCTTTGTGCTTCCTATCCTTCTGTCATTCTGCCTGACCTGTGAGGGCACAGAAACCTGCCCTTTCTTCCTACCAAAAGAGCAGCGACCGCAAAGAACAGGCACAGGCTGTTCTATAAAGAGAACACCTCCACAGGTGACAATGTTTCAGAAGAAGCTCAGTGTCTTATTGAGATAATTAGCAGCTTTCTTACCTTCCTGAACTGTATATATATATATATGTATGTAAATATAAATACATATAAAGGAATTCTAGAAGTCATTTTTTTCTGTAAACAGTTCTTACTCCTATTTTCCACCCAGACAGTGTGTTACCACCTACGCTGTGTGTTACCACAGCAAGCTGATATCTAAGGCACAGGTTGTGCATTTTCAGCTCAAGCCATACAGGGGTATATAAAATGTCCCAAACCCAAAATGGTACTGCACTTACTAAGGCTATCACTAAGTTGATGATGTCTCCTGAAACTGTTTTTCCACATTTTCTGGCTGTTGATGAAGGGACACACTAAGGGCCAGGGGAAATGAAGGCCAAGGCACTGCAGAGCTTAGTGCATCCCAGCAGAGTTGATGTGCTTAGCAGCGCTCTCTGACGCTGAGAACTGAGGTGAAAAGTGCACGTTTTTGCCTTCAGAACCTCTTGACTATATTTTGGAATGGTCCCAGACCTGTACCCAGGCATTGTATGTGAAGGTGATATTTGGATGGGGATTGCACTAGCAATTTAATGATAAGGGTGTTTCATGACCAGTGCTGTCAACCAGGCGTTGCTTGCAAGTCCTCAGTGGGTGTAGGTGTCCTGATGGGTGAGAGCTATCCCCACCTCTCTGAAAGGGGTATTATAGTGAGAACAACAGCCTGCTTGTCCTGAAAAGTCCTCTTCCACCTACCTATCTGATGAGCAGCAGCAGGGATAGACTGGCTTGATCAGGAATAAGAAACATCACGGACAAATAGGAGTGTGTATGCACCTGAGTTTGAGAAGGGAGCGGTTTTCTGAAATCCTGCTTTTTTTCCTGATGTTCATTGTGCCCAGGGGACGGTTGGGAAGCCAGAAGTGAGACAGGACAATCTTGGCTAAGGAATTTTTCAAGGAAAGAGAAGCATAGTAGAGCTGCACTGATACAGTCAGCTCCAGCTACTCAAGCCTGGACATTTGCTGTGGCATCTGAGGTGGGCTCCCTGGACAGAGACACCAGACCCAAAAAAACAACAGAGAAGGAGCTGCATCTCAAGCAGCGATTGCAGGCAGTTTGAATGCAGCCAGCGTCACCCAGCTCCCGCTCCTTTTTTGTGAGATTTGGACCTTACTCCCAGATGAAAAGATGTATGTGTTGGTAGTAGCATGAAATGATGCCACTTTGTTAGCAAGGCAGGAGTTAGCTGAGATTAAAACTTGAAAGAGCAAAAGAGGAAACATTCATAGCATATGTATAGGAATATGTATAATATATACAAGGTAGAAAACATTATGATGGCAAAGGCATGTCCTTGGTGTTATGTGGATTTTTGACTTTCTTTGCAAGAACAGTGCTGAAAATCAGGCAAATAAACAGTTCCTAACTAGGGTTTCTGGGGTTTAAGTTTTCTTGATGAAAGAAACAGTTTTGTTCTGCAATGTTGCATGCCATACAGCAGAGTAAAGAGAAAATTTGCTTCAGAGGCAATATTCAATGTTTTTATGACACAGAATAATATTTCACTCTAAACATGTCTGTGCAGACGGATCTGTGGCGGCAGTTTTCCAAACAAAGCAGCTGCAGAATCGAGCTCAGTTGAATCATATAGTTGTACTGTATATTTGTATATGTGTATATATACATACACATATGTGCATATACACACTCATGCACAAACACATATTCTTATAAATATATATATAAGGAAATATAAATATATATAATACTCCTCCTCTTGTCTGCCCATATACAAGAAGCACAAGGGGTGAAGGTGTTTGGGCAGGAAGGGTCACACCCTTGGCTGGACCTTGGAAGTGCCACCATTTGCCCTTCCAATAGCCTCAGCCCATCATGAGACAGATCGCTTTGTTCCAAGCCTACGTGAAGAGACTTTCTGTATGGCCCTGTTGATGAAATCGGGATATGCACCCTGTTTATTCATGTTCCTTTTCACTTGGTTGTCTCATGTTTACATTTTAGACCTTGAATTTCTCAGACATGGGCCCTGAGACTGTTTTGAGTCACTCAGTACATTTGGACCCTGTGTAAATACTGTTCTGCAGCAATTAATATGAAACACTATTAAGGCAGGAACCTAATGTAATAAATTGTAGTTCGCTCTCTTCCTGTTTACTTATTGGAATAATCTCTTTCTTGTTTAAGCAATATTTGGCCTTGTTTTGAGATATTCGTTTCGTGGTTTGTTTGGCATTTTTTGGTATAGCATGGCTCTGGGACTGCAAAGATTAAGGCTGGGGCAGGATTTAACATGGGTCTTTTGGGAGGTGTCCTGGCAAGAGAGCAGACAGGCAAGAAGGAGAGCTTGGGGGTCCACCCAGCTTAGGGATGGGCAAAGCCAACCTTTGGAGAACCACAGAAACATGGGCAGTCACTGGGGCAGCACGACAGAGGGAATTTGTGCATCAAAGTCCTGTGGTACCGAGGGCTGGGGAAAGCTACACACTGCCTCTTTCTCAGGTCTGCCTAAAATCACACCTAATAGTGCTGAGAAGGTGCTCAGCAGTGTGATAAAGTGATACCATGAGGGAAGATAAGAGCCAAAGAGACAGCTGAGCTGTGCAGACCAGGTCATGGCTTGTGACTCTGCTTTTACCCTTCATCCTGCCTGTCTGAGTCACAGTGCACCTCTGGGCCCCATTTTCCAAACTTGCAGAGATACGATGATATTTACATACATTTACATTTAGATATTTTATAACTACACTAGAAAAACTACCGTTCCTGGATCCTAGTTTTGTAAGTAGTACACAACTGATTGCCACGCTCCTTCCAGCCCAAGGTCAGCTGCCAGAATGAGCTCCTAGAAAGAAATCTAATTAAAGCTGTCATCTCCAGCCATATTGTAAATTATCCGTTTGTATGTGGCAGAGGGAAATGCTTTCACGAGTGTCTGCTGTGTGTTTCTTAGTAAAGCATCAACAAAGTCTGGCAACTATCTAGGTTAATGTAATTTTAATGTAACTATCTACTGTAATGAAAATCCCTAAAATAATATCATGATAATAGCTGAATAGAGTTAACACTATTGTAAGCTGAAGGATTTAGAATCATTACCGCAGTATCATTTTTAAAAGATCTTATGTCTCCTCTGTGGGATTTTCAGGTTCATATTAAGCTTAAAACACATATTAGCCATGACTACTTCATTACACCCATTTATCGAGTGACCTCAGACACGTCAGCTGCCAGCTCCACCTTTGCTCAGCTCAGAACAATAGGTTGTGTGTTATTTAAGAGAGTGAGAGATTTTTGGAAAATGATGCTGCGCCTCTCAGTAATAGTTAAGGCGCATACCTTTGCAGGAGGCATGGATGTGTTTCCCAGCTGTTTTCCTCCTCTCGGAATTCCTCCTGGCTGAGAAAGATTTAAAGCCCAGCAGATTCTCCCTGCCTGAGGAGGGAGGGAAGGAGGGAGGGAGGCGGTGTATGGAGATACCATCACGATGGAATCAGAAAGCCCATCTGCACAACGAACTCTTCTTTCTTGGACTGAAAACTGAAGGACGTATTTTGCGAAGGATATAGGTATTCAGTTTTGTGGCCATTTCACCCTCTGCAGGCTTTTGGGACATCTTTCAGTTTTTGTGAAATGTTATATCAGAATCACTGTTGACTCTGTCATCAAGTCTTCCGCATGCTGAGAAAAGTGCTTTCCCTTGTGAAGAAGTTGGGTGACATGATTTTTCAAATAGTTTTGATTAAGGGATGGATAAGAATCCCATTACAGTTGTTATGAACATGGGAAAAATGAAATATGTGAACGACAGGGACAATCTTCTTTCTGACAATTTTGTTTTGATTTAACACAAAACAAAAAAAAGGCAAAAAAAGCACATCTTTTTAATTAAAAAATTCTGATGGGCCGAAGACTTTGGGAGCTCTTCCCTGCAGGAGCTCTGTGTAGGGAAATGCAGTAGGGAAAAGTTGTGGGTAGAACATCTTGCAGTGAGTGGTCTGTGGCCCTTGGCTGCAGGGGACAAAAAGAGCACCCAGTCCAGGCCTTTAGAAGCTGACAGGGAGCTACTTGAGTATTTGGACAGCCAAGAAAGGAAAAATACAACCTCTGAATCTGAATCTTCCAGTAATGCAGGAGGCATCACTGCCTATAGCATATGCTATAAGGACACTTCTTTTCACCTACCATATGGACAGGTGAGCTACTCGGCTTTGGGTTTACACTGTTTTCCCCATGGAGCTAACGAGACAATACTCTCTCACCACTGGGAATATCCATGAAAGTATGTTTCAATTTATGTAATGGTCCATCTGCCAGTAAAAGAAGCGATATAAAAACACAGGGGTCAGGGGCAGATCTATTATAGAAGGACAGCATATGGCAACGCAACCATTAGATGAGCAACTCATACTCTTGAGAATGCTTTAGGAGTGACAAGGGGTTAAGGCAAATGTTGGTTCATTGCTAAATTCAGGACTCAAAATGAAAGAATGCAAATGCCTTGTACAAGCGGGTTTTAAAATAACACTTTTAAACAGCCGTAGGGACTCTATGCAAGAGAGACTGAAAAGTTTTGAATAATGCATGCAAGATAATTTCCAAAATCACCCTTTAACTAATACCACATTCTTCTCACTGTCTCCATATTCATGATTCACCATTTGCTAATCCTGATGCATAAGGAATGAAGATAGCCCCTGTGGATAAGACCTAATGGACACCATCCTGGAATAATATACAGAACTCAACATCCAGACATGTGTCTTCAATTTAAAATAATTCAGCAATCATGTTCAACCAGAACCTGATTACACAAAATGGGACTTTTTAACTCCCAGACTTGGATCAAATTTTAAGGCCAGAAGAAAAAAAAAAAAAAGTGCTATGTTTATACATTCCAGATACTGTGGTTGAGTTATCTGCACACAAATTTAACTGTTTCTTTGAGCCTCTTATCAGCTCATCTGCAACTATTTTAAATGCTTTTGCTTTACCTGCCCTTTGTAGTTCCTCAGTGATTTTTCCAGCATTCCAGAATTGTGATGAATGGATTTCCTGGATCTAGAAATTAATTAAAAATGAAGCTGAGTGACCATGCTCCATTACAGTAAATTGTAGCTTTTTTTTTTCTTTTCCAAATAGCAACTGTTACAGTTTTGTTCTTTTATTTTTCTTTCCATAAATGCTGAAGAGAAAAAAGACCCAGACTCAAAAACACTATTAGCAACCTTCAGCAAATTGCCAAACGGCTTTTCCTCTTGCAAAAGTGGTGGCTCCACTTTTTCCCATGGTTCTGTATTTTCTGTGCCAGCTGCCCTTCACCCTGGTACACAGGAGGCTTTTAGCATCGCTTCTGGTCTGTAACAGAAAGGGAAGGAAGATCTGATCCTTTAGACTGCCTGGCCGTGAGGTGGCCTTGAGGAAGGTCACAGGATGGTAGAGTGCTTTGTGAACAGAAATAAGATTTGGGTGCTGGTTAAATACCTGCAGTTTTATTGCTGGAGAGAATCGCGCTCTGATCTAGTGTTCATACAGGGGAACACCACTAAAATCACCAAGGTCCCCGCAGATCTGGTCTCATGACTGAAGATAAAACAGCTGAGACAAGACAGAGGTCCAAGCCTTTCCTCTTTCCCCCTTTTTTTCTTCACAGTTTCATTCAAGCTGAGTGAATGTTTTCTTCCTCTGTCATGATAAAACCCAGAACCTGCCTTGACATTCGCTGTTGTAACCCATTTTTCACGAACATCAGACCTATTCTGGTCAAAGACTTTGTCATACTTTTTAAAAATGAGAGAGATGGGATGCAGGGAAGAGCTGGGAACACTGACCTGCAAGGGATATCCTCTGCTGCGGGTTTTGGCATTCTGTCTTCAGGTGTGGGTACTTCTGGCAGAAGTACTCATCTTTGAGAAGGCTGCCTGCTAGATTTCAGTGAGACATGTACAGTGCCTAAATGATGACTACTGCTAAATGTAGTGTGTACGGAGCCCCCACTCCCCTAGCTCCTCCTGCAAGTGTCCCCTCTTTGAGTTCTTGCAATTACCCTCCATGAGACGTTCAGCTTTCATGCACAAAGATCTAAAATTCTGGTGCTGGAGGACCTATTGAAAAGCTTGAAAATCATCATGTAATTTAGAAAATAAGTAAGAAAGCAAGTTAAATATTTTAATTCATTTTTTATTCATGCAATTTTAAAGCCAGTTTCATGATATCTGCAGACATAAGTCATGGAGGTTGAAAGTCAGAGGTTACTAATGCCACTTTTGTTCTTTATTTTGAAGTCTTTCACTTAAGACATTTCTTGGGAATGTACTTGCCCCGTGTGTGGAAAAACATCATTAACAGCATGATGAGAGGTGCCTTTTGCTCTGTCCCCAAGCGCTCTGCAACATGATGATCCCAAGTCAAGGGCAGGAAAGCCTAATCAGTAATCTGTTGGCATCTGAAGGGTTTGATCATAGAGCTGTGTGGGAAAATGTTCTCCCCAGTCCTTGTGAAAATATTCACAGGGATTGTGACATTTTTCCCTGCCCTTCCTACATCAGGACTAAAAGTTAAAACTAGAAAAAAAATTATAGACAGAAAAGATACTTTCATTATCACGGGTAAATAAAACCCATAATTGGTACCTTCCAAATAATTAATTTTAATGTTAATATTTTTTAAGATAAACCTTTTTGTCGATACCATACATTTTTCCAAACAAAAAAACCCTACATTGAAACAGAAAATGAATTTATTGTTCAGGAATCACAGGCATGGGTTATTTTGACCATTTCAAAACATTTTCTTTTCCTTCCCCCTTCTCAAAAACTCTTTTCAGCTGGGAGACTGATCCAAATGGAAAATTGTTCTGGGGTTAAGAGAGATGTGCTTTTTCCAGATCAACCCTTTTATCAAAAAACCCCAGTGGGCATAAAGCCGATGGTGGGAATGGAATGACATGGTCTGTTTTGGTAGGGTTTTGTATGAAACCCTCCCAAAAATGGGTCATGCTTCCAGTCCCATCCACCCCACTGGCACACGCAGCCCTGAAGATGCGACTTGCTTGCCAAAGGCCAGGCACGTGGCCCTGTGACAGTGCTGTCCCACATCTCTTCCTCATGCTGTAATGGCACCCTGAGAGGCTTCGCTCCCACCACATGAGCTGCAGCCAGAGAGTACATATTTTAACACAGATTAAGAACTAAGAGATTTCTTTCTTACTTTGTCCTGTCCTTCTCCCAAGAGGAAGATCCTGGCCAGAGTAACCATCTCACTTATTTCACAGATGTGTGTAAGAAGACAAAAAAAACCGTCCCATATTCTTTACCCTCCTCTTCATCCCAGCTGCCAAATCCTGACCCAGCCAGCCCCATGTTTGCATTAGTTCACAGGAATAGCTGATATAAACATTTCTGATGCTAACCTCTCCTAGGTCTCCTCCAAGCTGACTGCTTCTCTCTCAAGCCAACTTCAACTTAGCGCTTCATCACGAGAGCACAGGCCAGCACTCAGCAACGAATGTCACCATGGTCTTTGGGGGCTGGACAAGAGCCTAATGGGTACACAGTGGTGAGATCATGAGCTAGGGAGGAGGTTGTTTTGACAGTTGAAAATCTCTGGCAAATACATCCCATCCAGAAAACAAATTACTTGCTTCTAGGAAGACATACACACCACCGAACCATCTGCAAAGGCACAGGTAGTCATGTTAGTTATTGCCAGGGAACAGGAATTGTGCGTGGTGAGTGTTGCCAGGAAATTAGCACCAGAACAAAGTGTCACAGATGCAATATGTTATATGGGCAGGAACCATTTCAAATTCCAGCTCTTTTTTTCTTTTTTTTTGGGTGGCCCTACGTGTTGCTTGCTCCCGTATTTCCTCATGGATGCCGTGACTCTGTTGCACTAGATCACTGAAGTAATTTGTCTCATTTTGACACACCTAAAAAGTGATGGTGGTGATGATGATACTAACCTCTCCTGTAGGGCACGTTGCCATTTACTGAGGGTGAAATTTTGCATCAGCCTGTGAACCAACCTCCAACCTTTGCACTGCTTCTTTTAAAGGCCTTGTACATAGGTAATGGTGGCTTAAATTGCTTTGGAATTCAGGGCTAAAGACTCTCAGTGCTACTTAAGCTCTTTGGTTTGGAGGAGATGCTCATGCCTCAGATGTCCTCAGAATGACCCTTTCTAGGCTTGTCCTGAGGTGGGGCATGTTTTTAAAGTCTTTCTGAGTGGTGAGCTGCTCTCACTGCGAAAAAGAGGACAATTTTCCCTTGCACTGGCTGCGTTAGCTGTGTGTGGCTGTGGCTGTGCCCCTCCGTGCAGCCCCACATGGGGACAGGCCACTCTATGAGAAAGCTGGGGCCAGAGCTGCAGCCTGGAAAAGCACTGTCACTTAAATAGTGACATCGCTATAGCAGTACAGGAGACTTCAGCAGGCATCAGGCACAGACAGGATAAAGGCCTTCAAAGAGGAATTAAAGTCATCCTCTTTTCAATGAAGTTGCATTTAAGAAGAAAAAATAAATTACTATAAACGGACATTAGTCCATAGCAGCAAGTAGGAACCTCCAGTCCCACTGTCTTGTTTCACCTTGAGTGGGATTGAAATTATTGCTATTAGTGGTTATTGTTACCTTAAAAATAATAACAGTTAATAACCAGTTGAGTAGAAGAGATCCAGTTACTGGCCGGGCCATTGTAATGATAGGGGCTCTATGAACACCAGACAAAATGATGACCCCTGTCTCAAAGAGCTTACAGAGTTGGCACCATCATCTTCTATGGTTGTCTATTTACAGCCTCAGAAAATCAATGGACATGGACTTCCCAGAGTCCACAAAGAAGACCTCAGCATCCCCTCTGCCTCCCTTTCCTCCTGGCACTGCCCTGCTCCCACACCATGCTTTCCCAGAAAGGGATGCAGGGCTGAGAGCCCCTTTCACAGTGCTGGCCTTGCCTCTGTCCTCTGAAACACCACGAGAAAGCTTCGATCTCCCTGACCTCTCCCTGCTTCTCCTTTGCCAGCCTGACCAAAACCAGCAGCCCCGCTCTGTTGCCTTGTTGTTCTTCACCGACCTTCCAGGCACACACACAGGTTTTCCGGGAGAGATCCGAGAGAGCTGTTTGCCACATCCCCCCCCGGCACTCTCAGATGTGTAATGGTGGAAGGACATGCCTCTCTCAGCCCTCCTTCATGCAGCCACTGAAATAGTGCATTCACGCAGGTGGGCTGCGCGGTTGCTTCATTCCTCCAGGTGAAGATTTGAAGCAGTGGCTGGACAGCACCAGAAATGCCTTTCCCAGCTCCCATGTTTCTCAGGAGAATTTAATTGGATTTCTTTTTTTTTCCTCCTCCGTGATGGTTACCGACTTTATCTGATTGTTCCCATCTGCTGGCCATTCCTCAAAATTCAACATAGTGATCTCATTCCTCTGCATTCTGCACAATCAGAGCGACTGCGGGGGGCCTGGCACAAGGCTCTGTGCCAGAGGGGATGGAGTCAATGGGCTTTGTGTTCGTGTTGATGTTGTATAGCATTCATGAGAGCTCGTCTGGGAGAGATGGAGTGTGCCACAGGCAAAGAGCCCAGTCCCCCTGTGGGAATGGTACTCTTTTCTGTTGTTGCACTGAACATCAGAGGATCTCGGTGGCTGCAGCACTCTGGACTTGGGCTTGTAGGACTTGCTGCAAATCAAATCACTTTTGTGCCCCACTCCTGTGGGAGCTGAGAAGTCCCAGCAGAAACTAAAAATCATGTAAACTGGAAAAGTCTTTTTCAGCAGCAGCCTTTGGCCAAAAAGCAGCCAAAGCACAGCACATTGCAAACTTTGACCTTTTTGTTGGACTCCACCGTGTCTCTTTGCTCTCAACAAGCTTTGTTCCCTCCTGTAAGCCACCACTCTTTCCAGACGTTATATCCCCTCTCTGGTGGCAACCGATCTGTCTCCAAATATCTGAACCCAGACACACGTCTGAATAGAAATGTCAAGTCACCCTCAATTCTCATTTCATACAGCCTTCACGGCATTCATATTCTCTGTTAAAAACTCAAAGCAAGCTCAAGAAAGGCCACCAAGGACTAACAACTCCTGAAGAGAGCCCTGCTTGCATATCTAGGGCTTCATCAAAAAAGATCATCTCTTTCGTGGAGTTTTTAAAGCCCTCTTACCACCATGAAACAGTGATTTAAGGACATTAAGAATAAACTAATTAAAAAGTAACATTTCTTCAGTTTCAGAGTGAAGCAAGGCTCATAGAAAAAGACAGTGCCTTTTATTAGACCATGGAAAAAAAGTTACAAACTTTCAAGCATCTGACGTCCCTCTATCGTTCCTGGCAAAGAAGGAGCAAACAGTTAAAAATATGTTTTAAGGGTAGAGAATCTCCAGATCAACATCCAGGTTTGAACCAGCCTGTGTTAAATAGGATAGTGAAGAGGCTAACGAAAAACAGGCTTTTGCATCCTCAGGTTTTCTGCTGATATCCTTTGTCCTCCTCAGCTGTGTTTCAAGCCAGGGTCTGGTGCTAAAATAGCACGTGTTGTTCTCTTGTTCCCACACAAGTGGAGCACAACTGCACTTGTGCCTATTGTCTCTGATCTACCTGGTTCTTAGGCACTCTCATCCCTCCAAAAGGATACAAACATAAAAGTATTTCTCATCTTCCCTTTCTGAGGGGATGTCAAAGGTCAGTACAATCAAATGCTCCTTTGCCTTCAAAGCCCTCACTGGGCTGTTGTCTTCTTCTGTCTCAGCATCTATGTGAAACCCCAGCTGGCTGAGTTCCACTCGTCATGGACCATGCTGCACATGGAAATACTGCTTTTTTCCAGCTCTCAGCTGGGGGAAATCCACACCTGGGAGAAACCACAGCCGAAAAGCAGGATCCAGCTAAAGATACTTGAAAGAAAGATGTTTCTAGCAACACACTGTGTTCTCAAAAGCTGTTGTCCCCACGCTCTAAAGGTCTCTGTGCTTTCTCCTTATAATCAGATACAAGAAAGAGAAAGGTCCTCCAAAGTGCTCTGGACTCTCATTTTTACTGCAAGACAAACCTGAAATGTTGTGGGCAAGTGCTACAGTCAAGGATTTTCCATATTGTGTGCAATGTGTGTGAAAAAGAAATATTTCTGGATCTGTAAATTGCAGAGAAATCTTTTGTAAAAGTGCACATCTGAGCTATGGAAAATGAGGGACCCTGTCCTGAGAAGACTTTGTGCTAGGCAGTGTTAGAGGGCCAGTTAATGCCACTTGCAATATGCATCTGGAGAAGGCCTGAGCAGTGAAGGACTGAGTGATAGGCAGTGAAGGGCTGAGAGATAGCCCTAAATAGGTCCCAAATGGGTCCCATCCCAGAGGGGTCTAGGTGGGATGGCAAAAGAGGTCCCAGCTGCTTGTAGGATGCACGGCAGTGAAAGATGCCTGGGGAAGTGAAGCTGCCTGGGCATGCAGATATGCATCTTGAATACTCGAGATGAGATAGGGGTTAGGAGATGAGCACACAACCCAGAGACATGGGGTGCCATTGAAGCTGCCTTACCGAGGAAGCTAGGGGAGATAATAAGGGGTGGGTTACTGCTGCTTCCAGGGACAGAGGAGTGATGAGCTTTCTGGTATTTGTGGAGGGAGAAGGAAGTGCATTTCAGTGTCAGGAGGAATCCTGGCAACTCATCCCTGCTCCTCTGTAACAACCTTTTCTTCATAACATCTGAGACAGCAAATATTTCATGAAGAGTTAAGGTCACCTCTGAAGTTTTGACCTCATTCCCTTTGAAATTGGTTAAGATTAAGCGATTTGGCTGAACCTAGCAGATGGTGCAGTAAACTGGACAGGCCTCTCCACCCCCTCAGCCTCGCAGACAAGGAACATGCTGTACTGGACGGGGAACAGGAGCCACAGTCCTTCGCTGTTTGTGACTCTTGGTACAGAGACAAACCCAACAGCCCCCAGGCTCCTTCCTGTAGATGTAGACATGAGCCCTCTTGGACACCCGCTGCACTGGAACGAACCCTGCTCTGGAAACTTCATGCAGTCAGAGCATGCTTGCTACTTTTGTCTGGTGATTTTGGGGTATAAGTGTAATTTTGGGAGGTCTTAAAGCATCAAGCACACACTGAACTGGAAATCAGGGGGGTTTTTGACCCGTTTAAAATTAATGTAGAAAATAGCAACCTTACATCAGCTTTAAGAGCAGATTGAGTGAATGAGAAAAAGAACAACAAAAAAATGGGTGTAAAATAGCACAGAAAGAAGCAGCATTAAAACAACAGCCCTGCCAGGCACAGAGTGCTGGTCCAAAGCAATTGCAGAGCCTAGAATGCAGAAAAAGTGGGAACTCAAACAGCTTTGGGACAGACTACAGACATCTCTTTTCTTCCAGACAGAAGGATGGTATGGGAGGTACCCACGCTTTTCCTTCAAATAAGAATAGAGAAGCCTGAAAACTTCAGGCTTAGTTTCATGGCAGTTCAAAGAAAACCCTAAAGATTTCAAATGCATGTAGACTTTGAGCAGTTTTGCTCTGGAGAAGCATGGCATATGGTTGAAAGGCCAGGAGGCACGTTGCAGTATCACCCAGGGAACTGACTCCAGAGCCCTGGAAATCCTGAAATGAACAGGAGCTTGGCATTTCTACAGAGGAAAGAAAAAATGCTATGAGCTGACATGAAGAATAAGAAATCAATTCAGAAATAGTTATATGAAGACAGGCAGTGTAAGTTTCATTACAGCAGTTGTGTGCCCTCCTTCCTTGGACCACATATAAAGCCCCTTGAATTCTTTCCAGTCGTGGGTGCAACTTTTGGATTGGACATGTGCTTGCCACCTGAGTTAAGGTTTATCTTTGTGGCCATAGTACCTAACTTACCAGCAAAAAGAGCACATCTTGTCAATGCAGGCTTCAATCTACACAAATAAAATCACTCTTGAACTGATTAATACAAACAGAAGGGGATGTCTCTACTGGGCTCATAACACATATTTACCTCCAATCAGACTCACTGAGTGTGCAGTCCTTACAGCACACAAAGTATTCAAAATGCATGACAGAAGTGGTCTTCTGTTTGGAAATCATCCCTACAATGCTGTAACACTAGAACTTTCCAGATATCATATTGTGGACTCTCTCCTTTAACTTCTTGCTTGTCACCTCTTGGTGTGCATAAATGTATCAAGCTTTCTCAGTGCACAAGAACTTTTCATGGAAATCCTCATAAAAAAGAAAAAGGAAAAAATAAAACAACACAAAAAGAGAACATCTTAGACACTCAGATCTGGCAAAAGTTTCACATTACAAAAGTGATATTGATCTAAAAAAACCTTATGTTAATATCTAAGTAGCTTCCAATTGTTCCTGGAACAATTATAGCATAAAGACCGTTGCCAGTTCCTTAGAGAAGGAAACTCATTAGAGTTGCAAGAATTAGCTGAAATTGAAATTCTCTGACATCTTCATGCAGAAAAAAAAAAAGGTCTGTTTCATTGCAAACAATTCAGATTTTAAGAGATTATGTCAGGTTGTAAATGTCTGAGTAGTTGAGAGAATGGCTTTTCTGGTAATAATGTATTTCTAATTTTCACATAATAAGTCCCAAGAATTGATGACTAGAAAGACATTATAGTAATGGGGAAGGCTCTGTTAAAACATTATTACAGATTTTGAAGTTGTTAGAGAAATTACTTTGTGAGAAATTTGCATGCAAAACACTGGAGCTGTAATAAAGTGATGTAAGAACTGTTGGGTGTGGTATTTCCCCGTTGGGTGTCAGGAATTTGGTGAGGGGTTTGGAGAATAAGTCTTATGAGGGGAGGCTGAGGGAGGTGGGGGTGTTCAGCCTGGAGAAAAGGAGGCTGAGGGGAGACCTTCTTGCTCTCCACAACTCCCTGAAAGGAGTGTGTAGCCAGGGAGGGTCGGTCTCTTCTCCCAAGTTACAGGAGACGGGACAAGGGGCAATGGCCTCAAGTTGTGCCAGGGGAGGTTCAGGTTGGAGATTAGGAAAAATTTCTTCACTGAAAGGGTTATCAGACATTGGAATGGGCTGCCCAGGGAAGTGGTTGAGGCACCATCCCTGGAGATAATCAGAAGACAAATTGACATGATGCTTGGGAATATGGTTTAGTGTTGGTGTGTATGTTTTGTTTGGTGTGTTGTGGGTTTTTTGTTTGTTTGTTTGTTTGTTTGTTTGTTTGTTTTTATGGTTGGACTAGATGATCTTAAAGGTCCCTTCCAACCTAGGTGATTCTGTAATTCTGAATTGTCCATATTCGCTCTTTCACAGAGGCAGAAGGACACCGGGCAGGAGCTTTTTGTGGAGGCTTCTCTGGAAGTGCCTGTGGCAATTATAAAACATCTGTGGCCCCACATATAGTGGCACCAGAGCTAAAAGCGAATCTGGTAGTGTCAGTGCTAACCACGAAGACTTTTACCCCATGGAGATCCAAAACATCTTTGGCCACAAAAGAAGTACAAGGTGTGAGAGCAACTGGGACCAGACACAAGAAATCACAAAATGATTCAAGGCCAGTTGTGACGGTTTTATTCATCTCCACTGTCAAGAAGCAAATCACAGACTTTGTGATTCACCATAAAGAGCCCTGCCCTTCTTGGGGTGAATTTTCTGATTTCCGGCTGTCATGTGCACTACGCCCCGGGGAAGGTCAATCAGGAGTCAGAAACTGCTAGGCAACCGCAGCTGGTCCTCAGCATACAATCGACTGATAGGAGCCATCAGACAGCATCCGTGTGGTGTTTGAATGAGACATCCCTCCGTCCGCACTGGGAGGGAGATTGCTTCTGAAGACCCTCCCCGGACCACAGAGTGGAATTGAAACCTTAAATAATTCAGTGCCACGATTATTTTTCTCACTTCAGTTATTTACATGTTATTACTCATGACACAACGTTTATGATCCCTCTGAAATACCAATTAAGAATTGTAGTAAGAAATTACTATGTGCTAGTGCTGCCTATTTGTCTTTCCTTGCAAATGTAGCTGTATTTTAATGACCTAGACAATATGCATATGTAACACCATCTACTTATAAGTGAAATAGAACACAAGCCCAAATGCAGGCCAGTGCTGCCAGTAGGTTATAGTGATTCTCTCAGCTTTAAAGGGGATCTGGAAGGAGGAGCTTTGTTTCACCGTTCGCTGGTTCTGTGCTATCCTTGGGGGCATGATAAATGGCTAAGCATCGTGTTATGATATAACAACACAAATATAATTTAATAACTTGGGTGTCAAATGGCTAAGATTTATGGTCAAGGAGGCTAAATGTTCACAAAGAATTGCTCCAGAGATGCAGTCCTATTGGATTAAGAGAGAAAAAACTGGCAAACGCAACATTTTAGACAACGCATCTCTGCGTGGCTGGAGGCTTTGGGTGGTTTTTTGCACTGTATTAATATTTCCTTGTTGCATTTCCAGAAACCCACTTTCTAATTATAGCTTTCTGGGTTCACTCCGTGCAAATTAAAAGCACATTACTATTTGGTAACTGCAGCGTATGAATCGTGTGCTGCTGTTTAAACAACAGGCTGCAGAGTGGGCCAGATGCAGCTCCTTTCATCTTAGTGTCGCTGCAAATGTTTGTATGAGCAGCTTGCAGGGTCCCTGACTTACATGAAGATCCAATCTGTGATGAGTGGGCAGATGCTTTTTATTTTCCAGCAAAAAAAAAAATAATAATAATAATGAAGTAAGCTTTCTAATATCTTCCCAAATCAGTAAGCTGGAGGCGGGAGGAAGCCAAGTGAGGATTTGTGAGGCACCAGCAAACCGACCAGAGCATTGCATGCCATGAGTCTCATCAAGGGGCAGGGTCCCTCCCAGTTGCAGCAGCTGGAGTAGCCCAAACTTTTGAAAAGTAAACTGTAGCTCATAAGAAAGAGACCCTTCACTGCCTTTCACAGCGTCCCCAGTGATGTGTCATCTCATCTGGTGGATGTCCTGCTTCTTTGCCTTCCTTGGTAGCTGCCAACACTTGCCCTCTTGTCCTGACAGGTGACAGCTCTCTAGCTCTGTTATAGCTGCAAATGTCTTACTGACAAAGTCTCTTGTGATGGAGCAAGCAGCTCTGCTGAGAGACACATTCACAGCACCCAAACAATTTAGAACTGGAAAAACCTGAGCTGCTAAGGAAATGGGAAATGCTACCATGACAGCTGATCATCTTGAGCAGCGGTGCCATTCGCAGCAGGACTTGATGGGCAGACCCTGAGGAATACACATTTCCCATCAATTTACCCATCTTTATTTCTCTAAGCCAAACCTGTTCTTCCGAGGCTGGCGGAGGCTTGCTCTCCGAAGGAGCATGCTGTGTGCTGCCCGTGTTGCATCCATGCATGTCCCAGCAGCAATGGCTTCAGAGGAAACACTGGGGCAACACGAGATGGCCACAGAAGTGCCAGCTGTGTCTGCCACAGTGGGCTGGGAAAAGGCTTTTCTGCCTCCAGCTGCGTGTGCAGAAGCCCCTCATGCTGTGTCCCTTAGAGGGCTGCACCCAGCGTTGCTCCCTACCACCCTGTGGCTGTTTCTTTCCCTCAGCCTGCCCCACTGGAGGCAGCCAGACCTGTGTAGGGTAAGGTCATCTGCAGTCGTGTGTAGTGGGCACAAACACTTATGAAATCACGAAGATGCCATTCCGTACTCAACATCCCCGGTGCCATGTGGTTGAGATTTGGGGTCAATACTTTCCTTGCCAGGAAAACTTGGGATTGGTTTTGGTTTTCCTGCATGTTTTTTCCTGTGGTTTAGAGACCAAGTTCTGTCCGCAAATCTCTTTGCAGAGAAATAAGAATGCCAGTATTTTAAAATTACTTCTTTTTTTTTGGCAAGGGGCAGACTCCCATGTTGTTTGAAGAAGGCTCTGAGGGTCCCAGTGCTTTTCCAGCATTAAAAGCCACAATTTATTGGGTTTCCCTCCTCTTGCCTCCTCTTCCCTCCTTTTCCTTATCAACTTTGCTCCAGTGCCCAGAGTTCATTTTCCAGCCCAACCATGGGCTGCCTTCGTGACACTGGTCAGTCACTCGCTGTCCTCTGTTTCCCTGCCTACAAAATGGAGTCACCACTTTCCCATGGGGCGAGATGAATGCCACACAGGGACGTGAGGCAGCTGGCTCCTGTGGCATGGGGGGGACCCATAGACACTTGATTGCACCCTATTCTCTCACCTCTATCCTCCCTCTCTTGACACGTTGCTTCCTCCTCCTGCTCATCAGTGAGCCCTGAGCCCCAAAGGGCTCTCACTGTCCTGAAATCTCTCCTGTTCTCTACCTCTTGTTTTCCCCTGACCTCTGAAGAGGCTCCCCGCCAGACCTGTAGCTTGGTCTTCAGGCAAAGGACACAATAATTCACCTGCCCACCTTCCCAAAGCATTTTGAGACCCTTCACTTGATCTATGCTATCTCAAAAGGCTGAGGAATTTTGGGGCAAAGGGGGAAAGGGGAAGGCAGGGTTTATGATGTATTTATTAATTCCAGCCCAAGCAAGAAACTTGCTGGTGGGGAGGGGAACCAAACGGAGCTTCCTTCCCATGCTGATGTAATTATTGTGTTTATATTTGCAAAAATAATAAAAGGTTTGGAACACAAATTGGCCTGAGGCATGAGCCAGGCTTAATTTTTATTTTTATTTTTTCAGGCTAACTCCTAATCAGTTACTCCATACCTCAGCAGGTCGGTCTTGCCTATGCTGATTTACTGGTCAGTTTTACTGCCCGTGTTGTAATACGTATATAATAGAGGTTGTCATTGCTTGTCAGCATTTGAGGTAAGCTGTTGCCCAACAGAACTTAAGCTACAGATAATACCTCTTTTTAAAAAAAAACAGATGCTTTACTTGAGTGTAATTAATGGAAAGGTTGGACAGGAGCCAGGTCATCCAATGAAGCCATTGGCATCACTGGTGTGAAGTCAGGAATCACCCGGTTGCGTGGAGTGGAAGAGTCACGGTAACAGGCCATGCCTGTCCCTGCCCAGGAAGGATGTGGCACCCGTGTGCGTCCCCAGATGTCCCTCAAGCTCCCAGGAGATGGTGCTTCTCTTGCAAAAGCATGTCTGAACAGCTGTGTCCCACACCCGCGTTGGGCTCACCTCGCCTGCATTAAAGGAATGGGGCTGTTGGCTTGAGGGTGTTGAGGGGCTTTGGTGCCATCATCACCGGGACACCGGGAAAGCGACTGCGGCGGCTGGGACCTTTGACAGTTCTCACCTTCTTCCCACCCAGGTTTCTCCAGGAACCACCGCAAAAGAAAACGCAAGCATATAAAACAGAGGGGGGAAAAAAAGAATAATATAAAAAAAATCCTTCCAGAGCCCAAAGTTGGTTGGTTTAGTACCGGTTTGTAATTTGCCGCCCATGCAGGAGGATGCCCCCCCCCCAAACCGCCGGCAGCCAGCCCCGCTCAGCCCCGCTTCTCCCCGGACCGCGCTCCGCCGCGCCCCCCCGCGCCGGACCGCGCCGCCGCCGCCGCCGGGACCGCCACCGGGGGGCGGTGGCTCCGCGCCGCCGCCGCAGGGCGACAGGCCACCAGGTGGCAGCGCGGGGCCACCACCGGCCACCGCCTCCGTCGGCCGCGGGGGGCAGCGCGGGGCCACCACCGGCCACCGCCTCCGTCGGCCGCGGGGGCCACCGGCTGCGGGGGTCCCGGTGTCCCCTCCCGCAGCTGCCGGCGGCGGGGACTTCCCTGCGGGACTTCTTACCTCTGCCGCTCCGCCAAGCGGCGGTGTGTTATTTATTTATAAGGATATGTTTCTTTTTGATTAATTAGCTTCATCTTTGTAGGCGTCGTGGCTGAAAGAGGCGGCAATCAGGCTTTGATTTTAGTTCGAGCTGAAGTTGGAAAGGGCTGTCATTCTGGCTGAGGAGCATGGATTTGTGTGGCGGCAATTAAACGGGATTGCCATCGATTTAATTAAGGGGAATGAGAGAAGTTAAAAACGCTTGCAAACTGGGAAGGAAAAAAAAAAATTCACTGTAGCTAAAGCTCGAACAGCTTGGGTATGTCAGGGAGGCAGCCCAGACT
>JAOTQQ010000012.1:32411129-32434282 GCA_026546715.1 Gallinago undulata | reverse complement strand
ACAGAATCACAGAATCACCTAGGTTGGAAGGGACCTTTTAAGATCATCTAGTCCAACCAATAAAAAAAAAAAACAAACAAAAAAAACCAACACATATTTAATGCACATACTCTACTTCAGCACATCAGAGCAGTTGATTTCCTTAGTGCAGATAGTTATAAAGGGCACAATTTATGTGTATACGATACTTATATGGCAACTGCCGTCATTTTTCCCCCAGATTTGCCCTTCTAAGAAAAACTTGTGGATGTCCCCTTCATCAGGTCAAAATTGACAACAATAATGTGCTGCTCATTGCAAGCTGGTAAATATAGAGGAGGCAGAGGCATGACATGGCCTTGAACATGGAAACTGATATGTAAGTGGTTCACAAAAAACATCTGAAGAGGTTTTGTGCAAGAATATATATAGAATTGTAGGATCATAATGTTCTGTGTGGAAAATGGCTTCCTTTGTGTATTTCTATGTCATACCCTTACCCTTACAGAGGAGGCTCAAAACACTTGACTTTGTTCCTATTCCCTATCAAATGCTATAATCTCATAAATTACTTTTCCTCACACAAATTTAAACAAAATCCAAAAACCAGAACTAAGCAAGGTCCATTTGAATTTAAGGCTTTATTTTAGCTTAGGAGTGAATTCAGACTCTACACGTGCTCTTCAGTCCAGCTTCCAATTTTGGTTATTCCATATAATTATTTCCTTCAATTTTTAAATATTTCCTTTTTCTGCATGAGAGACCCACATAATCAGTAAGGGAAACTGACTGAATATATGGGCAAGAGAAAATAATTGGAGGCAAAGTGGTGTCAAGTTAGCACATGGTGCAAGCAAAATAACAGAAACCCATTGTTCAGCTGCAGTAGGAATATGATTGTGTGCAGCAAGCTACAAATTTCCACTCTGTTCAGGAAAAACATGGCTTTTAAATCTAAGTGTTGCTTTTGATTTAGTATACTCAAAATTTGCCTTACAGGAAAGTGAGCCAACCTTTGATTTAACTGTGTTTACCTATAATCCTAATAAAAAAATCAGGTACTTGGTTTTTACTTTGATTGCGGAGTCTGTGTTGGCAAACAAGACATATTTGTCCTTTTATAGCAGTTTAATTTAGGGCAACCACTGAGATTTCATGTCAAAATAACATGCTAGTAACATGTCATCAAAACACCTGGTGTGGCTGGAATGGCCATGTAATCAAACACTTCATGATTTAAAACAAAATTAAAATAAAATAATTGCTGCTTAATACTGCCAAGAAGAAGGTTAAATGTGATCTACGTAAAAGCTTGTGTGTTGTTAAATAAGAATAATAATTAAAAAAAAAGTCCAGCATCTCTGTATTCCTTCATGTTTCTACTGGTAACCCCATGGTTAAGTCAAGTAATGATTGATTTTGAGAGAATTATAGCTATTATAAACTGTAATCAGCAGAGGATGAGAATAATTACGCAGAGAAAGGGGAAAAAAGCTGAAACATGGCTGAGCAATATTCTGATTGATGGCAAAGTCATTTCCTGGCTGTTAATGACTGATTTTTCAACAGTCAGCACAAGTGCTAACCCTGTGGGGGAAAAGGGAAAAGAATGGTCGTGTTATACAGAAAACTACTGTCCTCGACTTATCGTTTTCATTAGGGATGGGTGAACAGGCTCAGAAAAAACCTGTTGACCATCGTTCAGGACCATCTCTGTGTGACAAGACTGAGGCTTGGAGTGACTGTGTTGGGAAGGGCTGTCAGTTATACTCATGGTTTGTCCTGAAAGTGCCCGGTGAGCTGTCGTCCCCTGCAAGTTCCTACATCCCCAAGCCCCACCAAAACACCCTGGGGAGGGATGTTTTTGTGATATTCCAGGGCACGAGCAGAACAGAACGGCACATGTGACAGAAATCCTGTCCCATGGAGACATTCAGAGAGCCTATCTGATCTGAAAAGTTTTCTGTTTATGAAAGTTCAGTTGATCCGTCAGTTGTCTTTGGCATTTTGGTATTCTCAGATGAAGCAAGAACCAGCCTCTCCAGCTTCAGGCTGGTCAGATGTCACCTCTCGTGGCCTGTTTGCGAGCTTCGCTCCTTGATAGCTTACATCTGCTCTCCTCGCCTCCTCAGACCTCTCTTGTTTTGCTCTCAGGAGAAAGGCATGTCCCCTCCAGAAAGGCTAATTACCTGCACCTCGCCACATTTCCGCGTGCGTGCACATGTGCTGGCGATATGCAGACAGGCCGCGGCCAGCCAGCACGGTGGGGGGTGGGATGCTGAGCAGAAAAACAATCGCTCTGATCTCACACGAGTCTCTGAAGGAATGTCTGATGGGGATGCACGTACGTTTTCAAGTCCTAAAAATGATTTTAATTTCTATTTTATGCTACATGTGGTCACGGAGTGGACAAGCCTACAGAACAGTGGGCTCTGGTTGACAGCCGAGTGCTCTCTGAACTGTGACACTTCCAAAAAAAGAAGAGACTAATTTATCTTATCAGCCACAACCATAAAATAAGGCATGGGATGGAAATAGATTAGAAACCATAAAAATGAGGGGAGCAGGACAACCGCCATCCAGGAAGGGGCAGACACTGCCCTGCGGGGTCCTGCTGACTTTGAAGAAACTTGTGGATCGTTTACTGCTGGCTCCACAAAGTGTCTTCTCTCATGGGAACTCTCCCATCAAGTTTGGGCATCCAGAGAAGCTCCAGAAACATTCTTTTTCAGATCCCCGCTTTCTCTCTTAGTGCAAAGATGATGTAGGTACTGGATTTCGAGAGCCAGCTGTATATCAAAATGCACTGCTTGCCTGCAAAGCTACTCCAAACGCTTCTATAGGCAGTTTTCCATCTGCCCAAGAAATTATGCCTACATAATGTTTAGCACTTTCTGGTCGATTTTGAAGTGCTGTGGAAAAACCTGGGTGGTGGATTTTCAATTAATTGCAAAAATCCAAATTGTCCAGAGTTTATAGTCCCGATTCAAAACTGTGTAATGCCAGCTTGATGTGAGTGCTGTCTCCCTGAATTTAGTGGAGTTATACCAATCGGTGAAAACAGATGGAGGTGAAGAATGCAGTTAGCAGCTGTATCTCCTCCCAACAGCAGGACAAACGCATCTCAGCAGCCAAAAGCACCAGAAAAGAAGGGGGATCAGCAGAATAAATGTTAGAAGCATAAAGTGTCTGTAATTCAGACTTGATAGCATTGGGTTTCTTCATTAGGGACAGTAAAAGAGACAAATAAACAGAGAGAGGCAGAAAGATGAACTACTTACAAGCAGTGTATACAGTGGAGTAATAAATCCTTCGACTGACTCACTCGGAGGCTCAGTGAAGAGGTTGCTGCTTTCCTTTCCTTTCCTTTATCTCCTCAGGCAGTGCCTCTGAAATCTCCGCTCTGCCACAGGACCTCACAAAACATTGTCCAAAGACCGGACAGAAGATCCTCTGTTTTCCTCCAAGCCGATTTACTAGTAACTTAAATCTCTGTTTAACAAACTCTCCTCTTTGGAGATGCTGGCAAAGATTTGGGTGAACGTGGTGGGATGCAGAATTCCTTTCCTTTTTTTTTTTCTTTTTTTTTTTTTTTTCTCGTGCTCATTTTGTGGATATGATCTCAGGGTAAAATACTGAGCAATGTGTGGTTCACAGACAACTTATTGAACCCTGTGCTTTTAATCACTCTTTTTCAGCAGGCAGGAGGAAGCATGCAGGCTAGGATTAGTGTGCAGCAGTTTGCTTCATGGGTAGACATTGGTCCAGACATTTTCTTTCCTAGTGTGAAGCACATTTGCAGCAAGTGTTGCCTGAGGTACTTTGAGGGAATCGTGTGGAAGAACATGGATAGACCAATTGGTTTCAGTTACTGTCATCTCTGCGGGCTGTAGCATGGAACAGAGCGGGATTCACCTGGACTCTCGCTGCATTTCTGCATTGGCATTGCCATGTCCTGCCTGTGAAATGAGTATGCAGATACTGTTGCTCGTGTACCTGCATTTAAACGGTCTAAAACCTTTGCTCTTTTCTGCCCTTCATGATCAGCAATGCCTCTCCTTCTCCATGAGGAGCACATCCCAGTGCCCACTTACACCTCTGAGGGCAGGAACCACAGCTGAGGAAGTTCAGGGAGGGTGAAGTGGGAAGAGGAACAAGGTTTCAGTGGAACTACAGAGGGACACTGCTCTGAGTCCACTGCCTTTAAGTGAAGGCCTCAGGACAGTTGACACTACCATGGCAAGTGCTGACAGGCAGCAATTTCCACCAGGTCCTCTGTCTCCTGCCTCAACAGGAGCCCTAGTTATAATCCGTTCCCTGGTTTTGGTCTGCACTAGCCACCTTCCCCAAGTCACATCACTCATCCCATTTGCAGGAGATGCCCGGCAAGACATCTCCCTCTCTCTTCCAGTCACCTCCAGAGTTCCCGTGTTAACAGATGGGCTTCTTGGGACGGAACAGGTCTCACTGGATCTGGAAGCATGGTTTGTTCAGTCCACTCAGAAAGCCATCGACATCCAACTCAGACATCCAACCAAGGACACAGGAACCTAAGTTTAGACCTCTTCTTTCCCCCTTCCTGCTTTGAAAAGAGTGGTTTTCTTTTGGTAAAGTTTTAGGTAAGTTTTGGGTGGAAAATGTTTTGCAAAAGAGCCCTATGTACTGGTTTCAGCCAAAGTTGCCTTTGGAAGTGAGAGGGTAGCTGCTGCTGCCAGCAAAGCTGCCAGGCACTGCCAGTTGCTGTGATGTTTTGTTATCCAGCCACTTGTTAGCCAAAAACTAGATCAAGACCCATGCACAAAAGATATATCACTTTCTTGGGAAAGGGCAGCTTAATACTTGCATATCAAGTACAAGAACAGCAAGCTTGCTGGGTTTTGTTTTTCTTTTTTCCTCCCCTTTGAAAGGAAATTGTGAGTCATGGTTCCAGCAATCTGAAACATAACAACACTGATGGCCGGATCAACAAACAGGCTAGCAGAAGGCCATGTGGAGTGGGGGTGGACCGACAGCCAAATGCCCTTGCCTTGAGCAAATGCAGCGAGTGAAACTTTGCCGTCCAACCTCTTCAGATGCCAAATGTATTTGCTGAGTAAATGAGGCAGCTGGGTTGCTCTCCTTTTCAGGAAATGGCACAGGAAAAAGGCTCCTGCAGTAGGTGACAGGCAGAGAAGCTGTCATGGGTGAGCGTGCTGCAGCTCCGTGCCGAAGCCCAGCTTGGCAAAGATGTAACTTCACCCCATGCATTCCACTACTGCTTGGATGTTCCTCCAGCTTGACCTGCTCTTCTCTTGCTCTCTGAGAAAGTTTCTTGCCAAGGTTTTCTCAAGAGTGCTCTCAGACAACAAACAGCAGTTTGTTCTCTTACACAGGGGCTTTTTCACCCCTAAAATGCCTTTTATGTCATGAGTGCAGCTTCCCACTGGCACCACACTTTAAGAACAGACACGGAGAAATGAAGTCAGGAGATAACACACAATGCAATATAATCAGGGCACCAGTGTGGAGACATTTTTGCATTTTTTTAAAAGTGCGAAATAAATTTTGTTCAATAAAAGTGACAAGAAACCAATTTAAAGAGAAGGGAAGAAAGTTTCAGCATGAGTCACGGTTATATACGTTCTGAAAACTACCATAAAAATAAGCAGCTCCCCCAAAGCTGTGTCCTCTTGCCAGCACACAGCTTAGCAAGAAGTCTGCAGCACAAGGCTTGGAGACCAGTTACCCATTTTTTGTTTAGCAAAAGCACTAATGCAGCAGACAGGGTATTGATGCCAGCTACTGGGCTGGTGGAATCATGAGCACCTGTCCCATCCCATCCTGTCCCATCCTGTCCCGTCCCGTCCCGTCCCATCCCATCCCATCCCATCCCATCCCATCTCATCCCATCCTTCTGCCATACTGGAAATTTGCTGTCTCCTCTGCTGCGATGAGTGGTCAGGATTTTAGCTTACAATTTTCTCATGATCTAGAATGTCTCACAGGAGCCAGCCCAGCTTCGCCTGGTTGACCGCAGGAAATGTGCCTAAGCCCAGCAACAATTCACAAGTCCAAAGGAAGCCCCAGTGAGTGCCCTGCTCACAGAAATCCACTTCACCTTTAAACCTTCTTTCCCCAGCAATCATAGAAAGTTTTAAAAATAGTATACTGGAAAGAAGCTTGGTTCTGCTGTATTAAGGTATCTGGAGAATTTGCTTTTGCTCAGATCCTTTAGTTGCAGAGAAGGGGAGTCAGAGTGTCATGTTTGCAGTTTTAATTTTGGATGGCTAATGGTAGGATTGTTACAAAAATATTTCTTACAAGTATGTTTGCCCAATGAAAGCATCTAATATGGCCAAAAGAAGCAGGGAAATTTCTCCTCTATACAGCTTTGTACTTCTTTCTTTTTCGTGTTGAAGTGAGAAAACACATAACAAGTTACATCTGACTTGGTGAAATTTTACATGTACAAGATTTGGCTGGGAAATGCACTTTATCTGAACTTTGTGGCCAATGGCCAAGTTAAATAAACCCAATTAATATTAATTTCCCTTACCCTTTCCATCCCTTCCCTGGTAAATAGAACCACCTCTGGGATCTCTAATGGTAAGTTACCCTTGCAGCGTCTGGTTTAACTTGGCTACTCTATCGACAAGATGTTTTTCTACTTTGAGTCTTTTTTCTCTTTCTTTCTAACTTACAAAACCCCAGAATCCTCACTGCATCCCTGTAACTTTTATTTTGTAAGAGTATTTTGATGTCTTTTATTCATGCTTAGACATAAAAGCAATATAATCTAGATTGTGGGATATGACTTAAATTGTAAATATTTGTTATGTTTAAAAGCCTTGGGGTGGTATGTGATTTGAGTGGATATGAAGATATTTAGCAAATAAATATGGTTTCAAAGTAGAAGGAATAATTTATTACCCGTACAATGTAAAAAATGAAGCCATGCTACAGCCACATCTCAGCATCAGCGCTGGTACCTTCCAAGAGTGTTCTTACCAAAGAGAATTGTAACTTTAAGTATTTTAATGAAAAGTTGTTTTCTAGGATGGGTGCTATGAATATGGGCTGAAGTTTGTTTTGATTATATTCTGTGTGAGATTGGTTACCAAAATAGTCAAGCAAACAGTCACAGATGTGAACTCCTGGCGCTATTCCCCCTTTTCTCATAGAAACATTGTTCCTTGAGACTCCAGACTCTCTTTTGTCTCTGTGCACTGGGAACAGAACCTGGCTTGCTTGATTTGGAAAGCAGCTTGTGTGTTAGCAAATGTGCTTTCAGGATGGAGTTAGCGTTTCACTGACATGGATCAGGTTTATCCAGCCGTCTCATCAGGTCTGGCTGACGTTGGGAGCCAGGGGGCTTCCAGTCCCTACAACATTCATCTCTGGGGCCACTTTGCCAAGGCAAATCACTTTGTTACCATAGCCGGGGCCAGGGGACAACTTATGAGAGATAATCATAGAATCGTAGAATGGTTTGGGTTATAAGGGACCTTAAAGATCATCAAGTTCCAACCCCCTGTCATGGCAAGATGTTAATGAAACATTCTTGCTGTTAATGAAAACAAAAAAGGAATATGGAGGGATGAAGCTGACAGAGAGGCGAGAGAGGAGAAACACATTGAGAAACCTCTCCACCTTGTTGGTGCCTGTGGGGCTGGGACATACAGACATGCTGTGACCAGCCTGTGCCAGTACTTAGTGATGTGCTCTGAATAAACTTAGTCTCCACTGGAACACAGGAATGGTTACAAGGACACACCAAAGTCTGCCCTGTCTGGTGATCTGCCTCTGAGCCAGGACAGACAAACCATGGTCCTCTGGCGAGCGCTGCCCAGCACCCCACAGTTTGCACAGACCACTGGCTGTGGACAAGATGAAACTTTTGTTTTCCCCCTGTAGCTGCTTTTTTTTCTGGATTGTTAGCTCATGGAAATGGCATATATAGAGTGTGGGCCTCATCAGAGTTTTCTTCTCGAGGGGAGACACTGGTGACTTTGTTTAGCCTTGCTGCAAGTTCTTGAAATAACAAACCCAGCGAAGCCACAAACCCTCTTCGTGTGCCAGAGCCCTGTGGTAAAATGTCCGCAGAGCTTTAAAAATGCAACACAGAAAATGGAAAGCTTCTGCCCCATACAGAGCACTCCCTCAAGCCATTGACTGTTTGGGACCAAGTTAGAGATACATTTCATGCATAAAAGGGAGAACTACTTTGCTATAGAGGATGACTGTGTTTTCCACTGAGTGAATTTATACTTTACCTAATGGCTGTGACATGAAACCCTTTTGCAAACCACCCTGTCCAAACACCGAATGGCTTTTTTTGCAGAAGGACAGAGCATCTACAGAAGCTGCCAAGAATTGATGTGCTTTTGCCTCAAGTCAAAGAGTAATATATTGACTCTCAATGTGATTAGGATGGACTTTTGCCCAGAACAGAAAAATTGGTTCTGAATTAAAATTCCTCTTCAGAAGTGGCTCTTTGTTAATGATACTATTATTATTATTATTTTATTTTAATGTAATTAGGGTTATGTTCTTAAATCATAATTGTAATCGTTATACTTTCCTTAAGTCAGCATAGCATTACATTTAGTGATCTTAGTAATGACGCAAAAGAGTTGTGAATCTCACCTGCCACGGGTAGTGCCTTCTGTTTCTACATAATTTGGTTGTGCTCGGAACAGAAATTGTCCTTGAGGTGCCTCAGAAATGTATTCTCTTGATCATAACAATTACCTGAGAATGAAAAGCCATCTGGTTAAAATCATGTCTTCTTATGCGCTTTATGTACCTTCTTTAAAACATATTCCTCCTTCTCCGCTGAAAAATTAGAACAACTGGCATGTTTAAGCATTTTCCTAGTCATACAATTTAACAAATTGGGTTTTAATAGCTGCACCGGGCAATGAACTATTTGAGACGAGCCTGTGGTGACCATTTTCATGCAGCGTTGGGATGTTGGCTAATGAACCTCTGTTCCAAGGACCTGGGGAGCCAGGGAAATGCTCACCAGACAGGCTCAGGGGGTACACTGCTAGGTGTATTTTAATGCCTTGAGAGAGAGCAGCACAGCAAGATGCTGTGGGAAAGCTGACCTTCCTTTCTTGAGAAATAAGGATACCACAAGTGATAAAAGAAAAAACCCTACATGTCCTCTCCCTCTCTAGTAATACAGTAATGGCCCAAGGAACAGCCTAGCCTTCAATTTAATTTCAGTCACTCATGGATTTTTTACCCATGACATCTCCCTGAAGTGATTAGAAAATTATAACTGGGATGTGAACTCAAGCACAAGCTTAAGGACTTTTCACTGTGTCATAAGGAACAAGAAATGAGGTGACTCATGTCATCGTTCAACAGGTCTCCCAGTGGACATTTGTGTCCCCTGCTGCACTCTGGCAAGTCATCTTTCAAGCCTCTCCATAGCAGATCAAGCGGAAAGGAGACTACTGCTGGTCTGGATGGGGAGGTGAGTAAAGAGATGAAACATTTGTGTGATGAGACCAGTGAGGTGCCATAGCAGCCCATGCAAACACAGATCAATGAGGATTTGACCTGCAGTAAAACCAGGTCTTGTACAAATCTGCCATTACCTCCCCTTTCAAAAAATACGCCCGTTAGCCTTGTTCCAAAGTAAAAGAACAGAAAAGTCACTTTAATTTTTCCAGAGGAAAAAGATTAGGAAAACATCAGAATCCCCACACTTTTGTGCTGTGATAATGTCTGTGCTTCTCACAACAAGCTTGGAGATAAGCTTTCCAAGTGTGGTACTGTCTGCCGAGGATGACTTCAGCCAGTTTGAGAAATGCCTGGTCAGGTTTCTATCATAACTCACGGTCTTGTAAATATGTTTAATTTCTGTTTCAGCAGAGTCTATCTTCTAGCAGAACTACAGAGATTTGTGCATTTATCCTTCACGGAAGTCATAATGGTTCCAGAGTTTACAGGCAGGCGTTACAAATACCTCCCTCCAAGCCTCACTCACTGTGAAGTTCAGTGTCATCTGGAGCAGAAGATATTAATCACTACAGAGAAGGGCAGGCTAATGTTTCTAAGCCAGACGGGCTTGTATCTGCTTCCCAAATAGCTTACCCTAACAGTTCTTTTTATTGAGATTGATTCCCCATATTTTGCTGGTTTGGGGATATAGTCCATTTATATTTATCTTGTACTGTAAAGCTAATAATTGACATTGTTATTGTAGTTATTTTATGAGCCAATTTCTTAATACCCGAGGGTGTTTTTATTACTCCCCTTTTGGCCTTTCCTTTAGAGTACTGAAAGTATGTGAGGTGAGGGAAGAAGTGCTGTACACACTTTGTAAAGAAATTAATTGGCTGATTAGTATTATTTCTTTGTTTATAACACTCTTGTGTTTTCTGTTACTCCAATTCTGGCTGGAAAGCTAAGCATCCACACAAGTTGGAGAATAGCCTAAAGGCAGTTCTAATTTAATTTCATGCTCTCCATATCCCCAGCCAAAATGCCCTGTTCCACTGATACTTATACAGAGGTTTATGAGGGTTGGCCATGGTTGACCACTCTCATCCTGCAAAGGAAATTTCCCATGCTGCAAATATTTCCCCCAGAAAAGTTACTCCTGGTGGAGTGGAGTAAATGTGACAATGGAGAACTGAGTGAGGAAGGATTAGTTGACACTCTATTTCGTACTATTTGCATTCAATTTAACATCAGTTAATGCCTGCAAAACATGACAACCATGATTTTGGTTTGATAGTAAGCTGAGAACTTCATGGCTTTTCTGTCAGGCTGAATCTCACATATGTACATATGAGCATTTTGACCTTCAACTTCCTATGGAAAATGACTTATTTACCGAAGGAAATTTTCATCCAGAAAATCCTTCACTGACAATGAGGCAAAATGGCGTAAAGCTGGTCTCTCGTTTCAGTTTTGACTGTGAGTCTCTGGGCTGATGGCATCCATAATGCTCGCATGGCTCTGAAGCTGGCTTAAATCACATGATCCAGCCGAGACTGACACATACCTTCATTATTGCCAATTAGTACAGGATAGTATGAAAGATGAGTCAATTGCCTGGGCCCTGAGGCTTCTCCAGCAAGCGGATTGATGGTGACAGTCAGAAGAGACCCCAAATTTCTGTGCCAGGAGGGGCCACTAGATCATTGAGTCTGACTTCTTGAATAACACAGGCCATAACTTTCGCTCTGTTACTCGTATCTTCGTAATATCTCCTTTCTCACAGATGGATTATTAGGCAAGTAAATGGAAAAAAGGGAAACAGATATAAGGTCCCCTTATATCAGCCACAAAGCCCAGTGGAGCCACGCATCTGGTAAGTCTATCTAGGTGTCTTTAGTTCTCAGACTCTGTTAGTCTGGGATGAAAATGGCCTGTCTGAGAGGACTGAAACACTGTCAATGCTGAAGTGTCGATATGGCTGTCAGCATTGGCCAGCCTCCCCTGAGTGTGAAATTGGCCCTAGCCTGGGAACAGAACCTGAGAGAAGGTTCCCTCTGTAGCCTGTATAATTTAAGGGACCTATGAACATCCTGGGAATGGATTCTCACCGCTATTTATATCAATTTCATTTCTTGAGAGTAGTATTTGTATGGTACCCTATATTTTGTGGTGTTTAAGACAAACAATGAGAGTCACAGATGTCCTTCACAGGACCATGTCTCGGCCTCTTGAGTGGTTGTGGCTGTCTGAGGGTTAGCACTGTTAAACAGAACGTCCCTGAGAGTGGAGCTGGGAAACCAGCCTTCAGCTATGGAGGGCCCGTTGGGCTGTTGGTGGCTGATCCAAACTCTTCCACTATTCAGACAAAAGGTCAGGCAGTCACGGAGTGAGCCTCAGAGCTTTCTAGGGACACTTTGAGCCTACATGGACCAAAGAGGAACTGGAGGACTTGTGTATCCAGTTTGATGTCTAGTAGAGGACTTTGATCAGATTGGAGATTTTAATCTCATGATGAAGTTCCATCCTTATTGGGAAACTTTGACTGTTATTCTTTCCAGGAAATAATTGCCTCTGATGAGATTTCATCTGGAGTCATTCACTCCTTTGATAAAATCACAAAAGACAACTAACTTCATTTTTAAACGTGAACACTTCTTTCCATAACACATTTGATTTATCAGTTTATATGCTTTCTCCAAGTAATTTTTCTTAGACAAGAACCTATAACTGGCTTTAATGAGAGCTACAAGGCAGTTCTTGAAGTGCAAACAAATAAGTACTTTCCTTCAGGTCTAATTTGTGTACTGGGAAAATATATTTTTCCTCATGTGATTTTAAAATACTACATTTCGTCAGTGGTTTTAAAATACTCTGCATTAAATAGTACATAATCTCTATTCTTGCCTAAAAGAAGACCTTCTATTCTTATTCTTATTCTTATTCTTATTCTTATTCTTATTCTTATTCTTATTCTTATTCTTATTCTTATAATCTGGATTCTCAATTCTTTTTTTCAAAGGTATCAGTAAGAAGAAATAAATATTTCAGAGTACCTGAGTCAGAATACCCTGGTGGGAGGTGCCCATCTTTCAGCGGGTTGATAGTAGACAGCTTCTCTCACCTGTCATTCAGGCACCGAAGGTGATATAATGGCATACTTTCCGGAGGAATCACACTCTTTCCATTTGTATCTTGTGATAAAATCATTAAGTTTTTCACTGTGAGTTTTGTTGTGCCTGTGCCCAACCATCTCTACCGCCATCTGGTAGCTAGCTGACAAGAGGAGGACGTTGTGAACTCAGTGTTGCTTAAGCACAGATGCTCAGGGCAATTTGAAATGCCCTGTGGTAAATGGGACGTCCACACAGGGCTGGCAGAAACAGCACAAGACCTGTGAGAGACCTTTGATCTTCTTGGGGATATAGTGGATACCCTTGGATGTCTCAAACGAAACAAGTAGCCTGTACTTGTGCAATGAACTCAACCCACTTTGTATAAAACCTAAAGCTGTCCCCTTCCCCTCTCTAGACACTCACCCACAGTCCCATGGGCCCAGAGAGCGCCTTGAGAATGAAGAAGACCATTACACCAGAGTTCATCAGCTCCACCTCATGACGGGATTTTTAACATCCGGACCTATAACTGCAAGTGACTAGTGACAAGGAGACAACGGCTAAGCATAATATCAACATTTTGTTAACCGTGTTTGCAAAAGCAACCAGCCCCCTTCACCCCTTGCCCTCGCCGCTGGAGCAGGAACTCCCTGGCGGCTGCAGCAGCCTGCACAGAGCAAGGAAATCATCTCACCATGGGGAGGGGGGAGAACGGCATCAGCCTCCTCCTCCATCCCCCCAGCTCCCCGAGGGCAACCCAGGGGCAGGCACGGCCCCTCGGGCTCCCACTGCTCGTGCGGTTGCTGCTGCTGCTCTTTCCAAAGCAGCGGGTGCAGACGTGGCTTGGGAAGCGCTGAGGTCAGCAAATTCCTCCCTCCTGCCCCCACGTTCCCCATTGACGTTTTCACTGACCAGTGTTGATGGTCACAAAAATATCATATGGGCTGTTTCCGAGCTGAGGGCTTTCTCCTGCCGCTGTAAGTGCGTGTGGGAAACACGATGCTTGGATGGGGCGACCCAGGTGACTCTCTCCCAAAGCCTCCAAGCTGTTATGGCGTGGGGTTGCCCCAGCACCTTGTCATTCCAGCACGCAGAGTCGCTGACAGGGCCATGTGTTCTAAAGTCATGTGTCTAATTCTGCATGGAGAGAGATGTTTGGATGGTAAGAACCTGTTCTCTGTCCAAGCCCACAAATCTGTCTCTGCATTTGCAGTATGCAATCATAGAATCATTTCGGTTGGAAAAGTCCCTTGGGATCATCAAGTCCAACCATCTACCCAACTCTACAAAGTTCTCCCTACACCATATCCCCCAACACCACATCTAAACAACTCTTAAACATGTCCAGGGATGGGGACTCAACCACCTCCCTGGGCAGCCCATTCCAATGCCCGACCACTCTTTCTGTGAAAAATTCTTTCCTAACATTCAGTCTCAAGCTACCCTGTTGGAGCTTGATGCACATCTATGGAAATCCACAACCTGGTACATGCGTTTTTACAGATCAAACTTTTTTTTTTCCTTTCTTTTTTAAGGTCCTCATGGGACCGTAAGAAATCACTTGTCCTGTGCAGGGGAATTTCACGAACTTCCAGTCTAGCCCATCCATGGCCATGGCAAGAACAGCCACCTCAGAAGAGGTTGATGCAGGATGCTGTTGATTTCTGGGTCATCTAGAGGTCTAACCTGCAAATCCAGAGCCAAAAGAGACATCCCTGCCTTGGCACCAACTGATCAGAGAGGAGAGGACACAACCATTGTAGGGAGGAGGCTGTGAGGCTGTTTGACTACTGCACAAAATGGTGGAGCACAATGGGTTGTGCTCTTTGCTCTATCTTACTCCTGGATGGAGCAACACACTCGTGTGTGTGTAGAAGTGCACACTTGCTGGGTAATATTATGGGGGGTAATGAAGATTAAAATGAACTAGCATACAATAGGATCAATAAGAAAGTATTAAAATGTACTAGTATAGTCCTTGACTTTCTTTAAGTTTACTCTTTCACCTTCTCCAGTCAGCCAAATTGCCGTGGTAATTAATATATTGAAAAAAACATTTGGGTTTGATGTAATGCTGTGATTTTAGCCTTAATGCATAGTCTTGGCTTATCTAACTACTTGTCTGGAGTCTTGTGACTCTCTACAGCAGATTGATGCCTCCTCAAAGCCATCTGGAAGAAGATCTACCCACTCTTTTTTTTTCCCCCTGCTCTTTTAATTGGAACTGCTGGCTGGCCCTCTGTATCCGAGCAGTACAAAGGCTGAGAAAACAGAGAGGTCTTACACGAAACCATTTGAAAGGGCAGCAGGAGACGTCATCCATTTTGTGTATAGATATGTTTAGATAGATGTGGTAAGCCATGAGAAGTGGATGCCTTGACAGGTTACTTTTCAAAGACTGCTGATTTGCAGTGACCTCTGACTGCTCTGAAAACAGCTGAATTCTGCAGAGTCTGGTAATCTGAGATAGAAACTGTTTTGAAGTCGGTTGGGTGTAAAGAGTCTATTGCTGCCCTGGGTGTCTCAATATCACAAGGAAAAGCAGAGCGGGGAAAAAAAAAAAAAAAGAAGGCTGTAGCTGGAAACTCCCTGGTCTGATTTCGTATGGGACAACTTGCAGTGTCTGCAGGATGGTACCTGGGTGAAAACCACACACCTACACGCTCAGATGCTGTCCATTCCCCCAAGCCAGCCATACGTACTGAGATGTGTGTAAAAACTCCCTGTTCCCCACTGCATGATGCTTCCCAGTTCTGCGGGAACCTCATATAAATGTATTTTAAATGCACAGCATGTTATATACCATGTTGTAGTCACAGTTCTTTAAATTGTAGACTGTGTAGGGAGGCGTAGGAAGAGCACCCTTTTCTTTTACATTTACAGAGTAAAATAATCAAGTTTGCATAATCCTTCCCAGCCTGTACTGTAAGCCTGTTATCCTTCTGTCAGACATGTAGAAGCTCTTGAAATCCTGAAAGTTCTCTTGGCTTTGTATGGTTTTGTTTTCAATGTTAACGTACGGTTAAATAAAACATATTCCCCCTTCTAATAAAGTTTGCCTCATTCTGGGCTACTGTGTATTTTTTAATCTGGGCCCATAAGGCTGCATGATGTTGAACACACTTGGGAAGGAGCTGCTCCTGCCTCTCTGACCAGTCTCAGTGGCCATCCCAGTTAACCCTCCAGCAGGTTGAGTGCACGCTAGCCTTTGTCTGTCTGTCTGTCTGCCTTTGGATACACATCTTTGCGGGATCCCGGTTGCCCTCTCCCCCTGCCAGGCACATCCCATTTTAAGGGCTCCTAAACATCTGCTTCCAGATGTTCACGTGGAGGTTGCGTACAAACTTTCTGCATTTAATGTATTTAGATTGCCTTAAAAACACCACCAATTTTTGTTTATCTGTGCTTGCAGCAGACATGGGACTAGCAGGAGCAGCAGAGAGCTGGCACTGGGGCAGCCCAGGGAGGGTGGCAGGCGTGCAGCCTCCTGGCCACCAGCCCGGGCGAGTAGCTGGCACAGGCTCAGCACAGATGGAGCTTGGCCGGGGTACGGCTGCCAAACCTTAACGAATCTGCACCAAACACGTGCCGAGCAAGATTGTTGTGGGTTTTTTTTTTCTCAAAGGCTTGATAAATCAGGCAGATTTGGAGAAAATGCCTGCCTGTGAGGTGGGAGCAGGTCCCAGCCACGGGGTGCAGGGTGTCATCCTGCTGAAGCTTCTCAGCTGAGTGGCTGAAAGGTTTTCTAACATAAGCAAAATTTATATTTTCAATTAGCCTCGCGCTTGTGCAGGCATCTGGACCATCTAAACATCCAGAAAAAAATCACTCTGAGATACCAATCCAGAGCAGAAAATTTCGGTTGAACTAAACTGATTCAATTTAATTCAGAGCCCCATGTTGGAGGAAGTTAAAGTACCAAAGTATTAGGCTAATTTTCTAATGGTATTCCTAACTCATCTGCTTTAGTGAAAGTATCACATGTGTTTTAAAGCTTGAAACATATTATTCTTAGAGCTGCTAAAGTAATTCTTGATTTTGAATCATTAATGACAGGAGACATTGCTGTGGTTTCCAATGAACGCATGATCAAACTTTACTTAGCGCTTATGATGCCTTTTTTGAGCATGACAAATTTCCTTCTCCATAATAAAAATAATTTGATGGTTATCATTTCATATTCAACAGTCTTGTCACAGAACTCAATCAAACTGACTCGGGGTATCTACAAGCAATTATTGTCAACATGTGCTATTTTTTCCTCTTAATTATCATAGTCTTGGAAGGATCTGGATGTTTGAGGATGGCAGATTTCATGATGGAAAATAACAAACAAACATGCTCCCCACTCCCCCATTTCTAAACCTTACTTTTACTAAGAAATAAAGACAGAATAGTTGAATGTCCTGTTAAGCCCCAGAAACCAGAAGACAAATGAAAGAATTGGTGAATTGTGTATGTTTTTTTTTATCCAGTTTTCTGCTTTTTAAAGCTGTCTCATGAGTTTGATGGTCTTAACACTGCTTTCTGCATGATTGGTATTGGCACTACCGCAGTATATTAATTTCATATGTTAATAGTTTTACAGAAATATGCTTAAGTGCCTAAAAGTACCAAGTGGGAGTAATGGTTGTTAACAAAATCTCATGAACAGGTCTCGGCTGGTTAGAGGCCCCCCCTTGCGATTGGGAAAATGTTGTCTCTGCAATTGTCACTGGTGTCTGGCTCAAGGAAATGATCCCCCCGACGCTGTTCAGACGCGGATCCCAAGCTGGCGTAATTCAGTACAGTCACACTGACTTTGCCAGCTCTTCTGAGCTGTGATTCTGGCAGATATAATCCACATTTTTAAATACAGATATGTATTTTCTTCTGCCATAAGATGAGTCATTTCTAGCCCTGTTTCAACAATGCTTTGATCTTGACTTAAGACAATTGAATTGAATGTAAAATCCTGATTAAGCATATTATTGTTTTCCCCTCTCATTTGTATAGAAATTATATCAGTATTAGAATGTAAAGTTAAAGAAAAGATATTTTTAGAAAAAAAAATAGACTGGAAATTTTGTTTGGCCTAAATTTGTTCACTATTAATTTATGAGGAAATATATGCTATTTTCAATACTGTTTTTTTTTCACTCTAAATACAGATCAGATTTTAGTATTCCCTATATTTTTTGAGAATTTAGTTCAAAGATTTGAGTGGATTTACAGCTGAATTGCCAAAATCTTTTATATTCGTAGATACATACACAGGCTATATCCAGGAGGAAAAAAAAAAAAATAAAAGAAAAAACTTTATTCAGAATAAAGGTCACTTTCATTCTGTTTCTGACACTTAAATTTAATTTTACAATTGTTAAAAACAATGTAAATTCATTACTGACCTTCGAAGGGTGATTTCATTAAGCATATGGGGATCATCTACATTTTAAAAGCAGCCGTTTTTATGACCTGAAGAGTACACACGAAACACTGGGATTTGGGCTGCTTTCTGTAGACAAAAAGGACAAAAAAATCCTTATGACTAAAAATTATTTTTTTTTTTTTGTCTTGCAGTGATTTATCATATTGTAAAAGTATCACCAACATATAAGTCTCACATTCTCCAGTGTATAACAAACATACATGTTTGCTATTACGGACCGAATGAACATGTACCTTCTCAACCAACGATGCTCCACAGAAAGAAACATATGGAGATACACAGCACTGGTAAATTTGTTCTCAAAAGGATACAGATAAAAGCAGATGCTAAGGGGCAATAAATTATACTTTTTTGTACATTTTCTTCAGTCGTTTTTTTTAACCCTCCTAGTTGACACAGAATTTCCTTTGCAGCGTTATTTATTGCCGGCGATGTTGCTAGGCTGCCTGGGAGGGCAAAATGGAAAACTTTGTGAAGTACACTGAGAGAGTGCTCTTTTAAACCAGATGATTTGTGAGTAAGTCTTGGAGGGCTGGGAGTATATTTTAGATATGTTAGCTGTCTTGTAGTGGGGCTTTTATACAGTGAATGAAAGACTCTGGAAAGTGTTGCTTATACACGGAATGTTTACCAGGATGTATTTGAGTTTCTCACCAGTATGTGGGCTGTAATCTCAGCATAAGGTTAAGATCTTCCGTTTCACCACTTGAAGGCTCTATAAATGTTGGAGAGTGGTATTTTGGAAAATGGCTGTTAATTTTGGGTTTGCCTCTTCTTGGAAGTTAATTATTAGAGAACACCGACAACTCTCCTCAGAAAACTAGATTATTACGATGTGTTTCAAGCCACACACCAAAACATTGTAAGCATCAGGAAGCATAAGTCACTTCTGAAAATTTTAGGGCTTGAATGACTGGTCTGGCATGTCCTTTACAGAAAGATTTTAATGGGAACTTTGTCTAACCCGGGTCTGCTATAAACCAACAACCACCAAAGATGCTCAGAGTTCCTAAGAGCAAATGATGCTATCACATACCTCGAGTGTACGTATGTTGAATATGTTTCTGGGTGGACAAGTTTGCATACAGGGACACATGGAGGAGGAGATCCAAGAGATCCCGTGGGTGGGAGCAAGGAAACATCTGGGAAGGACTGGGGGATGGATGCCTCCCAAGGACCAGGGACTTGCACCACTGCCTGAGTGCATCCTCCCTTCAGTCCTCAGCCCAACACCAAGGTGGCAGCTGGGGAGAGGAGGGAAGAGGGATGTTAGGTGGGAAGCCTGGGGCAGGGGGCAGCAGGGAGGCTGGAGGCAGGGGCTAAGCCCACCCTAAGCTCACCCTCCATCTGTGAGCATCTAACCTGTGCAGAACTGCCACAGGGAGGATGAGCAGCAAGGTGGGCTGGTGGCACGTGGGAAATGGCTCATGTTGGTTTGGTAACTGTGCTTTACAGCATATAACCAGAGATTTGCCTACAACACTGTGTAGTAAATCCCTTAACACAGTGGTAGCGAGCAGGTGGGGTTTGGTTTTGTAATTTTTAGCTTCATGAGCACTATTCTTGCCTAAAAAAAGGTCACTTTTAAATACATGATCAGGCATCCTTCCACATACATGCACACACACATTCCTGCACTGTAATTTTAATGTAAAGTGACCAATTGCATTCAACTGCCTGTAGCCAACAAGTATCTCATGGAAACTTGCAAAATATTTTGTGCACCAGTGGTGAGATGAAATATGCCCCAGCAAATCTGAATGAAAGTGTTGTATGGATCTGTTTGAATGCAAAGGACGGGTAAACACAAGGAAATGGGAAATGCATATGTGGGTCTGAGAGCAAGACCTGGACCTGACCTGCCCCGAGGGGAAAAGGTCCTGACTCTGGCACAAATATATGTCTTATGAACCAAGTCCTTTTAAAGTAGTGTTGGTTTTAAAATAGAGACATTTGATAGACTGAACTAAAACTTGAGAGATTACGTTGGGGAGGGATCATTTTGTGTTACTCTGAAATCTGTGCACCTCTTGTGGGTAAATTGGCTTTTTCAGTGGTAGGAACTGCCAAGCTGGCATGCAGCTACTTTGGGCAGAAACTGAGGGGTACCTCCACTGATACTACAGCAGAAAGGGGGGTAGCTTTATGGTACATGTGTACAAAAAAATGCCCCAGAGCCTAGCCCCACTCAGGTTGGTGACAGGTTTGCTACTGACCTCAGTATCAGATGTTTTAGCAGTCAGAATAGTCCCCTGCTTTGGCCAGCAGCGAGGACACAGACCTGAACCTGCTCTGAAAATACGACCAGTGCAGTCTCACACAACATGTTGAGGCTATTTTTATGGGTGAGAAAGCAATGGGGAGGCTTTATACTTGTCTAGAGAGAGGGAACATTTTCATCTATTTGAGCTCTATTTTCAAAGTTGTACGTGGAGAAAAGTACATGCAATTATATATATATAATATAACAAAACCAATATACCATCCAACTTGGGCATTCAGATGAATGTGTTGAATGACTGGAGGGTTGGTAATATGTTGCAAGGTCGTTGGGTAATGTGAAAATTATAGGGACCTCTAGAGATAACCTAGTCCAAGCTCCTACTCAAATCATCCAAATAAATTGAAAATCAATATTAACCCAAAAGGTCAACCAGAGATACTGATGAGATGGAAAACCTATCTGTGGTTCTAGACTTAGAGCAGACTTGCAAATGGCCTGAGAATGGTCATGACTAGCATTCAGAAATTACTTTTGGAAGGGGATATTTCCACCATTTTTATTTTTTTTTTTATTTTAAGACCTGAGTAAGTATTGGAGCCAGTTGATCACCCTGGGAGACGGTGACAGTGGAGGGGTCCTACAGATGCCATCTATGAGCCAGGGGCAGGAGCACACCAGGATGGGACAGGGATGGTTCAGTCTGAGCGAGTTGCTTTTACTGGCTCTGTTTTTGGTGGAGAAAGAAAGCCATTTCCAAAAACCAAATCTCTTGTGCTGAAGATCGGCACCTATAATAGATGAGCCAAACTGGTACCTGGAATGGCTTCTCTGCTTCTCTGATGGCTGCTGAGAGCATTTAAATGACTAGTTCAGAGGTGATGTCCATCCTTCATGTGGCTAAAGTTTGGAGGATGAATCCTGCCTTTCTGTGTTAAAAGATACATTGAAAAAACTCGTGTCTTTCTCAGTACTGCAGTGGGTAGAGAATGAGATAGTGGACTTTAGAGCAATTCTCCCAGAAATGTGCAAAGCTGCAAAAATTCAGAACCTATTTGGGAATCCTCAGCCATCAATAACATAGGCAATAGTGAAATAACAGCAGGACGTTTTACTTTTAAATGCTTCTCATAAAAATGAGGGGAGCAGATTGTTTATATTAACCTTTATGGGAAATGCAATCAAATTGTCCTTGAAAAATGTTAAAGAAGAAAAACATAAGCGTGACTTTCAATAGCCCTTAACAATCTGTGAACCGGCCCGTTGCTAACTGTCACACACAATGTACATTTTGTTTAGTGATTTCTGTTACACTGCCACTCTCTATGAAAATGTTTAAAAGAATAATTCAAGCTGCATGATCCCAGGTGCATAAACATGCGCTCCTCAAGCCAGCAGAGAAACTGCCGAGCCTAGCAGGATCGTCAGACCCACGGGTCAATTCAGGGACTAAGAAAATCATTTCCTATTTCCCTTCATGGATTTGGAGCACGCTGGGATCAGCCAGTCTAGAAAAATAGAAAGAAGCTGTGTCTTCTGCAGCAAAAACAGAAGTGGGAAATGAAAGATGCCTCCAACTCTGGCCAAATCTGTCAAAGCAGGATGGGGAAAATGCTCGGTCCCTGCCGGCCGAGGTTCCTGGCAGCCTTTCCTACCTGCTCCGCAGAGCGGTGCCCTGCCTTGCTGAGAGCAGCCCGAGGGGCAGCCTGGCCCCAGTCCTGCTGGAGGTGGTCAATACCTCACACCGAGCAAGGCTGGCGAGGTCCCTCAGCTGAAGTCCCTCCCTTGAAGTCCTTGGTTCCCTGCTCAGCACTTTTTTCAGGCTCTTGAATTGCTCTTCAGAGGTCTTCAAAGGTACCTACCTTTCCACCCACTAAGCAAATAGGTTTAAGTGGGATTTTAAGCCTTGGAGCATGGCTCTGGGCCTTCATGGGAACGTGAGGTTTTCCATGGACTGAAGCCCCTTCTCCGTGCCTTCCCCTCTCTGGTGGGAGAAGTTAGTGACTGAACAGGTCACGGTTCACTATTCTTGACAGATGAGGTTATAGTCCAACTTGCAGAACCTAAACCAGACCAAAATGCAATTGTTAATATTTGCCATGCTATATGATGTACAATCTTTAAAATTCCTGGTAATTTCCTTTTTCCTTCCTCTCTTTTGCTCATGGCCAAGCTTCTTGCCTGGATGAAACACAACACAGGCTTGGAGTAGTCCCCTGATGTGGGGCAGAGAAGCCCCATAGTGCTACAAGCTACTTCAACAAGCTTGGACAGTCTCCAGCTGGTGACACCACCTTGGCCAGCCCTTGGGATGGGTGGGATGACTCTGGGCAGCCGTATCTGCTTTTCTGGATGAAGAAGCTCAGATAAATCTATGGGAATTTGCTTGGTTTTGCCTACCTGTTTTAATCAAAGATAGTACAAGGGTCCTGCTTTGTCCCCTCTCGCTGTCTTCTGGATTAGGAAAGCTAGGTAGAGACGGTGAAGAAAGGAACATGGTGTCACTGGCCTGCAAATGGCTGCTGAGTGATAAGAAACATGGAATACCTGTAAGTGCATGTGATTTTGAAAATACCGGTAACACTCAGCTTTTTGACTCACGCACAATGTGTAATCTCCGAGTAGTCAGAAATGCGTCAGGTAAGGCTCAGTTTGTTGAAACACCCACTGCACAAGATTGTTCTTAAGTGGGCAGATTTCTGAGGGATTTTTTGGTACTTATAGTCCATTATTCAGAGGCTATGACCATCACTGAGGAGACAAATGGTGAGCATGGATGTCACTCACAATTGCTGCCTCAGCATCAAGGCTCTCAGCAAGTCCAAGTGCTTCTCCTCTGAATCTCCTGGCCTTCCAGTTTCCCATTACACTTTATTTACATATATCAAAAGGCACTTGTTTGCTTTTTTTTTTTTTTTTTTTTACCAGGCAGTTGTTAATGCCCAAATCTTTAAAAAGAAAAATTTTTTTTTCA
>JAOTQQ010000012.1:32338962-32411029 GCA_026546715.1 Gallinago undulata | reverse complement strand
ATATCAAAAGGCACTTTTTTTCTTTTTTTTTTTTTTTTTGTACCAGGCATATACTCCCTATTGGAAATAACCAATCACTTCTCAGTCCAGTTTTGGAGAGGCACCACAAGCTGAGCTCCTCAAGCCTGAGGTATTGGTCTCTATTCTTTGTGCTACCTCTTTTAGACTATTTCTCATTAATGTTCTGGTCTTGTAGCATCCTTTCTCTAAATCCAGTTCTCAAGTGTTATTCCACTACCAGTTACACCAGCCTAACTAAATATGACTGTTTCTTATCTTGTTTAGGAAGTGAACACTTAAGTTCAGTACCTACCTCTTGTTCCTGGCTTAAACCCTGTTCCAATCTGCCACAGCATCCCAGGGGGAGCAAACATTGCTTTGTGAATGACAGCTCTCTTTTCTTCTTCTGCTTGTCCCTCTTTCTTCCCCCTCAATCTCTAGCATTTCCCCTTCTGTTCATTGGGGAGAGGCAGTTACCTTGAGGGTGCTGATGGACTTGCCTGAGGATTCTTAATTCAGTTTTTTTATGGTGTTAGACATTTTCAAAAACTAAGGGTAATATCCATCTTTGTACCTATGACCGATCACAGTTTTATTTTTCCTTTTAACATCCTGCAAAGTAAATTTTGAAAAAAAAAAGGGTAAAATTCAGAAAACCACTATGTTTTAATTATTATATTGAACACAGTAGCAAAGATGACATGGAGAAGAGAAAATAACGTGAGAGAAGAACACCTTATGAACTAATGTAACATGCTTCCATTTCAAAAATTGCACAATGGAAAGGTCTTCGGTTTTCCTTTGGTCCTATGAGTTGTTTGCCCACCTCCTTGCAGCTCAGCACCTACCTGGTTCAAACAATGCATGACCTCTTTGGAAGCCGGACACCCTCACTGGAGAAGGAAAGAAATGGTGTGGTCTTTTATGAAAACGTGCATCATTGAGAAAACCACAGTACCGAAGGATTTCCTCTGTGTAGTATATGTAGTATATGTGTAGTATATGATCTATTCAAAGTCAGACAGAACAGTTTCTTGTATGAATTAACAGGATATTTTTGGTTTCTATGGTATCCAGGCTTTTATGATCTTAGTATAATCAAACACTGCTTTAGTAGGCTTATGCGCTGAACCATATTAGCAGGGGTAAAATGAAACACGTTTGAAAAACTTCACTATTTCAGGTGACCAAATAGCAGAGGAAGGAAGGTTTATCTGTTGTTTCTATGGCCCTCATCTGCTTTACACTGGCAAAACATTGAAAAAGTTGCTTGGAAAACATTAAACATTTCCCCACAGAAATATTTGACTGTTAAGGGAAAAATCCAAGCCCAGAGATTTATGGCTTGAATCCCCTTATCTGGAAACACTCAAGGTTGTGATGGGTGAAGTGCAGGGGGGTTACATCTGTATTATCCTTCAAGAATATGGTTCCCTGCTTGGCTACATCTTCTGTGTGCAATGGGGAGGCTCAGCAAGAAGGGGTGGGCAGATCGTGGGACACATGGACAAGTAGATAAATGTAGAACACATACAACAAACCCCAAACATTATGACACTCAGAGAGGCACTTCATGGCAGAAACATTTCTTTGTTTGTCTATTGACCAAAACCTGATTTTTTTTTCAGTTTTAATTAATGAATAGGCATACTCCAAAGAGCGTAAATCCCTTCTGCAATATATTCTCTTCACTTACAACTTGAAACAACCACAAAGTTTTGGATTCTGACCAAGAAGAAAAGAAAAGAAAGAGAAAGAAGCCATTTTTGAGAATTAATACCTCCCTGACTGACACTGATTCAGTTCAGTGTTCACAGTCTTCTTTCAGCTCTGGGGTGGACCACAAATGCTCAAGCAGCCAAAGAATCAGCAAAAAGTTTTCACAAAAGCAAAGAAAACACAGATGCTCGGGCATGGAGAAAACCATTCAATTTATCTTAGAAAGAAAGAGCTTTGTGACCCCGAAGGATATTTGAGGATTTGTTTTAAATCTTTAGCAACTTGTTCTGCGTGATTTAACAGCAATGGAAGCTCTGTTTTGTTGCACACCCTATTACACTTACCCAAAGTGACCCTGACACTGTTAATATACTTCAGCTATCATATTTTTTTGCAGAGTTTTACAGCTATTGACTACCGGTGAATTGCCGACTGTTGCCCTGACCCCTGGTAGCCCTCGTAGAACCGTCACACGTAGCAGTCACCTGCATTGCGATGCTTTTTGTGGGTGTGATTGAAACAAACGAGTGGCGGGAGGAGCATTAGGGTAATACGAACACAATCTCCGCAAGATTAGCAACAGTATTCTTGACTTCCATGGTTAGTCCTTTACGATTTCCAGTGATTTTGATTTATCTCCTACCACTATGCTCACTTTGGGGTTTCTGGCTATGTTTTCAGGACAAAAATTTCTGTGGAAAAGAAGCATTAAGTCTTTCTCTCACTCATTTAGGTCACAAAATGGAGCTGAGAGAGAAAAATCAGTAGCTATTACCTTGCTAATGATAGCGCTCATCGCATGACAGTTCTCAAACTGATAAGACGTTCCAAACATCCACAGAAAAGGCAAAGAGGTTTTTTAGTGCCCCGGCTCTGTCTCTGCAGCTTGCACATGTTTTCAAACATAATTTCATGCCTGCTTTCTGACAGCTCATTAAACAAAGGCCTCTTGGTACATATAGTGCCCATCTTCCTGCTGAGATTGTAACATATTTATGGTGTTTGCAGATTGCTGGCTGTTTGCTCTTCTACTTCACAGTGTCCTGCCTGCCAAATGCTTATCAGTCTAGCGAAGGTGACAGTTTTCCCCATTTGTGTAGGTAGGAATGGTCTTGTGTTTGACCCTTGGAGGCAAGAAGCAATATGATTAGAAGAAGCTCCTGCAAGCAATAGATAAAAGCAATCACACCGGGAGAGACAGCAAGGAAGAGCTCAAGGGAGGAGGCTGATGTTGTGGAAGCTGATAGCTTGCATTCAGGGAAAGTGCTGGCAGTTAGTTAGCTAGACAGCTGGTAACATCCAGACCTTGTGGGATTTCAGCTTCAGACAAAGCAAACAAGGATTCAGGAGTGTTGAGAAGCTATCTGGAGCGGTGTACAAGGGCAATCAGAGCTACTCACTTCTAATTATCTGCCTCTTTCCTGCCATTAAACTACCATTATTATACATTCAAACCAATAAAGTTTTGTGAATTTAGCACCTTCTATTTTCTTTAAAAGCTAGTGCCAAAACCCTGCTTTCCTTCCCAACAGAACAGATGAAGACATCTTTAAGCCAGCCACTACCATTCATCCATCTGTCCTTGGAGGGTGGCAGGGGACTAAGAGCTGGTTTCTGCTTGTACCACCACCGGCAGCTGAAGTATCTGTTCCACTTCACCGGGAAAACAAAAGGGGCTAATTGGATTTTGTTTTTAAGAGAATTTTATTTTCTTTTTTACTTTTTGTCGAGCCTATTGCTTAGTCAGTATTAAAAGAAAATGCAGTGGCAGCTCCCTTCAGCTGCCAAAACCTCATCAACACAAAGGAGCCTTTGAGCAGCTGTCAGACAGGATTATGATATTGATCCTAACTATGTGCATGCTCCAGGAAAAGGAGCATCTCTTTAACTAAAAGTCAGAGGGTGACAGATAATGAAAGACAAATATTTTGCAGCTCGAAAGATGTTTCTGTCCCCACATTAGGAGAGCTGCCTAATTATGGCTGAGGGAAGAAGCAGCACCTGTGTGTGTAAGCTGCTATCTAACCTTGGACTCTGAGCTTTTTGTCTCTTACAAATAAACAGGTACAGAGTGAGTCCCAGCACGAACCTAAGAGTTTGAGAAACATCCATTCCATGAGAGAGTGATGTGTGTGATTTAATAGGCAGCTCTTCCCTCTTTGAGTCAGCAGCAAATCAAGAATTTTAGGACTTTGCCAAGGAGGGTGACTTTGGGATCAGAAAGAAACTCAAGTCTCTGTACTTCTGGTTGTTAGTGACAATATGACATTGTTTATAACACCAGTGAAGTCGAATCCTGGATCAGGCTCCCCAGTGGAGAGATTGGTGATGGTTTGGGTTTGAGTACAGATAAAATGAGATGGGATTCAACAGACTAAATGCATCCCATGGCACACATCTCAAGTAGGAGAGAGGAGTGATAGCTTATGTTTCTAAATGTTGTCCCAGTTCTTTCCAAGTCTAAAGTTAGATAAGGTGAATCCCACCCACAAGGACTCAAAATCCAGTATTTCAACATAGAATTGAATAAGTGAGAAGAACCTTTTGCTTCTGAGGATGTGTAGACCAAAGCTGAATCTACACATACACTAGGAAAGTCCTAGAGAATCAAATACCACATTTGCTTGCTTATTCTGTCACCCATCACGGCTGGAAGAGAGTAATACTGGTAGTCTGATAACATGGGTACATGATGGACACAACATGGGTTTTGAGGGCTAAATCTGAAGTGAGATAATGAGGATTTGGATGGCTTTTAACCTTATTTTTAATTGTTTGGGGCCTTTTTTATGCACTATAACTGCCATTTTATGTACAGTGTAAACAGCCCATGGATGGATCTCTATTCATTACTGCCATAGCCACTGAGAGCAACTGCAGTCTTCCGAGCATCCCCCAGATACCCCAGCCATCTCTCCTCACTACCTGACTGCATAACCCCAGCTGCTTGGGCTCCAACTCCTGTCACAGAGTGGTAGCCTCTTTTGCCTAGATATTGCCATGCACGTGATAAGACATACTAATAACAAATAAATTATGCCCTGAGTTACAACCCCCCTCAAGGCAGAGTGTAACTTGGGTCAGAATCTGCATTCAATCTTGTAATCTTGGGCTTTCCAGATACTTCTTTTTAGTCTCATGGGTCCCCAGGAAAGTCACTTAGCTTCTCCATGACTCATGTTCCCCACCTCTGCATAGCAATTATGGTTTCCACCTACTGTGCAAGAGATGGGAAGGATTTGTTGCTCAAGTATCACAGAGCCAGGAAGAACGGCCTGAAGAAGTGCTGTGACAGCAGTACTGCACAATGCTGTGCAAAAGTCAGTGAAATGCTTTGGTTCACAAGGGGTGCTAAGATTATATACTTGTTATTTAAGAAAATATCTTAGAGAATTTTCTGCTACTAAAGACTGTGGCACATCACAAAACACAGCTTTTTTTTTTCTTTTTTTTTTTTTTCAGGAACAAGCAGGGAGGCTATGTTTTACATAACTGGCCCTGGATCCTTCCTAGTTGTTGCAGAACTGATGGTAAAGAAAATGTTATTTCGGTGTATGTTTTTCCCTGTGTAATGAGCTACCACATCACTCAATTTTGTTCTCTGTAATACATCAAAGCAATGGGAGTGCATTAAGAACCAAATGAGGGTCTTGGCCTCTCATCTTAGTTTTATCTCCCCCAATAATAATGAAGCTGGGTAACTTCCTAGAAAATAACAAATTGATATAAACAGCCCTGGTTTGCCAGCTACTGTCACTGCTGATGGATAGTACTACAGCCTGAATGGGTTGTCCACACAGCTATTTGTCAGCACTGTCTGCGAGGAGCTCTGTGATAACATACTGGGCTAAATTCACTCTCGTGTCTACAAAGGAATAAAAAATGCCTCATTTGAGTCAATAGGTGTCACACAGAGTAAACAACAGCAAAACCAGGATGCTGTTATATTGCAGCCTCACCAAAAAGACAACCCTGCTGCTGAATAGGTTGCTACTAATTTAGATGCCTGGGAACCTGGGTATGTGCTACTAAGGTTAGTTCACTGTTGGTATTTTATCTTTCTGTCAGAAGACTTAAATATGTTTGCTGCTTGCATGCACACACAGAAAAAGTGCATTTTGCATTAATCACCTACATTTCTATTATTGCTTGTGAACGTCGTCGCAAAACTGAAAATGATCATTCCTCTCCTTGTAATCTTATTTATGTCACTGGATAAATTTGTTGTGGTGTAGACATTTCTTAAAAAAATAAAGGAGTGTAGAAACTTGCTGAATTTCTATGGCTCAGAGCTCTAAACTGAAGCCCATTTGTTGCATGACTGATCAAAACGGAGAACGTGCAACACTGGAGCTAAGCAAACAAAAGAGATGGCTCTACTTATGTGTGGCCGAGCACTCCTGTTATACCACACATCTCCTGGTATACATCGGGTTTCCTTTAAAAACAAATAAATCTCTTTATACTATAAAATATATTCATCAAAATAATGAATTATACAATGTTGGATGTAGGATCATCCCACCCCATCGGTATTGCAGACAGTTGTCAACCTCTTGAAGGGAGGAAGGCCCTTTGGGTGCCACAGGTATAGGAGCACAGTGACATGTAGCTGTTTCTAATGAAAGGCAAGGCAACTTCAGCAGCCGTGGGGGAAGACACCAGTTCCCTCATCCCCTCATTCTTTCCACTCTTTCCATTAGGCCAGTCCCTCTACAGAAAAACAAGGACTAGCTGTTTCAGCTGATGGTGAAACATCTGGCAGGCTCTCTTAGGAATACTTGCAGGATAACACGTCCTCATGTTGTCACCAACACACTGGCATGGCAAGAACCTCAGCTTGGAGACAAATGTCAGAAGGGACGTTTTGTGCACTTTCAGAAAGCAAAGGTCAGATGGGATGTTTTGTTCATTTTCAGGAGGCATCCTTCTTGTTTTGCAGGATGTTTCCTTGCATGAGATTCCCAAGGCAGGATGAATAACTCTTCTTCTTCACCAGCCTAGTTATGGCATAATGCTGCCAAAGGCTTTTAGGTTGCTGTTCCTAACATTCAGAACCCAGTTTTAGTGCTATTACTATAGCATCTCCTTATTCCTGAGCATCTGTGGTGGATCATGACACCGTAAATATGGAGGAGTCTGAGGACTGTAAAGGAAAGAAGTTATTTAGGGGATCCCTTAAGTATATTTGTGGCCAAAGACTGCTATAGCTTTCACCCAGGCTTTGAGAGTAAACACACTCATAGAAAACTCCATAGCTTACCGAGCCCACCAATTGCCACAGCTTCTCAGAAAACCAGGTGACCCAGGATCAAGTACAGAGAAGTGGATGATCTGGCCAGGACTGAGATAGCATCTTAATTTTCCCCATCTCTTTTTCCACTTAGAAGTCCAAGTGTGACTGACATTATGCCCTCAGGCAGTTGTCATGTCGATTTTAATGAAGAATAAATGTTCCAGACTTTTTGTTTTAGAGAGGCTGGAATGACAAATAAATTGCCGCTTTTGATAATAAATTGCTCTGTACTACCCGGGTAGTATATTTGCTCCCAGAATTAGTCTAATTCAGTTGTCGAGTACAAGGCTAACCACACATGGTTCACGGAGCCCGAAAAGGCTGTCACACTGTGTATCGTGTTATCTTAATTGAGGGAGTCGAAGTGAAAGGCTGAAATTTGATCAGTTGTTGGATTAGGAGACTATGTGAGGAGAAACAATGACCCAGAGTAAAATGGATACCTCAGTACTAGAAAGGTTATAGCTTGACCACACACATTCTTTAATAATGCATTTCCAACATAAACAGAGCCACAGGCACTTGGCATAGAAGACAGCTTCTCTTTTTTGCAGGTCATCAATATATCATGTTTACATTGTCAGGCTGGTCTCAACAGTGTTAAATTATAAATTAGACTCAGTGCAAGTAGAGATGTAAACACTGATCTGTATACTATAGCAGCCAGAACACCGGCTAAGCAATTCATCCCTTTCAGGTAAAGATTTTAATAGGAAGCTTGGGAAAAGCTGGGCTCTGGAAAAGTTTCAAAGAAAGTGTTTAAAGGTGTTATTGCTCTAGATGGAGCACCACTTGGGAACAATTTCAGTTAAGCGTCATTTCGTAAAGATGTCCTTGGAGTAGCTTACATTCAGTACAGAGTAAAACTACAACTGTCTCTTAAGGACAATCATCTGCAGCATACAATATTGACACATCAAAATGCCAGTGACAGCAATGGTGACAAGGGCAGGCTATTCTAGCTTTTTACATTAACATATGATGACAGTCTTCAAAATACCCAGCTGGAAAACAAAGCAATTGCTTTGGGAATGCAAAGAAGTGCAGGCACCAAAAACATCTGGAGAAAAACACAAATATTTTCTTTTTGTATTGTGACCTGTAGATGACAGCAGAAATCCCTTGGTCTCCCTCTCCAGCAAGCTGATTGAAAATTTAATAAAAATATTTCATGAAAACTTACTGTAATGTTGACACTTGGTTGATACTTTAGAAAAAGAAAATGATAAAAATTATTTTATAGTCTTATACTAATATTATTATGTGTTTTATAATATTATTTTTATATTATTAAAAATTGTGAGGCACCCACTGGCTGCCCGCCGACAGAGCCGGCGTGAAGTAGCAGCATGGAGACGGCACAACGCTGCATAGCTGACCTTCTGCCGCCCCCACATCTTTTTGATGGCCAAATCCTCTGACGCACCGAGAAGAGTAATTTGGGCAGCTTTGCTTGGCGAGGCCATTCCCCGTCTGCAGCTTGGGAGGGAGCGGGCTCCAGGGCAGGCTCAGTGTGCTGGAACGGCCAAGCAGCCTGTGCATGTGGTCACTTGTAAAGTGCCATTTCCCTTAACGTGAGCATGATACAGATGCCGAAAAGAAACAAACGAGCCTTCCAGGCATCCCAGCTGCTACGGATGTGCTGAGCCTGTTGTAAAAGCGACGTAAAGTGGTCCTCGGTGGCCTCCATTTCTTCTTCATAAAGGACACTTGTGTTTGTGTAAGCCTGCTCATTTCTGCTTCTTCAGTTCCTTGACAAAATAATTTTGTTTTACTTCTTTCATATGAGGGCAAGAGCTGTCTCATACTTGCTGGTCCCAAAGCTGAAAACCGTGTAAGCCCCAGGGCAGAGGCCAATACACGTGACCAATGTCCTACGTACCCTCCAGGCTTCAGGGTCCCTTTGCAGATCACTTGTTGAATCATACAGCATTGCTGCACTTTGAGCTGTCAGTGTTTGAAGAGCAAGATAGGTTTTCATTTTAAGACTGTAACTCTCCCTACTTATACCTGGCATCTGCCAAGACAGGGAAGCAAATTCTAAACTTAAAAGAGCTCTCTTGGGAGAATTCCTCTCTGGTGAAGGGAGAGAGCTTTTGGGAAAAAGAAGGGCAAATGTCATCATGTTTAGGGTTCATTGTCCCTATTTTCAAATGAGAGCACTGCTATGATTATCTCTGAGGTCCTGGATCAAAATGGGAAGCAGACTTCACACCAGTTTTTCTATGGCCAATGTGCTGTCATGAAACCTCAGCATGAACTGGATATGCAGCCCTGCAGCAGGGACGTTTGTACATCTACAAAAGTTTAGAAAACATAAAGCCTCTAGCTTCAAAGTCAGTCTAAAAGCTGGAAAAATCTAGTCCAAGCCAAGAGATATGGCTTCGAGATATTTTCTTGGGGTAAGGCTGTCTGGCAGGAGGATGCTGAAATTACTATTGATTGTTAATACCTATTTGCATCCTAATGGGACAGAAGGTCCAGCCAGGATTGGGGTCTGTTCTGTTATCTGATAGGCACACACGCGTTAAATCATACTCCTTATGCCAAGCTGATTCCAGGTATTTTATGGGATTTTTAAATTCATCTATGCATTTTATATCATGTCAGCCAAATCAAAGGAGGCATAACTGATACAGGAAAGGACTAGCGCACGCCTGACCAGTACCTTGAATTCCTGGGTGCTTCTTAACCTGTTTTGCTTGATGCATCACAAAATGTAAAGTACTTGAAAGAACTTTTCTGAAATTCTGGTTTGGGGAATGTATGGATTTATATCACATTTTAGCTTGTTCTATACATTTTCCTAAGATTTTTTTTTTTTTCAGCTAAGCCAATGATACTGCAACTTCAATGTGTTTTATGATACTCAAAACACAGTCCCTCTTTCTCCCTTCCCCCCATTCAAACCAACAAACTAGCCAGTGAGAATTTAAATAAAGAAAGAGAACCCTCTATACTTCCCGTGATCGCTATCATCTGTCTGACAGAGGTTTGGATCAGTTATGTTTGCTTTGCTTTTATTTTACCCCTGACTGATACTAAAGTTAATTGGAAGGGTTTCTGGTGTGTACAGGAGACTAGGAATATAGAACTGTTGATAAGCATGATTTTGGATCCTGACTTCATGTCCACATTTCGGGGGGAAGTTGTGCTGAAATTTGCAATTGAGGCAATTGTGGCCATTCTGCCTGTAAAGGCAGAGCTCAAAGGTGAACCCATTTTCCCCAGTGATAGTCTTTTCCTGCCCAGGAAGCCAATTTATCCACTTGTGGCTGGAGGCAGGGTAATTGCCAGCCCGCAGGCAGTGTGGATAATCAAGGAGTTTGGGCCCTGACCTGAATTTGCGTGCCGAGCTAGCATCCTGGTACAGACACAGCCTGTACCCACAGGTCAGGAGCAATTTCACTTTAACTGGCTCAAATGGTTGCCACAATGCTGATTTGCAGGAAATAGTATCTGCTTGGTCCTTGTGAAAATCCGCTTTATATAATCTGAATAACTTTTCAGGAATTAGTTTTTGAGCATGTGATTTTGCTGCTCGCAGACATGAAGAAGCAGATTTCTGGGCACATAGAACCACACATGGTTGAGGGAAGCTGGACTACAATCCCCATGGAAATTGGGCTCAGAGTAACAAGGTGGGTGAGATCTCCCAGCTGTTCAGATTGCTATTGATCCAGCTGGGAATCTGATCAAATATATTTGTCTTTATTACCGACATAGTGAATGGGTTGGATGGGGAGCTGATTACATTTGCTACTAGTCACGCTGGGGCAAATCTTAAAGTCCCTGAAATGCAAGTGAATTATACTTGTTCAAAGCCTGTGGCCCTTTTGGAGTTTAGCCTACTGACCAATTTGTTGTAATGCTTTATAAAAGAGTCTAAATTAATGTTTGGTGAAGATAGGGATTATTACTTGCCCCCAAATCACTAAGTACTAGCATCATGCTACATGGAGCATCAGCAACCTTTCTTATCCTATGGTGTGGAGCACTCAACTTCTTCCATGCAAAATAATTAAGGACTATGCAATAACAGCTGAATGCTGTATCATTATTTTCTAAATGTAAAGTTACAGACACCACAGTGAGATTAAGAGGTAGGAAACAAACTACAGCTGTAAGAGCTTTGCAGAAACCTGAAGAAAGAAACACATTCCTACTCACAAAAATAGAACCTACCAACCTTATAAGCTCAACAAGACCTTAATAAAAACCAGTGGGCAGCAGGGGCTGGGTGACAACCGCAGAGGTCACCAACGCTTCCTCTTACCAGGCATTGTTATTCAGCGGTGTCCGTGAAGTGAGATGGTAGCACAGGGCCAGCTTCCCAGAGGTCACAGTAGTCACCATGTTGGAGCTGCATCAAGGGATGGTGGATCAGAGAACTCTCCTTTCCACTTTGCAGACAGGTCACTGGTGGGATTTATACAAACACCAGTGTAAGACAAGTATTTAACTCCCCTGAAAGTAGATATGATTTTAAATCAATAGGAATTAGGCACCTACCCTGCTCTGGAAACTTGGTAAAATCCCATAAAATGAGCATCAGCCCCAGTGACTGTGTTAGACCAGTAGAGATGCTGTGCCTTCAAAAACCTAATCCTGGCAACCTTTCCTCAGCTGGGCTGTCCTGTAATGACCACTGCAGATGGTATAAACACCTGCTGCTTGTCTCATCTCTAATGCTGATAACCTTTGCAAGCATGGCATTGACTTTCAGCCCGGTGCAGTGAATTCACTTTATTGCACCCTGTGTCCCAGCTTTCAGGCAAGCCCACGTTGCCCAAGCATTTCCATGCTTTCATTTTCTTGTCTTCCAGGTCCCTGCCAATTGCTGCGTGATGAAGGGAGAGCCTCGATAATTCTTTGCCTAGATCCACCTGAGTTTCACCCTCTCTGCAGCTGTGATCCCCAGGGGCTTTCCAGAGTCCCCATTATCCCTGTTCCCTTGGCAGCTGGAGAGGTTGCAGCCCACCCTCCCACCCATCTGAGCCAGCTGCTCCCCAAACCCCTCCTGCCGCCAGCTCCAGGGACCAGAGCATCTCCATCTCCTTTAACTACATATTAGTTATAGCCTCCACCGTAGAAATACAATGAATTTGGCATGAAATGACAAAACAGAGTTGTTTATCACTCTATAAACCCTGGAGGGCCAAATGGTTTTGACACTCAGGCGGTGCAGTGATTACAAATGGAGCCTTTGGGCTGCAGCAGTCCCAGGGCTGCTGCTCCCTCTCAGCGATACAGCCTCCGCCGGCTCTCGCCTTGCCAGCTCCTCGCAAGGCTCTTTTCTACTGTCCATTTTACTGCCGGACGCGGGTTTCAACTTTGTGCTTGGCCTCTCCCGTGGGTCCCTCCATAAACTCTGGAAACAGGGTTTATGGAAAACAGGAGCAGGCAGTTGGACGTCTGGCATGCCGGGACGGAGCTGGTGTGCCATGGAGGGGTCGGGGGGGGGGCCTCAGGCACGCAGATTTCTAAAATGAAGCTCAGCACTTGTAATCCTAACCCTTTCTTTTGGTTAATATGACTTTTGTTTGTAAATCCAGCAGAGTGGAGCTATGGCTTTCCTCCAAAAACCTCAGTCAGTGGGTAAGATTTGGCCTTTGGACTCCTATGGCAAAAATTAACATGTTCTGTTCTTAAAATTGCACAACAAGTAATTTAACTACAAATACTTTTTTATTTCTTATGCATGCAAAAAGAGCCTTTTTGGAAAAAAAAGTGTCTTTAATTTTCACTAAATCGTATTTAATATTAAAGCAAAGAAGCTGAATACCTGCTCTGTATCATAAGAAGGGGGGGAAAGCTTCCTTATAAAGTCCTGCACAGTCATTAAAATCAGGAAAGCAATTCCTCTAGCAAATCTCATTCCTTCAGTTGTATTTCCTGTCACACTTATGCTATTTGTTTATGCACTGGGGGCTCTTGTTAAGAAAACGGCTAGTGGGTTAATGGAGAGTTCTCAAATACTTCTCTTGTGTGGCTGAGGTCCCTCTGGGATCGATCTAATTGTTCCTACAATGAAAACGGTACCATCTTAAGGTTCTCTAACTCAGATAAACATCTTTAATCACTTTCATGTTGAAATAAAAGGAGCTTGGGAATGTGAAACTTTAGTACACTTTGATTCCTGAAAAGAGAACTTGGGGACACATTGCAGATACATATATAAATCATCTTGCTAACATTAGAGGAAGGGTTTCCTATAAGGCTTTCAGGATGCTTTAATGTAAGTAGCTCCTATTATTGCAGCTAATATATTTTGCACATGTGAGCTGCTCTTTGGATGCCGGGAATGCAGCTGTACAACTTCAGCTTCACTCTGAAGCTGAAACTGGTCATTATCGACTGTGTTGTCGCGTATCAGCCTGAAGACAAATTCTGAAGTTTAACTTAACTGGAGGCCTGCCAAGCGGTAGACTCAAGCCAGGGTCTGTTCTCCTCTCCATATGCAGATGGGACTCCCACCAACATTAATGGAGAAAATAATAAATATCCTAACAAACTCGTAACGAGTTAGGCTGGTATTGGGCTTAATTATCCGTGTTCGTGCCAAGGAACGCCTATGCCAGCAGGTGCTCCTGTAATAAGTTACCTGGCACGTACTGTCACAGAAAGCAGCAAGGTCTCTTTTTTAATGTTTATTTTTTATTTTTTAATGATAACCGTTTAATCCACCACTGGAGCTAATTAGTAGGCATGGCAAAAAAAAAAAAAGAAAGAAAAAGAGCTGTACTGCTGCTCCACGCCTCGTTTCTCCTGCTTGCACACAAATGATGCTATTAATAGTGGAAACCAAGCATCCCAGTTTGCCTCCGGGGCCGTGCAGCGCAGCTGAGGAGAGGCAGTGCCGTCGCCGGGTACCTGCCTTCCCTGCACACACAGCAGCACTGCCCGGCTCAGAGAGAAGGAAAAGGTTGCTCAAAACACCTCTCAATTCACAACTTTGTGCGACAGGCAGTAAAAGAGAGCATTTAATTGTGGGTCTTTGGAGGAGAAGGAAAATCTGAGTTTGGCAGGACTGCAGCCAAGGTCCCTGAAGGGACAATAGCGTTTCCAGAGTGTGCGGGAGATGGAAAGCGGGGTCCCCAACCTTTCCTATTCATTACTCTAATAAGCAAGTTTACCCACTCCAGCAAAGGACACGGTGAAAACGTGTTTTCTCCCATTAAGTGCTGTGGCATGGATAGAACCAGGTCCTGTCCCCTTTTGTTCCAGTGCCTCATCATTTTCTTTTAAGTGGAGGAGCAACATTAATCCATTTTAAATGTTATTCTCTTCCTGCAATAAAATAGGACTGGTTTATTTCAACATACTAGAAAGAGAAATCACAGCCCTTCTCACACCTTAGGAGGGTTTTGTGGTTTTGTTGCATCTGATTATTGCTGCACATTCAGCATTCTCAGGAATTTTACTGCTCCTTTCCATTAAACTTATTTTTACTGCATTTCTTATGTAAAGAACATATCTGCAGGCAAATAAACACAAAAGTAGAACCTAGCAGCAAGTAAAAAGTCTTAGGAAGTTCACGTTCTAGAAGTTTTGTTCCATTTTGACCACTTCTACAGTCATTTATTTTTCTTTCTTTATTTTTTTTTTTTTAATAAATGCTATATTTTCAAGGCACAAAAGAGAAATGTTATAAGAGACTTAACGAGCAGTGCTTAACCACTTGCTACCTCAAATTCATTTTTAAGGTTTCCGTTTCCTTGGGAATTTCTGTTGAAATAATTTCAGTGATTGCTTCAGGACACGAGGGGGGCCGTTACTCAAAGGGGAAAAAAAGCAGTGTGTTGTCTGCAGCATGACAAAGAAAATTAGTCACATAGGTATCATTTACTGGTTTCCTTTCATGGAACCCTCTATTTACATAGAATATATCCATCACACACACCCCAATATTTTCTGCGGGTTAAGACAAACTTGGGGCATTGTAGTAGCCCCAAATAAATCAGCTCTCTGGTGTGGCCTCTTGCCTACTGGACATTTACAAATTTAATGTTCTTCCAGCTTTGAGTCCAAAATCAGAAACCTGTCCTTCTGGCTACTCTAATGATTATAGCTACTTTTCCTAAAGTGGCTCCTGCTGAATTACTTTAGTTAGAAATTTTAGTTTAATATATATTACTTATTACGGTCAGCTGATAATACTACCAATCCTTCTGTTTTAGTGGGCAATATTCCAGGTTTCTCATTGAGATAAACTGCTCAGTCTTCGACCTCGTAGTTTATCCACTTCAGAACCAGATTATTGTCTCATAAAACTGTTGAGATGGTGCAGTTAATACTTGCTATTTTTTTAGAGGCCAGAACCATAATCTTCACCATAAAGATTTAAGTCCTTTTTACATGCTTAAAGTTTTCAAACTATGGGTCATATCCTACCATTGATTTTTACGCAAAACTTCCAGTGTTTTTTGCAGTAATTGGGTTCTTTCCTCTTGTGATTTCACACCACAGGATCAGAATGATGCAATCACATTCCTAATACAAATTTATGAACTTTGTATCATCAAATTGGTGCTATAAAACAAAATCATTTTCAGTCCAAAGGGCATGTGTGTGTATACTTGACAGACCTGTGCATCATTCTGCAAGCAACCATTTTTCTTAATATCAGCCAGCGAAACAAAGTTATATGTGAGTGATGTTGCTATTATTGAACTGATGGTAAGCCCAAGCGCTGTGCTGTTCCCTCCCTGAAATCATTTGATACAACAGTGGCGTTCCTGTTCAAACACTACAAATCAAAAGACACAGACTCAACTTCAAAGGGAAATTGAAATGTCCAGATGAAAGTCGAGATGAAAGACCAGATGGAAAGACAAGTTGTGCCTTGCTTTGGCTCATCAGATAAGTGTGGGACCAGGTGCGTGTTTGAGTTTTCTCCCATCACAAAAATAAAATCTTCACTCTTTTTGGGGGGTGGGGAGTGAGGTTCCTGCGGACGTGCAGTTCCATCGCCCCATCTGTAAAAGTTCTCTCTTATTTCAGTCCTCAAAACAAACAAAAGTTTATGAGAACTGAATCCCATTTTCCTCCTTTTATACCAATTACATGTGCACTTTTATGTTTGTTTCCTGTTTCTCTTAAGGCAAGCAAAAATAAAGCAGACTTGTGGAATGGCAGATAATTAACATGTAAAGATGAAAGGGAATGGAAAATTAAGCATCCATTTGAGAGTCCTCTGTGACTCAATGCTGGCTGCTTTGAGCAACCTGGTCTAGTGGGAGATGTCCCTGCCCATGACAGGGGCTTGGAACTGGATGATATTTAAGGTCCCTTCCAACCCAAAACATTCTATGATTCTGCACTCCCTCAGGATAGACCCTGGGAAACACCTGACCTGGACCAGCGAGATGGCATATAAATTCAGGATAAACCTTATCTTAGCTCTGCCCTGCTTCCCCCACAGCCCTGCATGTGAGCAGCCTCCCTGCTGTCCTGCTGCTGACTACCTTGAAACAAGGGGCCACAACAGTGTCTAAAAGCATCACAGAACAGAGGAGCGTTAACCCTTCTCACTTTGCTCTGAGATACCATCAGTAAGGAGCGGGAAGATCCCAAGGCTCTCTGAAAGGCGTGTGCTCCCAGGCAGTCCCTCCTGCATAGTGTTACTTCCCTGGGTAAAAGGCTTTGCCAAATGCTAAAACCAGAGAACCAAAAGTTAGATTTCTGAAGATTTCTGAAAAAAATGCACTACTTTGTCAGTAAAATATCAGATCACAGAAAAGAGGTTTGGGATTTTGTAGAAATTAAAAAAACACCTTGCAGCAAAATTGTCTTTGCTGATAAGAAAAAACCCCAACAGATTTCCAGAGAGCTACAAGAAATCTGTTATTCTTAAATTGTATTCCTAAGTTATGTGCTCTTGGGGATACTATTTACTTTAGCTGCTATAACTATTATCTGTCACCCTCACTTACATGAAGGAGGAGACCAAAGTTGCCTTTCAGCCAAAAGAAAGAGGCAAAACGGTCACTAAAGATATTCAATTTTGTCTTAGCAGGATTTAAACTGAATCCTGGCAAAGTCCCACCAGCAATAGGTGCACGCAGGCACTGGGCTCTGTCTGAATGGGGTTTACCTCCACCAGATTTTGCCTTCTGAAGACTGGGTGTGCCCAACAAGTTGGAATGGCTCTGCCAATATTTGGTCTAAAAGAGTTAGTCATATCAGAGGGATTTCAACCCTTGCATACCTCTCTTGGGACAGGATAAATCATCTCCAGGAGATACCTAGCTCCGCCCATTGACTGTAAAAAGAGCTGAGATGTCTAGTTTAGACAAGACATAAGTACATTAGATGCTATTTAAAAAATAAAATCAAGTAAGATGAATTCAATAACAGTTCTGTGATCAATACATCATCTTCTCCCTAAATTATGTCTTTGTCTAAGAGGTTTTTATAAATTCTAAGACTGTCATAGAGTTTATAGCAAGAAACTTTCATTGTGTCTCTCAGAGTGATTTCTTCAGTGGTAATATTTTTTTCCTTAGTGCACAGTACCAAGAAAAGAGTTAGTCTCCCTTTTTTCTACTGTTATTTCATGGTCAGTAATGGATTGCAATTTATATTTCATCTTTCATTTTGTGTCTCAAGTCACTGATCCATAGACATTGACAATCCTTGACTGCAGAGTTGTAAGTAATTCAGAACCCGTAGCGCCACGTTTCACAACCTGACCCTTCCTAAATGGATTGTAACCAATGATCTTAACACTCTGATCAAGTAAAATTTTCCCCCTATTTTCATTAGGGCCATCTTGAAGTTGAATATATGCTCATAAAAGATCATTTCCAGTTCCTTCTGTTATTGCCTAGACCCCTGGCATTAGTGTACAAGCAATTAAAGAATTTATTCTCTTGATGTCCCCGGGTGTCTTGATTAATTTTGTTCCTGACATATTAATTTTTGTGTTAAATGAATGTTCATTTGTCTCCTCTTTTTGTTCTCCCCTTTTGTGCTTAATTTAGTGCTCTCCTGTCCAGGTTAAGCAGACTGCACTTGGAGAAGATTGCTTCTGCTGCTGCTGAGGTGGAAACCATCCAAATGACACCAGCCTCTTCCTACAGAGGTGGGGCCCCCAAAAACCAAGGACTCCTCCTTTGTGCCCTTTGTATACACAGTAGTTCACTTTAGGATCTTTAATTGTTGACTTTGTTTGCTCAAAGAGTAAAAAGGTTCTCCAATAAAATAACCTGGGCATTTGTCTCCTGCGGACTGTCCCAGGCTAGGCACCAACCTGCTGTTTTTTACTAGGTGGTAGTCATTCCCATACATCAGACTGAGGAAATTCAGAGCCAGTGTCAATAACATCATTGCTCAGTGTGAAACAACATGCTAGCCTATCCCACCCTCTAAGAGCTCACCATGGACTTGGAGTAGACTGATTTCAACGGAGCTACTTCTGTAGCTGTTAGTTGGTGAGGTGGACCTTTCCCTTTGGTTATGCTTTAGTTTAGAGTGATGCAAATTAAGAGTCCTTCAGCAGAAATCTATGCAGTTACTCAAGTGCACAAGTGGTGTTATGAAGATGTTGTGATTTGAGCTGGACTGAATGAATGACAGTGAATGAAGGACATATGTTCTCTTTAACATCTCTCCCTTCTTCAGGGAAGGGAGAGAAAAATGAGAAAGAGACAAACTTAAAAAGAAACTACACTAATGAAATATTAATAATGATAAAAAAAGATAATAATATTAATAAGAAAGTAATGAAAAATACACATTATATACAAAATCCTTATCAAGCTCCCAGGATGATAATCACATCACCAGCAGGCACTGGGAAAGGCTCAGATGGGATGTTGGATTCAGGAACCAGATTCAGAAACGCAGGGATAGGGTTCAAAGGCAGGTGAACAGAGCCCTCCTCAGACACTGGCCATCGAAAAAAGACCACTGACCCCCTTGCTCCCTTGGCTTTTATAGTGAGCATGATGCAGATGGGATGGAATACCCTGTTGGTCACTTCTTGGTCACCTGTCCTGTCTGCTCCTCCCCATAGGTGCAACCCCTCTACACTTTTTTTGCTTCCAACCCTTCAATGAGGCACACAACAAAGTTAGCAGACCTCAGTTGTTATAGTTATAGGATAAAGTATAAGCAAAAGCCTCTCTGCATCCCATCCCTTGGTATTCACTATAAACATCAGGCCTTATCACTCTGATAGCAGACACTGTCTGAAGAATACGCCGTTAATTTCAGAGTCAATTAAGAGGCTTAACTGAAAAGTAAAATTGCTGAAATTAAAACCAGGTCAAAAGAGCAAGTCTTTGCTCCCCAAAATGATTTTGTCTCAGTTTCTTACTGCAGGACAGTCTCTCTCGAGCCCACACATCCGTTTATCCCAGCAGTGAGGCAGGCTGTGACTCCGGTGCATGCCTCCTGGAATGCTCTTCCTTGTGCAGGAACAGACCCCTTTGGGGCACTCAGGGTTTGGCCAGACCTTACCCACATTCCCTGACAAGCAGGTTCAGGACTTTTCCACCGTGCCAAGCCTGAAGATGGACCACCTCTTGTAAAGGAGAAGGAAGGCAAAAAGCCCAGGCACCCCTTGGGGCAAGTGGCCAGGGCGAGCCATGGGGACCAAGCCTTCCCACGGCTGCTGCTGCGTTCATCTGGGACAGGAGGTTGGGGTGACAGTACCGGGGTGCCAGGAGATGTTTACCCCCCCTTCTCTGCTCCTCCATGTTGGCAATGGCTGCTCCTTCACACATCCCAAGCTCTCTCTTGGCATCAGCAGTGACAGCAGAAGTGCCAGCCTGGCTCTCCAGCCTTCTGGCAGAGGTGAAGGAGACAAAGGGACGTGGGCTCGTTTCCTTCCCGCAGCTGAGCGACTGCTTACTCTGGCTCTGCCTACGCCTGGCCTTCTTCTTACAACTGTAAATATAGTTTTCTAACAAGTGCTGACCAAAGCTTCTTCCTTCTAAAAATCTCTCTTAGTGCCGTGTGGTTATTTCACAGGCCACGCATCACACTGCGTGTGTGTCCTTTTGGTGCACGGCAGCAAGCCGGGGTTCAGTTTTTACAAGATCCTTCCTCAAAATAAATAAACACCAGTGACCCTGTCTCAGGCCTCCGCACAGCACTCCCTGAGACAGGATTAGTCCCTCTGGTCCCAAGCAGTGAGTTAAACAAATGGGCTTAATGGAGAGACCTTTATCAGAAGGGGAAAGGGAGGGGACAATAACATCAATTTGGGAAGATTGGACACACCTGGGTGAGCAACCCTTGGGAAGCCTTAGCCAGGGCAAGGCTTTGCTGCTGCTGGGAGGCTTGCAGAGGAAACTGGCCCCTGATCTTCCTTCCCCACCAGCCCTCCCCACCATGCGCTGCTGCAGATGATTCCCACTGGTGGGACGGATGTGCTGCGCCGCAGAAGAGGGTGTCTGGTTTCCGGGACTATCCAAAATCGAGGCAGGTATTGTTCTGCTGCTGGGAAGGGAGGTACCAACCACTGTTTCTGCTAAGTGTGCTTGTCACTGGTGGTGTTTTTCCCTCTGAGCTTGCTTATGGCTCCTCTCCCAGCTCTGCCCGTTGCGAGTCATTCCTTCTTGCTGCCTTTGTCATTAACCTTTCTCACGGGCTGTGACCCCACAAACTGCTGTAGCTGACCATGTTTGCTGCTGTTTCATCGGGCAATTTATTAGTTGCTGCATACCTTAGCTTCTGCCTTTGCTTTCATCTTTTAAGTCTTCTAACAAGCCTTGCAACATTTCAGTGGCTTTAGAAGATGTGATGACATGCTAAATCCAAATGGAGCCTTTCCCTGCCTTGGAGAAACCAAGTCCTCTGAGCTCCTCTTTGCCCAAGATTTTTAATCCCGTTTCTGCTGGCTTTGAATAATCCCCCTTTAGTGGGGCAACACTAAATCCAAGTTCTAAGCTGCATTGTTTGGGGGGAACCATATCTCCAGCTGATGGGGGCCGGCAGGGCTCAGCTGAGGATTTGCCCCATCAAGCATCTTGAAGACGAAAAATTCAGTCAATTAAACAGATGGCAAGTCATCAGCATGGTGAAACCTTAGCACAGAATTGGAGTGATGAACAGTTTGCTGCTGGAAAGATGTTCATCAGATATTTGGTGTCTTAAAAGTACAGAACAAAATGGAAATCATAAGGTCAAAAGTAAAAATGCTATGTCATTCCCCTGCAATCAGGAAAGGATATTTATAGATAAGAATATTTTCTTAATCATGGCTCCAGCTGATGCCAAAAAAAAGGTAATACGACAGGAAGTTAAAGCTCAAAAAATAATTAACTCCAAGAATACATGTTTGTAAAAATAAATTTCAGCCTGCTGTCATTTAAATTTCCTTGTATTTCAGGCATGGATAAACAAGGTCAGCTCCCTAAGCCCCGATTCTGGCTTCTTGGTCTCAGACAATCTCCATTACAAATATTTGCCTGCATTTTAGACTTGTGAACCATTTCTTTTGACAATGGGAGAGAATGGATAGCTGAGGTGATTAAGTGATACTGTGTTTTTCAGCTGTGTAGGAAAATGCTTTGATAATGACCAGAGTGAGGATTGATTACGTACAATATTATTTTATTCCTTTTACTAAATAAAACTTTATGGTCCATTTCAGGTTCCATTTTAGGTAGATAAAAATTCAAAGTATCTACTTCAACCCCATCTAGCAGTCCAGACAAACACATGGTCTTGAAGTTTATTTGGGATGGCTTATTTTTGATCAAAGGCGGAGTGAATTCTGTAGTTAGGGAAGACAGAAACCTCCCCTTCCTGTGACTCCCCTGATAATGTCATTGATGTAGAATTGCTACAGAAATAAAGGCATTTCGTAATGAAAGCCAGCAGATTTTGATCATCACCTGCATTATTTTTTTTTTTTACTTTGATCCTTCTATTTCCAAATTCTCCAGGGCAGCTGAAGCTACATTATATTTCACTGAATTTCACTGAATTATTTTTAGAGTTGGAAGGGACCATAAAGATCATCTAGTTAGAGGAAACAATGGAAATTAGATGTGATGCTTCCAAATCCATAGGTTAAAAGAAGGGTAGTGTGGTAGTAGGGAATTCACATTGCTTGAGCTAAAAAAGGATGGGAATGAAGAGAACATGGGCAGATCGGGGCTGGAGAGACAAAGCTCTGCTAACTCCATGGGTTTCTCTGCTGTGTCGAGGAGACCTTGCACTCTGCCATGTTATTATACATATGCATATATGTACACATAAGCAAAATAATTACACATAAGTAAAATAATTCATGCATCATGTCCATTGTGGGCACAGTGGTGAGGAAGCTGAGGAAAGTCTTGCATCTATAAACATGCACATTCTGCTTCTGTGCAAATACCACTTGGAAACTGATGATCTCCTTTGGTTTTTTGAACCGACCTCAAAGCACCCTCCAAATTTCCCCTCAGGTCTTTTGAAAAAGAATTTCAAGAGGCAGGTTTTTCTCTTTGAAAACGCTTAATGTTCCTTTTTGACTGGTAAGAAGCAGAGTGAATGAAAGTGCCCAAAATGCTTGCTCCTGATGTGATCCGTTTAGTTCAATTCCCAGCCCCTCCGTCCCTTTAGTGAATTGTTGTTTAGAAAGGCATCTTTCAGCTGCTGCAGATGTGCTGCTCTGTCAATTATCAGGCTTAAATGGTAGGGTTTACACATTTTTGTCTCCAGCACATTCTACTATAAACTCCTTTACCTCTTCCTTAATGGCTTCCTAATGTATCTTAGTGAAAGATGGATATCCCGTACTCTCTGTTAAACACCTCATTCCTTAGATATTTTATCTTGACAGCTCTGCCTTCCACAGCTGGCAATCTCCCAAACACAGAAGCACATTTTTGTCTCTTGTAGGCCTACCATGACTAAATGTTATCATGGCAATTTTATACTTGAGGTTATCATCGTGTGGCGCTGCAACTGCTACTTGTCAGCTTCTTCTCTAGAGCATAGGGGCGGCAGTAGAATGGAGAGATTTATAATGCTGCAGCATAGAAACCAAGAGCCCCATACTCAGTACCACATTGTATACATTAAAATCCTCACCGTGGGTTGGGTTACCAACACGGAGCAGTGGCTGTCCTGTACCAAGGCAGATGTTCCAGATGGGGCACTCGGTCCAAGCGCCTACTGCATCAGATGCTCCTCAGTGCTCCCAGGGATGCTGGGAACCCTTACGTTTATCTGCTTCCTGAGAGGAATGGGTTGCCATTCATGCAAAACAGCAATTAAAGAAATGCTTCAACAAAGATCGGCACTGTGGTTATCAACCATAGGAGTAATGCATATCCGTGCTTATTCCCCATGGCTGAATTTGCTTTAGTTTTGCAAACATTAGGAGGGTGGGAGGAAAATCTGCTCTCACTTTCAGTTACTGGAAGTTTACACAGCGCGATTGCTGCACATGGGTTTTTTAAAATGTATGCCTAAAAAAATGCATGCCAGCATGCACAATGTTGTGTCAACCTGATCCCCGGTGCAACCTTATTGCTGATGTGCTAATTTACTTTACCTTACACTTTAATTTAAGATTCATTAGATATACAAAGTATTTTGAGAGTGATATACAGTACTTGCTGAAGCTTGAATTTTGCCATTTATCCCCCACCTCAAACTGACTTCTTATCTGTATTTTGAAGTAAACTAAACAGAAATGCAAAGTGCATTTATTAACAATTTATTAACAATGTTATAAGCACATGTTGCAAAAGCCTAGACTGGATGAAAAATAGAATAAAATAGCAAACCTGTGCAGCTACAAAAATGTAATTCAGACCCATAATGGGTCTGCTGGCCCATAATGAAAAGTATGAGTCTATGAAGGGGAGAACATTGAGATCAGTGCTGCTCAGGGAGATGTGCTTCAGCTCTGAAATGCTGACAGTTCAGAAAAACTTCATTTTTCCTTATCAGTGCCAGGTTTTAAAGTTTTCAATCTTGACTTTCATCAAGAAATCAAATCATCATCCCTTTTTTTAAAAGGCCAGCATTTCTGAAAAAGACCTCAGGATTTTGTATGCTCCACTGGACAGAATACCAGAAATTTCTCAAGTTTATCTTTCTGTGCCTCTCTTGCTGAGAGGAGGAGTAATGCAGCCAGTGAGAACCTATATGCTTATACTGTATAGTCTATACTGTATAGTCAGTCTATACTGTAGTCTATACTGTAATAGCACATTCATAGTGAAATAAATTCTCAGTAAGAATCCTCATCCCATGGACACACTCTCTGACAAAGATGACCCGTTTCATACACATATACTAGCTGGATATATTGCCAGATTTAATACAAATACTTTACTCTCCTTCTGTGTCATACCTGCCAACAATTTGATATAAGCTTAAGGTCGTGCAAAGGCTTGTCTTCCTCCACAAAGAATGTATACAACTTTATATACTGGAAAAACTAAAAAACAACTTTATTTGTGTATATGTGAGAAAATGAAGCTATTTCTTCTCTAAAGGAATGGGAAATATCCCATCCAGCTAAAAGAAAGAATAGGAAATATATTTTTGGACCTATGCTGTGATGCCTGTAGCTGGGAATTTCAGAAAGCTCATTTACTTATATAATCCTGAATACCAAGCTTTGATCCTCCGAGGGACATGTGTTTTAGGCATTATTTAAGAACAGCCATTTTCCAGATTTAAAATCAGGTACAAAGATAAGGGGAAAACTATTCCTGCTTTTGCAATATTTAGCATTTTCACTGGAGAGAATGACTGCAAACGACTGAGTCTGGTTTCACATGCCCTTGCACTGGGCGTACCATTAAGGGCTGGGATGCAGCCCCCAGTTTGCATGGCAGAGGGCTGGGAAAGTTCCTCAAGCTCATCAAGCAGCCCGGCTTAAAAAAGCCAGGATCACAGGCTGCTTGCGGAGAAACACCTCCCCCACCTTGCCAGAAAAAGGAATTCAGCAGCCTGGGGATGGGGAACGGATCAATTGCCAGAAATTAGGCTGCCAACTCGCTTCCCCATGTTCTTTCTCATTATTGCTCAAATAACCATTTGTACTCACACCAGATGCTTGTTAATCAAGGCCAATTAGTCTATTTTGCTCCAGAAAGTTTCCAACCGGCAAGACAAATAGTTCAAATAGCACAGAGGTCAACCAAAGCAGGAGCGCCGGTGACAGTTTCACGTGTGTTCAGCCAAATAGAAAGCAGACATGGCAAGGGCACGCACGCACGGTTCCCACGTGTATTTAACCCCAGGGTAAGGAGTTGTACTTGCTCTGGCCAGGCAGGGAGTTCAGGCAGCAGTTCAGCCACTTTGGGTGTTCGCCTGCATGTTTATTTACACCAACATCCTATGCTGATTTCCTTATCCGAGTTGCCCAAAACGTCAAGGTAAATAATGCTTAAAGGCAATAATATCGAACAAGAGCTTCAGGGGAACTTTCTCAGCTGGGTACCCTGAGAACAAGGTCAGCCCGGGCACCGCAGCCAGCCCTCCATCTGCATCTTGCCCAGGGATTTCTCTCTCCCCTCTTTGCAACCCCATGGCAACCACCCAACAACCTGACAGCTTTAAATCTCCCCCTGCATATGTCAAAGCAGGTTGAGAAGCCAGCAGGCTGGCTGTATGGCTCAGGTTTTCTAAAATTTGGATTTTTTTGAGTGACATATGGTAACAGAAAGTAACGCGATCAGGCGATACCGCTCTGCAGATCCATCATGGCAAGAGGGGGCAAGAAAACAAAACAAGAATCCCCAACATCTGACAGCAGGGAAAAGTAGTTTGGATTGTGCAAAGATCTGCACCGTGACCAAAAAGTTCCTATTTCCTAAATACTCTCCTTCTGGAGAGCTGGATGTGAGAAAAGGAAGGACAGGGATTTACTGCAGTTTCTTATTTCCTACCTGTTACAAATCTGCGGTACTGAAAAGTTTCTGCTGGGGGAGCTTTGCAAACACAGACATAAAACACATCATTATTCCTGTTTTATTTGAAATTGCCAATAATAAGAGTAATTTTCTCAGAATTTGTTAGCGAGTTTCAATTTCATACACTCACAATATATTCATGCTTGAAAATTACTTTCGGCTGATAAAAGGATGTTAATACCTTATTTTATCACACTGTGCATTTTCTATTACATTAAATCAATAGAGCCATACATGACAATCTCAGTTAATACCAATATAACTCACAGGTACTTAGTCATTTCTTTGGGTTGATGTAAGCTCGTTAATGCACCTCTGTTTTGGCCTAAGGCCCCCCTCCCTGGTTTGGCAGAGAGATTGAATTCAGTGTTTATGTCTGTGTACTCTCATGCCCTTATTTTCAGCACAACAAAAATTTTCCTTCCTAAGCAGACCTGGACCACCCAAAGTAATTTCATTCAAGAGCTGGGCTGTCTTCAAACATCAGTGGCCTCTAAAGATAAAAGGTCAGCATGTTAATTCACCACAGCCCAGACCCCAAATCTTTCCCCTTCTAGAAATGAAAGGCATCTTTAAGAAGACCTCCTGTGCGTGAAGTTGTTTGCATTTTTGTCCGAGGGGATTGTTTGGACAGGGTTGTCAGAGACTTTCTGAGCATGCAGGCCACAGAATGAAGATGTGTGGCCCTGCTGCTTGCTGGAGCTGCTGCTTTGCTCTTGTGCCTGTGCATAGGTGGGCTCTGTGTGTCACATGGGGCACTCCCAGGGATGCACAGGTGCCCGGGCAATTGGCCATCCCTGTGTGTCTTGGGGACTGCTGCCACACAGGCATGGGAAAGAGTGAGGGACACCCTTGGAGTCATAGCGGGGGACCACCACCCAGAGGTACCCACCTGCTGTGGGAGCAACCTCAATGGGATGGTGGTATGGAGAGGAGAGAGCCATGGGTTGCATGTCTTACGCCTCTACTGCACTCTAGTGAGACTCTACCTGGAGTACTGTGTCTACCTCCGGAGTCTTCAGCACAGGAAGGACATGGATCTGTTGGAATGGGTCCAAAGCAGGGCCACAGAGATGATCAGAGGGCTGGAGCACCTCTGCTATGAAGACAGGCTGAGAGAGTTGGGGTTGTTCAGCCCAAGGAGAAGAGAAGGCTCCAGGGAGACCTTACAGCCCCTTCCAGTACATAAAGGGGCTACAGGAGTGACAGGGAGGGACTCTTTATCAGGGAGAGTAGTGATAGGAGGCAGGGTAACAGTTTTAAACTGAAAGAGGGGAGATTTAGATTAGATATTAAGAAGGAATTCTTTCCTGTGAGAGTGGTGAGACACTGGAACAGGTTGCCCAGAGAAGCTGTGGCTGCCCCATCCCTGGAGGGGTTCAAGGCCAGGCTGGATGGTGCTTGGAGCAACCTGGTCTGGCGGGAGGTGTCCCTGCCCATGGCAGGGGGGTTGGAACTGGATGATCTTTAAGGGCATTCTATGACTCTATGATTCTATGTCACCATCCTCATCAGGGTGCCCCAGAATTGGCCTCACGTGAGGACACGGGCTGGGAGGAAGGCGCCTGGCCTCCTCCCTGTGCCTGCACCACCCAGAGCCCGGGCCAAGAGACGGGCAGGGGCAAAACTGAGCAGGGGAAGGATAAAAAAAGGTGTTGAGTCTGTAACACTGATTTATCTATTTGTCCAAGGGAGAGGGGTGAATATTGAAAGGTGGCCGGTGGAAGTGCTGGCCCCGCCACGCGTGCACACACACACACCTTCGCACAAACTGGCCTTTGTGACTGGGCTGCCCTGGGAAGGCTGGTGGCAAAGCAACTCTGATATCTCCTCAGGGGCGTAAACCGAAGAATTTGCAGATGAGGTCCTGAAATACATCTTGTAAAGCATAGAAATTCATGTAAATAATAACCCTATTAGAGATAAAAGGAGAGTCCATATGTTGCAAAAACTAAATAATCCTTTGCAAAATGCAACAATATGTATCGATGTAAAACATGAACAGTTGAATGCTCACTGAAAATGACTTTTAGAAGATTTATTTTAAGCTGCTTTTTTTTTTTTCTCCACCAGACTCTTTGAGTGCCACAGCATTATATCTTAAATGACTATGTGCATTGCAGCATTCTTGTGTTTTCATTCTATTTCCTTTTTGGGGGGAGATTCCAGCTGTACAAACCACTTACATGTAATCGAGAGCGTATCATCATATGCTTCCCAGAAACCGGGCTAAGAAATACAAATGAATGTTCCAGCATTGCAAGAAATGTGCCTTACTGAACTTTTTGCTGAATTCCCTTCTTACAGGATTGGTGTAATTTTGGACCCAAGTTTTCAAAAATATGATAGTTTAATTATTTGTAGAATTAGTAAGTGTGTAAGAATAGCACATACAAAAAGATGTACTAGTTTGCAAATCCATATCAAGACCCTTATAACTGTAAACATATACTGTATAATTTCCTAGATAATTCATTTGAGAACAGCAGTTTGATTACTTTTCCGTGAAAAAAATTTAAAGTTTATTCACAGAATTAGAAATTAATGTAATCTCAGTGAGAGGCAGAGAGAAGTGAATTACATCCAAACTCCCTTAAAGGTTGGAAGACTGTAATTTAATCTTGTAATCTGATAAACCAAGACAAATGAGGCAATTGGCAAACAGGTATTTTAATCACAATACCTCTAGAAAACCCCACAAATAACAAACACATGCCAGATCTGAAAGACACATTCATTTCAAACTGCTGATTTAAGAAAAGCTGGCTGGTGTGTGACCGATTGAATTACCTCCATATTTCTGTGCCGCATGTAAGTAAGATTTTCAATTTCAGACCAAGAGCATTGCCTTTAAAAATTGAAAAGTCAATATCCTAGCATAGTCACAACAGAAAGACAGTCTCTATCACACGCCAGAGTCATTAGCCTAATAATTTTTTCATGGTCGTAAGTTAACTCCTCCAAGCTTTTGCGTTCAGTAGCTGCTGCATATTAAAAATTTCCTTGAGTTTGACTAACCCTTCGAGCAGTTTCATCTCGTAAAAGGCAAATTTCTAGGTCTAGCTTGTAGTCAGCATTTTATGAAACAGTTCCTATTGTCATGAAAATGTTTCTCTGCCTTTTTGTTAGGTGCTTTTCTTTCTAAAGCCGGCTGTTGCTGTCTTTGCATTTTTCCGTTCAAAGGTCGGGTCAAAGGTACTGAATGGTTGACCATGGCTATGTGGAGTGTAAGTGAACCCAAGAATGGCCTTTCTGATTGATCATCTATTTAAACAGTGAGAGTGTTATGCCTTTGGATTAAAACGTAACCCAGGGCACTGGAAAACTACTGGCTACTGGCTGTTTGTGAAATATGCATAGAGAACTTTCTATTGCTTGCAGTGTTTGATGTGGATCTGAAATTCCATGTGAGCCTTCCAGGTCTTCTTCCCATAACCTCTGCAAATGTCTTTCCCTTTCTTCACATCTCATTATAAGATGACGTCTTTAATACAGTGCATTGGCAAGGAGTTACTGTATCTGCACAAAGAACGAGTTAAATGTGAAATGTTCTCTTCAACACTACCTCCTAATTTAAGGCAATTATTTCTTAACATGGCAACCTCAATTCTTTCTCTTGACCAGGGCTTTACTGAAGAGATTGGCTTGAATCTGGTTTGAGAGCTTACTACATTTTTGTAGGCACAGCATAATATCCTTTTAAGAAACTTGTCCTTGTCAAAAATAAATCTGTTCTATATTTTATGCATGTGACAGTAGTTGCTCTTAATTTTTGCTCTTGAGGTTTAATGTAACACATTGCCGCAAATGTAAAACAAAGAGAAAATCTGATATAACCTGAGAACATCCAGCAGAATGAAGATCACTTCTAATGTTCACTCCCACCTTCTGCTGTATCATTACTTCTGCAGTTAAGTAGTTATAAAATAGCATCCATGACACCAGTACCTGTGCTTTTGCATTACAATATCACTTAATGAGACCTACTTTGATGTAGCAACTGCTGTTTTGAACAGTTTCTTTTACTTCTGAAGACAAGAATGAAGTCATTATGAGCAGGGAGAGCATCATTTTCAAATTATTAATTTCAAAAGCTAAAAACGTCTCCAGCCAATTCCCAGCAGCTGGGTGTGAGGCTCAGTGAGCTAACAGGGCTTTTCTCACGGGCTCTGCGCTGACATTTCATCATAACAGCCAAGATGACAACCCTAACTCTACAAGCCACCTACTGAATATTAAAATAAAATGGGAACAGATCCCAGGAGAGTAAAGGGGCACATGTGTCTCCTGTTGAAGTCAAACTATGAAAAAATACCAAGTCTTTAATACTTCCACCCTGGTCTCTAGATTCCACTTCTACTAGGGTGGAGGTTCCAGGTTGTGGCTGGACGATTGCGCTTGCTGAGTGCCAGTATGCCACAGTAGCTGTTGAGGAAAACAAGTCTCCATACTCTGTCAAAAACTATTCTGGTGATCCTGCCCATTGTGTTGCAAAGCCCTTACAACAACACAAAAAGCACATCATCTTGTTCTGGTTTAGTGATATTTTGAAATGTTGCTTCCCAGCTGTATGTATCCGTGGACAGTGAGAGCACCACTGAATGATAGCTAGTGTTATGTGAATGCAAGGGCTTGATGACTCAGATGACTCTCGTACCCAAGCAGGTCATGACCATATGTTGGAGTGGTGTCCACAAGTTACCACTTGCTTCCAATCAGCTCCTGGCATCAGCTCCCATCGGCCAATTACTCATTTTCCAAACAAGCTCCTTCATCAAAGAGCAGCACATGTCCATTGGTCCATGTGACAATTTAGGAGCCAGGAGGGCCCCAATGACCCACAAGTCCCTGACAGTTTTTAGTGCTACAGGAGTATAAGGGATATCATTATGACATTGAGAAAAAACAATCCTTTTTACTCTAAGAATCTTTGGATTGAGAACCAGTTGTGAATTAGGAGTTCATTAATTTTAGATCTGAACAGAATCACTGTGACTTGACCTTTGATTTTATCTGTGTTGCTGCAGTTGGGGGCAAAGTAGCAATGGAGTTTTTATTAGAAGACCATGAAGTCGAAGAGGAAAGGACATTGCCTGCTGCAGTGTCCATCTGCCTAGTAATCTGAGGTTGAAAAAACCCGTGAGTGTAAGTGGTACAGCCTGTAAGTGGTACAGTAAATAGAGTGTATTATGCAAAACAATTACTTGTCTGACAAAATGCGGCATAATTCACGAACGGCTTAATGTTCTTCGTTGCTTATGAAAAAAGGCTTTTTCTTTGCTCTTTCTCAGCTTCCTCAAGGCAGACTGGCTGCTAGTATTAGTGGCTCATTTGCCCTGGCTAAAGATAAATTACCCCATTACACTACACCTCCTCTGCCCTCTGGCAGTGGATTAAGTAACTCCAGTCAGGGTACGCCACCAGTTATTTCTCTGCGCTTTCACACCGCGGCTCAAACAAGGTCCTTCTTATGCAGGCTCTGTGTGCCCGTGTGTAGCTATTAGGGCAGGTCGTGGCCCTCATTATGCTGGATGATATACACGTACATCATTAGAGACAACCCCGACGGAGACTGCTCCACAGCCCTACCTGCGCCCAGCGTTCCCAATGTGTTCCCCAGATGTGCTCCCCAGGACCAGACGTTGCAGAAAAGTCCCTTCCAGCGAGGGGGACTAATGGCATGGATTCAGTTAAGCATGTGCTTAAACGCTTTCCTGGGCAGGGGCCAGAACGATCTGCGTCCTGCCGGACTGACTTAAACCCACTCGGCTCCAAAGACATTCGCAAGGGTTCTGTAGAGGTAAATCAAACCCCTAGTCTTGGATACAAAGCGAGCTCCATTTTCCTCTCATCAGCCAGACAAATCCCGTGGAAGAAAGGGGAATCGGTGGGATTTTCCACCCGTGGCGTTTTGCCCAGCTCAGCCCTTCTTAAATCCCAGCCTGTCTGTGGCTGTCAGAGCCGCAGTTAAAGCTGGACCCCAAAACTTTGGCAGGCTGTCAGTCCCTCAGAATGTGCAGTTTCATCAAATAGGAAATGTCTTGCAAAACTGATCTGACTGGGCCAAAGTAAGGTTTTAGAAAAGAAATGGGGAATATTTTTTTTCGCTACATTTTCAATATTTCAGATGAGATTTTTTTGATGTCTCAAAAAAAAATTAAAAATGTGAGCTTTACGTTACAAATATCTCTATTCAAAAGTCAGAGTATCTATTCCATGATAAATATAGCCACCTTGGGAAAAGGAGGGAATCTGTTTCAGAGTGAAAGATACAGTCATTCAATTTACCTACAGCAAATCAGGCAGGGTTTAATTTAGGTACAATTCAAACATTTTGGTGCGTGTATTCAGAGAGCATGTACACTTGAGAGAATGCATTTCCCAAGGCAGCTGACTCACTTGCTCAGTGTCCAGGGCTTTCAGGCTCCCGATTCCATCTCACCTCTGTCTGGAGGAAACTCTTTCAGGCAGAGACCCTGGGAGCCCTGATAGCTCTTGCACAAGCCAAGGATTTAACAGTGTCCAGATACTCAGCTGCAGAGCTGAAGCAGCTTCCCTGGGGTTTCCAAAAGGAGGACGAGGTGCCCCGTGGGTTCCCATCCTGGATTGAAGGAAGCTGCAGAGCACAGAAACTCTGCAATTCTCAGCCTGAAAAGTAACACCACCCTAAGGGAATGGGAAGACTCAGTGTCCTACCAGCCATGCCAATAAGCTGGTGGGAAACAAGGAAAGCAGAGGCCATAGTGGAGGTCCCCTCCTGGTGACACTTGTCTGGGACATTGCTTGGTTTCACAAACCAGTGATCATCACAAACAGTCACCTGCTCCACAAAACTCTCATTTGATGCTAACTACATCTCAAAAAAGAAAAAAAAAAGCAAAAACCAAACTTAGATTATTAACCTACCTGAAAACATTGTTTTAATTTGCTTTTCTCTTATTTCAAAGACAACTCACGCATTTGGGGGCAGTGGAGGAGGCAATTGCAATTTGAGCGGAAGATAAAGGTCAAAGTCTCAAAATCCTTTGCCAAATGGAACTGCTGCCCTGAACACAGCTTTAATCACAGTAGGACAATGTTCTTCTCTATTGTACCTTAGTGGGAGATCTCTGTTGGCTCAAACGAAATAGATGCTCCTCAAAGAATGAAATGAGATGACAATGTAGATATTGTCTTTGAATGACCTCCAAAAGAAAATCAGGAAGTGCATACCAAACTTGATCTGAAATGTACTTATTGTACTGACTAGAAAAAAAAATTTCAGACTAAATATCCTGATTATACAATCACCAACATAGAGTGAAATGAGAAATAGGAAATACATGCAAACATCCCTATTCATAGGTTTATATGGTCTTTTCAATTTTCATCAAGCATAGAAGACAATGAATAACTAGGGATTTGAAATGTACAGAAATATTTCTGCAAATCTAGAAGCAGTGAAATGTTATAAACCCACAGTTTAATAGAGTAAAAATTGCTTTTCCTTTTCAAATTGGTGTGTATAATTTTTTTGAGGCATCCTAATCATCTTTCCATGATTATCTTTATTTTTAAGTAGTATTTTGCTCTCAGACATTTCTTTTCTCTCTATTGAAATCTTTTCACACCATTACCTTTATCCTTATCCTGTTATATCAGAAATTTTTTAAACAGGGGTCTTTAAAGGCTAGTGTTACTGCATAGTTTCCTTTTCCAAAGCCTGGCTAGATCTGGGCACCGATCTACCGCTTCAATAGTGTCTTCTGTTGACTTTTTACTTCCCCCAAGGGAAAAAGAAATTCTGCCTTTGGGAACATAAGGGCAGTTCATCAGAGCTGTGAGCTCAAACTTCATCCAGAAAATTTAGGAACAAAACCACACTTTGTGAAATACATCTGTAAAAGCGTGAAGTCTTTGTCTACTATTTTTTTACTGGACCCAAGGAATTCTTTCCTAATTTAACTGAGGACTAGTACCATCTCTGCTTTGCAGAATTTATGACTGACTATCCTTTTATCATTTTATTTTTTTTTCTCCATTTTTGGATCAATTATACCAACACATTTCAGAAGGGCTCAGCCTATTTTCAAATGTAAGGCTTTGTTTCCCTTCACAATTCAGGTGTGAGCGTAGACAGGGGTGAAGGGATGTTTCCCTTAAAAACTCAGAGCTGTAAGAATAATAGGGGTGACGATAGTGATGAAGCAAATTAAATACAACAGGTCTCCCAAATTAAAAAGTTCTGAAAATATAAATGAAAGTGCAAAAAGTTGTCTTTTAATCAGCAGGAGGCCATAAAATGCTGATTAATTTCATTGCCAGAATGCAATAGGAAATTGCTGCTCCAGATTCCCCTGAAATCAAACCCAACCTCAAGGCGCTGTCTGATGAGGTCATTGCAGTGTCCCAGGTTTCATGAGTGGGATCAGAGCAAGCCTGGATGACACCCCTGTCCCCGGGTGCCCTCCGGCACCCCACGGCTCTCCAGGCAGAGCAGAGGCAGAGCTGCCCTGGGCTGAAATGCTCTTGGCTGGTCCAACAGGCAGTCACATTTGCAGCTAAACCCCAGAGCTCCTGGTGAAACCTGCCCCCCAGGTGTGTCTCCCTGAAGCTGCAGACACCTTGAGACCCCACTCCTGATGCAAGGGCACCTGCCTGCCCCTTGGGTACTGCCCCACCACCTGGGCCAGTACACGCTCCCTCCAATGAACCTTTGAGTCCACGCCATAGGAAGAAGTAAGGATATTGTGTGAGTCCTGCAGACTTGCAATACACAAGTTACAAGAAATGCAACTAGTCCTAGAAGGCCCCGTAACAACGTTATGTACTCTTGAGCATAAGCATCTGGCCCCATCTCTGCTTGGTGACTGTTTCCACCAGAGTGCTCTGCAAAAACAGAAGTGTCTATATATAGACAGCAACATAAATGCATCTCCCTTTTCTTACTTGCTACTGAAGTGTTTCTTCTTTGGATGCAAATTCCTTGGAGAGGAATAATTGTATCTGTTTCTCCATACTAGAAAAAGTTGTCTGAAGAGCAGAATTATCAGCAAGGTGCCTATGTCCATACCAGTTAGTCTGAGGCATATGGAGAGCATGGGCTGAGTCTGTGAAGGGTAGACCCACCGACCTCACGTGCAGAAGACAGGCACATTCAAGTCCTTCCTTGCTCCCATTCCCTTTTACCATTCACTCCCAATGGGGAGGCGATTTAGGAGGCGATTTAGGAGGCAATGTAACTCCTACCTAAAGCAGGAGTAATATAATGCTCATACATTAACCTCTATTGATTTTCTTGCCTATCAGCAGCATTGGCAATATTTCTGTTACCAGGATGGATTTTACGTTATCTCTGTCCTGTTCACTGAGTTTTCTCTATTGTGGTGCCTGATTGGATTAGTACTTTGTACAGTGACTTGATCCTGGCCTGTTGGAGCCCTGGGCTTCTAATATCTCTCCTAAAGAAGACCATATGCAGCTCATGCCAGATTCATGTAACTCTGAATGTGTAAGAAGATCTACAGCAGGAAAAACTTGATCTAGAACACAAAGCCAGGCCTTTCTCTGGAATTTAAATTTGCATTTGCTGATTTTAAATACTACTTGGATTGGAGATGAGATGAATACTTCACAAAGAGTGATCAGGAAGGTTCAGGGTTAAAAGCTGTAGCAAGCAGAGCAGGCTACCAATTATTTCCAGCTGAGATTCCTGTATAAGAGAAAAGGCTGGTAAGAAAATAGGAATTGGTGTGTTTGGAACAGGGAGAAAGTTTCTGTTCCCAGGAGCTGGTGATTAGTCTGATATCTCTGTTTGGACTCATGGTTGAGCTGAGTCTGTCAGAAAAAGAGGAAGACAGTTCGAGCAAATTATTTCTCCTGAAACCCATCTCAGAAACCTTGGGGAATATTTTTCTGAGCTTTGGAGCAATATTATAGTACTCTTGGGAGATTAGAGGTTGGTTGGTTGAGTTTCTCGCATGTTAACTGAGAGGATTAGGCTATTTTGTCTCAAAGACCTTGTAGAGAGGGAAGGCAAGAAAATTACTTGTCATAGAACTGCCAAAGGTGGTGGGCCTGATTTCAGCTGTTAGACTATACCATGACAGGGAAAATGGTTTCTGGGATGCTGATGCCCACTGCCATGGCCTCAGGGTGTTCCTGTGATACAGCCTCTCCTTTGGCACCCCAGGAATGCCTTTTCCAGTCCTCATAGCCTCATTTCACTAAGAGAATAAGGTTTTATTCTATTAATAACAAGACTGAAAATACTGTGGCCCAAAATTTTCATATGTATTTAATTTTAAATATGGTTATCTCAGTCGTCTTCTCAGAGTAATTTATCCACCACATTATCATCCCAAAGAAAGCCTGCACTGACAAAAGCATCTCGTAAGCACTTCTGTAGCTCCCTAAATGCCCAACTGGTGCAGAAACTTTCAGGAGACAGGTCCAGTGCTGTAACTGGTCTACAGAGAGTTGCTGCCATCACTGTCCGGAGCAAACTGATAAAGCCGGCATGTTGTTTTCAACTCATTCTAGCTGACACAGGAAAACTGCACAGGATAATGTTCTGAACACAGATAAATTCAGTGCTGTCCTAAAGACTGTTCAGTCACAGCAGAGGGACAATTTATATCTAGAATGACATTTGGAGCATTAATACTGAGCAGCAAAATACTGAGCTGCTCCTCAGCCACGTAAAACAGATTTTCTCGTCTGTGAAAGGTGGGTGTGAGGATGCTAAAACGTTTCACTCATTCTAGTGCGGCATTAATGAGATGTTGTGGTAGATTCAGGCAGAATCTCACTGAAGTAAATGGCATGAGGTTGCCAGTCCCACTCCTTTCAAACCAGCTGACACATCAGGACAGGCTGTTCCTAGGAGCTGCTTAGTCTTTTTAATGTTTTCTTCCCTCTTCCCCATTACTAAAACTAAAATAAAAATATTAAATATAAGTTTTATAGGGTATTTTGCAAAATGCTGTGTTGTGGCGAGGTGGATAACTTGAATTTTACAGGAACTCTGTCAGTGTTGTGCATTGTTTCTGCAAGTCTTGGAGCTGCTCCTAAAAAGGAGAAGTACAGAAAAAGAAAAGAGCAATCAAGAAGAATGGATCTCCAGAGATGAAGTGGAGATGAGCACAGAAATAGAAATACCTTAAAGTCAGACACAGATTCAAGACTCTGGGGCTCAAGCTGTACATCACGTCACTTGCCAGAACAGCAAGGAGGTGTTTAATGAACTGAGATTTTGGTAGGTAGCCTGAAAGAAAAGGAAATCACAGAGGAATTTTTTTTGTTGCTGCTGCTGCAGTTTCTGAGAACCAGAGAGTCTTCACCTACACGTATCTGTTACAGGCTTGCATAGTCCTACTGCAGTCAAATCTTGTCCGCTTGAAGTTACACATTGCTCTCCTGCCTTGGCGGACCAAGACCAACAAGGCCACCTTCCTGAAAAATCTTGAAGCGGTTTCCTCCTCTAATTTGGCTCCCTTGACATGAGAAAAAGCTCTCATAAGTTGTCATCTCTGCTTAGCAGAGGCTCTTTTCATGGATAATAAGATGTTAAAGAAAAGATAAGTTGTCCTAGGAATACCTCAGTGCCTTAAAGCTAATATGATGAAAGGAGACAGCTTTAATCTGAAGAAAGACACAACCACCTCCACCCAGACTCTAGTGGCAAAGGAATTCAGTGCGTGTGTGTTAAAGCACATTAGGCAATGAGTCATTTCTGGCAGAGAAATAAATTTATTTTTTTTTGATCTCCAAGAGCAAGAGGCCTTCCAGGTCCACAAAAAGAAACCAGACTGTGATCGCTTAAGTTTGTAGACAAGGCAAAAGGGCAAAAAAGATTTTCTACAAATAGGCTAAGATGAGGGACTTAGTCTGCAATGCTGCATACGGGAAAGGAGTTCCCATACTTACCCAAGACTGCTTAATTAGGTTATAGCAACATTTAGGATTAATTATTCCCAGCCCATCTCCCAGATGGAGAAAAATTATTCCAATAACACTGAAAATAGTTTTGAAGAAATACTGCTGAAAAGAGACTCTAACCCATCCCAAGGCTATCAGACCATTATTGCCCACATTTGCTTCCACCACACCATTAACTGGATGGCAAAACACAGCATGAAACCTGCCGTGGGAGTGGAGTTACTGCACACAGGTCTAAGGGGGCTACTCGTCCATCCTCCCTGCCACCCATCACAGACGAGTGTCCACAATTAAACCAGTGTAGCTACACCACCTGCCTGTTTGCCTGACTCTGTTACCAGAAACAGCATCACAACAGCGGTGTAAAAATTAATAATTCTGTTCTCACCTCTGAAAGGGCTTTCATTTTAACGTCAGAGCCTTGCTCCCTTTTGGACTGTACTGTCAAGGTATCCTCTGGCTGTCTGGTGGAAAGCCAGGGGTTTCTGAAGGAGCCATCACTATTACAGCCAGGGTTTGGTGCAACAGGAACTCTCTATTCCAGCTCCCCAAAATGCTGCTTTTGAAGCATCCCCTCTGATCTCACCTGACACTGAATCCCACAGCACATAAAAGACGTGGTGTTCTGATTACTGTACACAGAAATTTATTAATAACAGGACTAGGCTCCATTCACTGCGGTTAGCCTGCCACCAGATTCACCTTCAAAGACACTGCTCTCAATTTTAATTGCTTCCACTGAATCGGACAAGAAAAGAGGAAATGATGGTTCTGCTCTGTGCTTGTCTGCGGCGGTAATTGTTGAAAAAAAAAAAAAAAAAAAAAAAAGAAATCCCACTGCCCAATTTAGTTTTTCTTGTGCTGCTTGTGTCTTTGGTCTGCATGTGTGATAGATACATGTTAGTTTGTTACTTCTCAAGCAATCAGGACTGTGCCCAATGTGTGGCAGAGCAAAAAGCTCAGCAATTCTATCCAGAGGAGTGTATAATTTCATGGTGGCAAAGCACACACTGTGTATGCCTGTCCACAGGCTTTTCATTACTTCTCTTACCTACCAAGCTACAAGTTTCCTTTCCCGAACCCCAGCCCTTAGAAAACCTGAAGTACATAGTTAAGAAGTCAGATGCAAAAACCCCCAACTCAAATGGAAATCCAATGTCTTAGCTGCAGAGACTTACAACAACATATGGAAAACTTTCACAGCTAGAAAAATTTACATTTTCTTCAGCTTCACTGCTTTTCTTGCATATGAGTTCCCTTAATGAATTCACAGTTCTGAAAAAAAAAAAGACTTTTTCTCTGGTTGGATGGACTTACCTCCAGAGGCAGCAAACAAAAAGGTTCAGATAACGAGATCAGGTTTTCTCTTTCTCATCTAATGACTTTGGCCTGAAGTTCTTAGAGGGAGAATAAAAGCCTGCCAGGTGATGGTCTTAAATCAGGGAAATGAGAAAACGGAGAGGAAGCAAGCCATTCAAAAGCAGTCAGGAGCCACACCAGCCTGCTCTGGTGAAGTGCAGCTGCATGTCCCCTCCAAACTCTTGCTGAGCCTCTGTGGGGCTCTAGTGTCTGTGTTAATGATGTGCCCCTGGTAAAAAATGTAAATCTGCAAAGCATATTCTCTTTTTACCACCCAACCACAAATTAAGTGGGGCAAGCTTATTACAAACATATTCATGATCGGTTTTCCTTGATTTCCCATTTTTTAATATATTCAGACTGATTCTGCTGTCCTCCTTCTTCCACCTCCTTGAAGCATGCGTGTGCCATCAAATGACCTGAAGTTTCAAAGCCCAGTGCAAGTAAGATGGGAAGCAAGCCCGTGTTCCCCCAGGATAAAATCCCAATTCCACTGATGTCAGGACTGCGAGAGGCAGAGTATATCACGCAGTCAATTTAAGCCCCATTTCCTCCACTGATGTAAACTCTGACTTATGCACATATAGAGGTGCTCATTCCACCTCTGGATTATTTTTTCTTCTTCCAGGACACTGTTCATAAGAAGAGGCTTAAGGAGATGAAAGAGGAAAGGAAAGAGGAAGGAGTGTAGATTAGAGTTTTCTTTCAGTTTTTTTATTGGCAGATAAAAGTAGAATCCCCACTGAAACCAGCAACGATTTATTTATTGGCAAAAAAAAGGTCAATCCAACTTTATAGTCTCTCGTACTCTGTTAAAAAATAATAAAACTAATGAATATATTAAATAATAGGTTTATGTTAACAGCAAACAATGTTACCATCTGCCCTGTCACTCAAAGAGTATGCTGAAATTCTTCATTGAACTGGAACCGCAGAAACAAAAAGGGATGCGGGGGCATTATGGCAGCCTGGGTTATAAATTACAGGCAGTAGATATATTGTTATGAAAGCTATATCATTCCTTAAAATTAATTCAACCTTCTTGACCTACCCCTTTTCTTCAAAATTTCATCTCTTTATATGACCACTTCTTGGACCGCTGGGCCAGCTATTCAGATGCCTGAAGATCTGCAGCATGTTTAAAAAGATGAGAAACGACAAATACTTTGACGAATTATCTCTCAAGCCTGGCCATTTCTATAGTGCTTCATGCATTCTGATCAGACCTCCCGGCTTTAATGAATTTGCCCTTGGAGGAGGCTGCGAGGGCAATAATAATGGTTTTTTTCAAGGGGGTGAAATCCATCGGTGGCTGTTGGAGTGGGCAGTGCCAAAGCCTTGCCGGCTTCTGGCCTGAAACTGGAGAACCAGGGAAGAGGAACCAGCTCTGGGGAGGACTCGTAAAATCAAAGTAAACCAGATCTTTCCATGTGTGGAAATATTTTTCCTGGTTCCCCAACAGAACAGAGACGCGTATGTGCAAGCAAAATTCTGTGCGAAATGGAGGTCTGATAAAATGTTACTTCGGGTCAATCAAAAGTTTCTGCTGTTATGAAATCAATGCGTTTTGGTCCAAGTTTGCCCTTTGAAAGTTTGTCGATGTGTTTTTGTGCGAAAATAATAACAATGAATTGCATGTGGGAAAAAAATCATTTCCAAATGAAAAATGAAAATGTTCCATTCCAGAAATGTTCACATGGGCCACTTCAACCTTATGGGAGTGCTTTGTTTGGGGACAAGAAGTTCTGGAAACAAAATACTGCCAGAACTGACAATTTTTTCAAAACACTGTGAATAAAAGAAAAAATGGCACTTTTCACTGAGAAGAAATTTGGGTTACAAAACAAACAGTTTGGCTGTACTTCACCGAGCTCCAGCATCAGAGTCTGAACCTGGGTGTGAAGAGACAACCTTCAGGTGACATTAGGTGCTGCTAAGGTGACGCTGGGTGAGGATCCTGGTCCTTGCTTTTAGTTAAACATCATTTACTATTGAACTCGGGAGCCTCATGTGGGGTCAATATTATATTCATACCTTGGTCAATATAGTTCAGAAGTCCAGACAAAGCTCCAGCCTGTATCATTTTAAGCCTGTAGGCATCCTGACAGTTGGGTACAGACACCACACCGTAAGTGACACAAGGTTTTTATTTTAATTGGCTGATTTCAGGAACAGAGAAACAGGGCTCTCTTTTGCAGGAGGCAGCTGTCTTTCCTTGTGGGGACCATGTTGAGGGCCAAACTCTGCCTATGAAAATGCAGGTCATGGTCATGAAAAAGAAAGGCTGTTTCCCCGTGCCTCACTATATCAATATTTATTCCTTTTCTATTTACTGGCCAGAGCTGTCTAGGGGAAAGGGGTGAAGCATTATCCGTGGCAGCGCAACCCACAGATAGACCATCAGATTAAGATAAATTTCCTAATTTAAGGATTATTTTGATGGGGCGGTAAAGGGCAGCTCAGTTTTGTCACCTCTGCCAACAGCCCCCCAGCATGCACGACTGCTCTCATTGTGGAGGGGAGCCCTGCCCGTCAGCGGGGGGACATTAGCTCCCAGCCATTACTGCGGGCAGAGCAGCTGCGGGAGCTTAGCGACCCCCACCCCTGCGCTCACACCACCGGGCCGTTTTAATTGCAACCCACGGCTTAAAAAGTCTTCATTAAGTTCTCTCTGAGCCCTGCCTCCTCCTCTTCTGTAAGATCAGCCGCTCCTCGCCCTGGCCGGCGGAGCAGCGCGGGACATCTGCAGTTCAAACGTGATGCATATGCAACAGCGGTCCCGGGATTAAAGGTCAACAGGCTCCTCCGACACCCAGGACCCCTCTCCCCCTTGCAGGGCGTCTGGTGTCTTTTACATCCCATTGTTGGGAGCTCCGTGCTTCCTGCCAGGCTCCCTGCCCGCTGCTGGCGAGGCTGGCGTGGCGAGCTTGGCCGGAGCTGCCCTCGCCCGGTGGCCACCCCCCAGAGTGCGCGGGGGCTGCCCCACGGGGCAAACAATCAGGTCCTCCCTTCGGCTCCTCATGGCGAAGCCCGGGGAGAGGATGACTGCAACAGCTGCAGTGCTGGCTGGCTCTTGACAAATGGTCCTGTCACTCTCCTTATTGATTAGCAATGTTATGACATTTCCCTTCAAAAACACAGATGTGGCACGGGCAGCGACGGGAGCACCGCTCTGGGAGGAACATAATGTTTGCTGTTGTTCCCATCCTCCTCTCCGCATCTGTTCCTATCGGCGGCGATGGTTTCATGCGCCGACTGTTTTATCAAGAAGCGGTGGGAGCAGGTGAAGCCTTTGCCTGGATTAAAGGCAAATACGTCCTGTCGCATCAGGGGACTGAGCGTGCAGATGACAAGCCCGGTTCTCCCCCACCCTGTACCAGTGTGTGGGGAGACAGCTGGGGATTTGGCCAAACTGGTGTTCGCAAAAGAGGGTGAAGGTCCATTGAATCCATACATGATTTCGGATTCCTCTTGTGAGGTTCTTGGGTCAATTTTTGTCCCAGGATGTATTACAAAAACCCCATAACAACACCTATGAAATTTCAGGGTTATGTTTGTGTCCAGCAGGTCATCCCGGAAGGACTGGGATTGATCTCATGTGGGTACACACCTCCACGCAGAGCCATATGTGAGCCCAGGAGATGCGTCAGGGGAGGTTTACTCACGGGTTTTTTGATTATGTGCAAAGCATGGAAACATCTCAGTACACCCCTCAACAGCCAAGCTAGAGTCTGCCCATGAACAATCTGTTTTCTGGGGGTTTATCACAGTGAATGAGTTTCACAGCCTTCCAGGTAATCCAACCTTTCCTCTCCTGGAGCCCCCACAGGGGATGTTTGTACATCAGCAGAGCTGTTCTCATGCAGGTGAGTCCCAACTGCACTCCACCTCTATGGAAACCCTTCCCCCTGCAGTAGAGAATGGTGATGTAACACCACCAGCTTGCAGAGGTGTGGAAAGGGTTGCTGAGGAAGGAAGACACCAGGAGTGATCTTTGGTACAAGAAGGAGAGCCTATGACAGGGAAGGCCTAAGCTAGCACAGCTTCTAAGGATCTAAATAAAAAGGGATAGTTTGAAACACGTCTGCCTGAGCCAGAGTCTTCTGGGGCTGGAAATCACAGAGGGGACACCTGAAAATATCAGGACATGAAGAATGAGGTAGGCTGTTCCACGTATGGTTAAACTGTGCATTTCTGGGCAAAGCCTGTGTTAGTGAGCTGTGGGTATCTCCACGTATCTCTACTCCGAGCTCAGATTTCTCCATAATGGCATGTCCTGGCCACGCTGCTCTGACCGCCCTGGGGAGAAATCCCAGCTGGTAGAGCAAGAAGCAACATTTTCCTCAGTAAGGGCATAAGATCAAATCTTGTATCAAATATTTATAGGCCAAAAGACAAGTTTAGGAGGTTCTCTCTATTTTCCCTGGCATGAAGAAGAGCAAGATTTTTTCCCCGAGCCTGCAAAGTATGTCCAGTTTAACCTTAAAATGGCTTAACGCCTTTCTTATTAGTCTGAAGCGTTTAATTCAGCTTGCAGTGAATCCTTTGCATGCTTCACAGGGAAGCTAGTGAGAGGCAAAGTGCTTACCTTCCAGTCCTAAAGGCTGCTCCTCAGAGGTTGAATTACAGGACCATGCATGGTCTCCATTAAGAGTCTTGGAAACTGCTGATAAATTGACTCTATACACAGCAGTTAACGAGCTTGTTGTTGCATTTAAAGGATCTCTATATCTTTTGAGTCAGAAAAAGCAAAGTATGTCCTATATAATTTCTTTCATTGACCAAAGTCTCTTACAGTGCAAATGCAGCTAAAATGGGCTGATGCACAAGTTTGATTTACACGAACTTGAAGCCCAGCAAATTAGCATGATTGTGTAGGCATTGCTGCACAGAGCACGCTGGTAACGAGAAGCCTGTTTGTGCATGTCTCTTGTACAGCTTTCAGCATATTTTACAGCCCCCCCAAAAAGAGATATAGTCTAGAGGGAAAAAAGAAAAATACAACAAAACCACGGTTTTGACCCCCCCCGGGCAACGTGATGTAGATTAATATGAGTTAAATGGAATGTGACCAATTTGTAAGGCATTTGGTTTGTATCTTGAGAAACTGAAGACAAGATCATTTTTCCTTGCAATCAGAGCGTGCCTTAGGCTACAAGCTCTTGTAGTCTCTACAACTGCCACAGGCCTCCTCTTTTAATATACCAGTGTATTCTAGAATATTTCTTACAATTTTCATAGTCCAATGATGTGATCGATTTTCCAGTATGATACTTCTGCTGCCTTTCCTTGGGAAAAGCCTCTATTAGTTGTAATGTGTGCTGATGATAGCTTCTGTGAGTTTCATCAATTTTTGTCTAATTTTTTGCCCACAGCTGTTTATTTATACAAGAAAAGAGTTGAGTAATCTACATCCAATACAGTATGCAGGGATTATACAGCAAGAAAAGCATTTGTCTGCCAAAGGTTCACCATTGCTTCTGAAGAAGGTTGTTTCAGGCTGTGGATCCACATTTTTTGTTTATATAAGAATTTTTTGTTTATATGACAAAAAAAAAATCTCAAAATTATGTGTTCTCACTGTTTTATTAAAGATCATTAAAACTCTTTGCACTTTGAGAGTTAGAGATGAATACTTTTAAGTGCTTTACCAAAGAAGTTGTAAAACAGTATTCTCAGTGGAGAAGCTGGTCCAGAAAGGTAGAAAGCTTCAAATAAAGCCCAGGAGCTTCATATCCATGAAGCAACCTGAACTTCCTCTAAAATTCATCTCTTTTATCACATCATACCATCTTCCCATGCCAGCAAACAGCCAGGAGACCAGCTCAAATGTCTCAAGTTCATCTTAAGTTTCTACTCCACTCTTTGCAGCTGTAATTCAGGAAAAGATTTGCCTTTGCTTTTCAAATGACCTGAAGAAAGTGCTCCAAAGGCACAAATCCAACAACTAACTTGAATATGCCCTTCAGCCTTCTATGCTTAAGAAAAAAAAAATCTATGATATGTTTGGCAGTCTTCCACTTGGGTGTGTGGGCAAGATCATTCAGGAACATTTGGTAGCTATAACAACAAGATGTTCTGTAATTGTTAAGCTCATTTGTTTGAATAGTGGACAAGGAGGGACAAATAGAGGTTGCTTCTCACTTATTTAATCATTTATTTAAGACTTAAGATGCAAGAACTGAAAGAAGGGCAATCGGGCAATCATGGCTTCAAGTACAGAGGTATGGAGCGAAGCTCATCCAGGACCTCTTTGCGCCTCCAGATGCCACCATCCATTCCACTAGTGGAGACAGCTATGGAGTTCTGCAATCGTTAACTCAGAGCAGAGAAGAAGTAGCAGCCATGAACTCCTTCTGTCCACTGGCAAGAAATAACAGCGCTCAGGAAGTTCTGCCTCGGTCCTGGCCCCAGGTCCTGCCTGGATGCTGTGTCCTTTGCAGAGTTTTGAATCACAAAATACAGAAATCTACCTTTGGCTTTGCTGGCAGTGGAGAGGCATATTTCCCGTGGTACTTTGAGCCGTGCTTGTTGAACAGAGAGACGTGGGATTGTGCTGTCAGCTAATGGCACCGTGTTAAATGCTGGATGCACCATGGGAGAGGAGGACTAAGCATTTTGGCCATTTACTGCTATTGCCACCTTCTGTACTGTGCTAATGGTTGTGGTGTGCTAGCCCTCACCAGCATGGCGAGCCAGCCTTAGCCTCCCTCTCTTTCCAGTGGTGTTATAGGTGGTTTGGAGAAAAAAGGGAAGGGAGATTTGCAATAGATACCTGTTCTCAAAGAAAACAGGGGAAATGAGCTGTCATCCTGTTTAACATCTAATCTTCAAGAAGAATTTTATTGGTTTGAATGGGGTTTCTAGAAAATGGATGTCCTCAGTCACCTAGTTCAACCTCCTGTTCAGAGCAGGGCCAGATTGACAGGTCAGGTTGGCCTTGTCCAGGTGGATTTTGAGAAGAAACAGTATTTAAATACACAGACCTCTAGATTGTGCTTTGTTCTTTTTTTATTTTTTTAACTTGAGTGACTCAAACCGTGATATGCCGCTCAAGAAGACTCATACAACAGTATGTGGTGCCAGAAGATTCTCTTCCAACCACTTCCTTATTTGTATTTGGTCTTCATCTCTGTTGGAGGAGTGTACCTGCACTGACTTCTCAGGGTCACAGCCCTTCATGTCACGGCTGGATCTGGCCTTTCCCACACAAAATAGCCACTCAACCCTTTATTTTCAAGACTTACTGTCCTTTTTTCTCCCACCACATTTCGGGGCAGCAGCCTCCAGTTCTTCAGGGCAGCAGCTCTGCCCTGCGGCCATTGGCCTTGGGAGGACAGCAGGCTGCTTGTTGAGGGCATGAATTAGGCAGGAATTTTCTTTTCCCTCCTGCTCTCTGGCCTCAGATAATTGCAAAACTGATGGGCTATCTCTCCTCTAAGTCCAGCAACAAAGCTTTGCAGCTTGTAAGAATAACTCAGCCACAATTAGCACTGGTGTGAAGCCAAGGCCTCCCACAGATGAGTCTGCCCGGTCCAGTGCAGAAGCTACAATCTCTTTAATGATGGGAGGTTCGACTAAATTAAGGTTGACCCTCAGGCTTCTGGCAGCTAAATTCCAGCAGTAACCTTCCCTCCCACCCGTTCCTCTGAAAAAAAAATCCTACCAACAACAAACTACAAGTGAGAGGGGGAGGAAACCTCTCTGTTGTTAACCTTTACAGGACAGTGGATGTGTCCAAATCAGACAGAAAACATGATGTCTCCCGCTGAAGTGCCATAAATAGTGCTATCTCCCAGTGTGATCTTTGAGAGAATCTGTTTTGGGGAAAGAACAGAAGAGGAGTCCTAAAAAGAGCGCGTGAAAAATGATGAAAGTTGCTTTGAAGTGAGTCCGAAAGCTGCAGTGCTTTCAGCAGCTTCCCCCTGGAAGCCCTTGAAATTCTATCTGCAATAAAAGGTACCAAAAGAAAACAGCTGGCAGGAGCTGTTAAAGTGGAAACAATATGCAATTCAGAAGAGATAAACAGGATGGGCACAGAGCAGAAAGAAAAAGAAGGTATGGATCTGTTACGTGATGGGAACAGCCCTTCTGTCCTGAGCTGGGACTGGGTGGCCAGGAAAATACCTCTGGCTTTAGGAAAGCAGACTGGGAGAAAACAGGTTTAGCACTTGCTTTTCATGGGAACATGCATTTTGCTTTGCTCTGGAGGACAGAGGCATCAGACCTGGTCCCCTGACTCTTCGTTGAACATGCCTCAGCTTACACAGAATAGATGAGGGTGTAGGAGCATCGTGCTGAATGACACCGTCAAAGCAGAAGCCAATCGTTTGTACTGATATTTCTCTGGTACGTGAGGCAATGGCAGCTAGAACGGGAGTTTCTTTCCAGTTTCAGGACAGTGAAGCACTCCTCTTGCTAGCTTGGCAGTAACGCTCTGCTGCCAGCTGTAGAGAGAGGTCCAGTCCTTGTGCAACTCTGAGCAATGCTGAGGCTGTGGCTAAATCTAAAACCTAAAGGCTGATGACTGCTTTTGCCCTCTCTGATAGATGCCACAGTCTTTGGAGACAGAAACTGGTGGCAGACTAACATTGGGGTTGGAACAGGATCTATCTTTTTGTGCAACATAAAAATATTGCTAATGGAGTGTACACGGACCTTAACCTGTTCTGATTTAGAGATGTAAATCATAGATATTTGCTGTGATTCCCAAATCAGTTCTGTAGATCCCTACTGCAGGGACTGAGAGCAGAATATGGCCATGGGAGGATGTGAGGAATCCACGTGCAACCACATCTGTGAAAATATCTCTCATGTTCTGATCTGCTATTGACTCTGCCCATGCCATTACTGATGGAAAGTCTGCTTAGAGACCTCTGCTCACAGGGGAAGGAATATTAATCAAAACTTTTGTCCTTTCTTTACAGATGCACTTGAGATCAAAAGCACTTCTAGGGGAAAACAGTAATTCAAAGATGTGGTGGGAGTGGAACAGAGAGGAGCTGAGTCATACTTTCCATCTGCTTTCATTTCTGTTTTATACAATTCTCATTCTGCAGCTCCAATGTAATTAATTGTGTAACCATTAGACTGTCCCGCTGTTAGGGCAGAAGCAAAATTGTATCCTGCACAGCTCCACTGATTTTCCAGGCATGAATATTTTCAAGAAATATTAAAATACGGAGAATCATCCTTGAGTTAATTTTAGAAAAGGTGTGAAAATGTTCACACCAAGTCATTATGCAGAGGACCTTAGACATTGTATGAATAACATGTAGCATGGTGTACTTGCAGATTCCTTGAAAAGCTAGTTTGGACAGGGTCAGGCTGAAGAGAGGAAAGGATAGCCAGGATTTATGTTTTCTAGATACATGTTGAATCCCCTTCATTTGGGGAAGGATCTGGCACCTTGCTGAAGGCTAAAAGATAACCCATAAGCAAGGAGAGAATTGCCCCTGTGATGGTAAGCAACATTTTACCCTTTGGGCAACTCCTTCACCTTCAGAAAGATCTCAGATACCCAAAATGCTCTGGGGGTTTAAATACTGCTGAGGACCTTGGTCTAAAATGCCTATTCAGAAAAGGACTCGGGCACTCACATAGCTCCTGCAGCTACAAGTGCTTTGATACATCTGAGGCTGCAAAACTCTTTCCCACTTGCACCAGTTTATCCTGATTTGCAACTGATTTAACTCCCCGTAAAATCAGTGGACATCCCTCTGCTGTCTTTAATAGATATTAGATTGGGTGTTAAAAAAGAGAAATTCAGTCTACCTAATCCATGTGCACAGATCCTCTTGAACTTGGATGGATGAAAATGAAGTGCTACATATGTCCAAGGGTCAGGAGACTGAGGATGCCACCAGCAATGGAAAGGCAATTCCAATGTATATAGGACTACTAGACTGTAGCCTATGCAATTTCTTTTTCTCTTACAGCTAAATCCTCCGGAATTTCATAAAATCTTCAACTTCTTCTAAAGGCCTTTGAGCAACTGAATTAAACTTGTGAACTACAGTCTGACCATGCAGTTCTAGATCCAGAAAAGTTACAGAGAGTCTATTCCCTATTATTTTCTGTTAGGAGCAGATGACTTAAGACAGACTTCATTAGATCGTTGAATTTAATTCTTTTTAAATTCTTCACAGTTCTAAGTTTTTCACTGAGCAATTGGAAATGATATATTTCTATATGAATGCAGACAGCTAGCAATTGATATGTACACTGAAAATAAAGATTTTCTCATTGTTGTGTACTTACAGCCTAGATAGAGTAACTGAATCTACTTTTTTACTGTTTGCATAAATATTTAATAATAAAAATTCTTAAGCTTTTTGCATAAGGTCATAGGATATTAGAATGCCCAATAAGTTAAATATATCATTTGTGTTTCCTTTCACACTTCTGGAATGTTAGCTCAGATTTTCTTTGGTATAAGTGCAAATTGGATTTGCACATTTAAGTTTTCATGTTCTAAAGTAATTAAATATGTGCCTGTTCCTGTTTGTGTTTACAATAATGCATATGAATCCTTAACTAGAAACCTGCAGTACAAAGGGAAAAACAAGGTGGTCCTTGAACCAATCTTCTCTGCACTCTGTTCTTTCTCAGCTGCCTCTGAACAAAATAATTATCTTGTTAATCCTTTAACTCCCTCCTCATCTTTATTTCACTAAGAAGTTCTATATTCCTGCTAACATGCCTTTTCATGACAGTGCAAGTCAAAGAGAATGATTTGTGAGACAATCCAATGATATTACCGTATAGTGAACACCATTCTCCATCCTTTCTCCCAGCTCGGTGCAAGGTCTCATTTGTACGGGAGCTGGTCTTCACTGCCACTGCTGATCCAGTATCTGATGTCCTTGAGACCTGCCTGTATATTGGATTTTCCATCCTGTTTGTACACAGAATCAATAATATGTGTGAGGAATTGAACAGTTAGTTCCAGCGTGTGATATTTTTTTTTTATGATTGCCATTTGTCTACCCTAATTTTTAACTTACTGAGTGTTGTTACCTTGGCTAATTTGAAACTTGAGCCTGTAAGGACTTCTTTGGTACTCTGCAGAAATAAAATAAGTGAGAATTTCATGTGCTCAGCAAATTCTCTGCATCTTTTGAAATGAAACCTAAGTTTCAGTCTTCCTGACATTTTATTCAGGACTAAGTCTCCAGTAACCTGTTGAAGTTGCTGTTCCTGAAAACCACAGAAACTCTGTAATGCCGTCTAGAGTTAGCCACTTTAGATTATAAGATTGAAATTCATTGAAAAGCAATGAGATCCCCACAGCCTGGGCTAGGGTTCAGTCCTGCAGCCTCTGCCTGCGTCGCTCCCACCCACATTCCCGGGAGCACCAGCCCTCCAGCTGCTGCCAAACCAGGGCCCTGAGCAAAAGATGGGGTTTTGCCTGAATCGAGAATTTGCAGCCGAAATGCTCTGGGAGAGTAAAAGGGGAGAACAAGGATTTGTGATCTCGTTACACCCCCATCCTCACTTTCCTCCCCGCGATCAAATTTAATTTGATAAAATAATGGAGGCAATAAATGCCAAAGCTCAAGCCACCCGGGGAATAAGTGAGTGCATGCAAAATGATGGATTCAAAGCAGCACATAACACTTCTTAATGCAACATGTTTCCTGTTAAAGCATTGCTTGAATCTTAACTCCTGAAGCAACCCCGATACAGGCTGTCTGTCTCCTCAGAAGTGCCCTCTGGCAGGGAACAGGCTCTGCAGGCAGTGACTTTGTCTAATTGCATTTTGGCAGAGCACAGCGAGGAGAAAATAGAGAAGATGAACTAGTTAATGTCATGGTCAAAACCTGTCCAGGGCTGGAAAGCGGAGGAGGGTCGAGTCCTTCCTGCTTTGCTGAACTCTCCATAGGATGCAAAACGCTGCCGTCCTGGCGGCTCCAAGTGAGCGTTAAGGGGCAGGTTTCTGTTAGCTGCTCACATTTGTGCATGTTCACTGGTGATAGTTAATGTGACTATAATTATTGCATGGATACACTTGGTTGGCTTTCCCACACAGGCTATTTGTTGATATATGTAAATAAGGGAGAGGTAGGGAAGTATTACAAGGCACAGGCACTTCTTGCTGACTCGTTAGAAGTATTTCTCACAAGCTGGAGCTTTGGATGAATGTCCTTGGCCAACACTTGACAAGGCTTTTCTGTATCTCTCTATTTAGTGTACTTTCAGCTCAATAAGACAAAGACATTAAAAACCATCATGCAAAGTATCCCACATTACATCTCATGACACGAGCCTGTATTTGCGTTCTTACCTCTCAATTTCACCATCGGCTTTAGGTCTTACCTTGTAAAACCTGCCTTACCCTCTGTGAGAGGCAAAAGCAGCTGGGAAAGGTGGCTGCCCCTCTGAACTGTGTTCCAGGAGAGGATCCAAGGAAAGGCACAGTCTTAGAAGGATGTTGATGCTGCTGCTGCTCACGGGAGGCAAGGGAAGACTTCAGGAGATTAAAATCTACCTTGCTCAGGCAAAGTGCATGGCCTCTGTACAAGAATAAAAAGTAACTCGAGACATGGTTTTGCAACGGGTACTGTTTAACAAATATGCTTAATATTGCAGAAAAATATGGGATGCTAACCATTTATAGAGAGGTGATAAAATATAACCTTTTCTTTCTTCTTTTTCTCCGGAGCAAGGACATGCAGGCAGGTGAGCCTGGTCCCTGGTTTCAAAAGCATTTACCCAACCTTTTTAAATCAGTGGGAGCGCTCTTGAAAAACAAAGGTGGAACATACAGCTAGCTTTACTTTTCACACAAAGCCAGCTTTATTTTCACAATTTCCTATACACTGACAGTGCTAAATCAGAGCTGGCGAACGACGGTGGCATCAGGAGTGTCCTCACAAGGATGAAGGTGCAGGAATGCTGGAGCACAGTATTCGTGCGACTCTCTGTGCTGTGGCAGAGCCTTGAAGTTCGCCGAGGAGAGGAGGAAGGGGGAGCACACTCCAGAGGGGGAAGATGGATTATCTCATAGCTGACCCATTCTTTGTTCATCTCTGTGGCACCACATCCTTTGCCACACAAGTCATAAAATATCCTACCAGTAGCTATTTTGACAGAGGCATAATAAAGCTCAGAAGGGAATGAAGAAACACATCCAGAAGTGTCAAAATAATGTAGTATACTGTGTTTGTACTAACATTAAAACATAGTGGATTATCAGTGGTTACACCAACACAAAAGAAAAGTAAAACTTAAGGTTGGTGGTTTTTTTTCAGAGGATCAGATATATTTTGCACAGTATGTTCATGTACCTTGAGAAAGAGCCCTTCTTGTTAACCTAAGAAGGAATGATTTCCTTGGAAATGAGCATGATTGCTATGAAAATCTCTGGCAGGAATACAGGCAAGAAAAATATAGCCTAGTATCAAAGGGGTCCGGAAAGACATGACTGAAATCATGGTTTTAATTTATTTTGAACAATTTCTCATCTGGTAACATTTTTCCATACTACTTTAATGGCTCTGGTACTCTTACTGCATTCTAAAATTAACCTTCACCTTACATGAACTAAGGAAATTTCGTAACTACATCCGTATGGAACATTGTATAGGATTGTGAGTTGCTGGTACTAATGGTATTAATCTCAAATGTATTTCAATTTTCTTTGAAAAGCAACATAATGGAAACTGAAATGATATCAAATGCAATAATAATAAATATTTTAAAAGAATGTATACGTAAAAGTAGTAGTCAGAAGTTCCCCTGATCCTGGTGTGCAGTTGTCAGAGGCTTTAGGAGGACGCTGTAGGCAGCAAAAGGCTATACCTGATGTTGGTATGAAATAGGACAGGGATTAAAGGCACCGCAAAATGAAGTGACCTGACTGAGGTGTGCTGTCAGGCACCGCAGGGGCAGCAGATAAAACACAGGACTCGGGAGTCCCCTGACACGTAATCTGTCCATGAATGATGCTGTCTCTGTATTTCACACAGTCTCCTTCTTCTACTGGGACACAATAAACGCAACAAGAGGTGGGAGAGCTTGAATCCAGGCACTGCCAAAGTCAGCTGGGGGCAGTTCTATGCATGATGCCCGTTTTGCTTCTCTCCATGAGGATTCGGTGCCAAGCCTCCCCAGACCCCGCAGGGAGTCACAGGGATGGCGGCGGGTGTTTGCTCCGGGTGAGCACCAGGTGTGTTTGGTCAGCAGAGCAACACCCAAGAAAATGCATCTGCCACAACATAGCGAGACCGGGGCAGAGTGCCTGCTGTGCTGAGCACAAGATTGCGAGACCTGGTTTCTCCTGACCCTCAGTGACAGCAAAATACTTACAAATTGGCCATGACGTCTGTGAAATGAAGGGCACTTTTCTGGGCTGAAGGGACCAGAGAAGCCCTGGGAACCTGAGCAGAGAGGAGTTGTGGGGTCTGGCCAGGGCCAGGTGGACCTTTCTGTTTGACCAGCTGGTGGGCTCATAAGATTTGAGTTGGAAATTAAAGAGCCTGATGGCTTTGGCTGCTTCTTCAGGCTGTGGGGAAATATAGTCTAGAAATAAATATAAAGAATCCACTTTAAGGGATGGCATTTTAAAAGTTAATATGCAGCTTATCCTCTCTGTCTCCAGATACTGAATTTATTTTTTTTTAACTGAATTTTTTAGAGTTGGAAGGGACCATGAGATAATCTAGTCCAACTCCCCTGCTGAATGATGGTAACTTGCTTGGGTTTTTTTGCTTGTTTCTTTGTGTCTTTTTTTAAAATTGGTACTAATATCTGTTCATTTTTATACACATCAGGAAGCCTGAGGGGCAGGCAGATGGCTTTCAGATCATCTGTCCTATGAACTCACTGGAAATTACCTGGTCCTCCTTTGCCCAATTATTTGGTTCTCCAAATGTTGATACTAAAGGAAAACATGAAATTAGCTCCAGGGCAGGCTTAACCTTTTCAGTCCAGGAGCTCCGAACTGGATTTTTCAGGCCAAATGCCCAAGTTTTATTAAGAGAGTACAGCAGTTTGGGCTTGCGTATACAGCTGCTCAGTTCCTGGCTGCTCGGCAGTGGTTTCCAAGGCGAGTGCCAATTAGTGCTAATTGCACAGGCTTCTTCTGGTACGGATGCGTGTATGTAATGTGGACCCATGTCTCCTCTTCAGACCATCACTCATGTCAAACATGCCATAGACCCATCCAACAGCTGTGAGGTGACCTGGAGATGAAAAGCTTATCTAATCCCCAGAGCCAGCTGGGCTCATCCCCTAAATGACTATATAAATCCTAATAACAGCTAAAGATGGTGTCGGCAGGTACCCCAGGCTTTCCTGCTGTCCCCAGGGAGCTATCACAGTGATGTGATATCTCAGCTGGTCCTCTGGAAAACCACATGATTTGGAGTTTTCTCCACCCCATCCGACCATCAGGACAGGGGAGGAGGGACAGTGGCTGGAGGGATGGCTCCCCATCCTCTGCTCCTGATGACAGGTAACTGAGGAAGAGGAAATGGCCCATCTTTCCTGGCCACCCCAGGAAGGTCCCTGACAGCAGCAGTGGGTGGCTGGTGTGGCCCGTGCTGGAAGGACATGGGTTTCAGGGCTCCTGGCACACCAGGAGCAGGAGAACTGTGCGCTCCCAGGTTCTTGCTCACCTGCACCCAGCTCCTCACCATCCAGCCCTTGTAAAAGTCTTTTTTGCTCCTCTGTTTGCTTTGCAAGTGTTTAAATCACAGCACCTAGTAATAAGCCCACACTCAGCTAAGCAGGACCTTTGGACCATGTGGAAAGCCTGCCTCGACCCATGTTGTCTTAAGGATTTAATCTCTTTTTGGTTCACTAGGAACATCTGCAGTTAACTTGCCATGATGGGAGCACAGCCTGCAGCTCACAGTAGTACGTGTGCTGCACATTTACAAGCAGATACAGGTAGCTGGGCTTTTCAAGGCTAAAACTGAGGGAATTCACAGTGAGAGTAGCCAATTTGCCATTTTCTTATCATTGTCTCCTAGAATTACAGCCAGAAACTATTTTAAGGAAAGATTTCCCTTCAAAAACATCCTGATATGGTGCATTTTAAAGTGTAATTCAATATATACTTTCATGGATCTTAACACTTCTGCATAAAACAAAACCCAGAGCCAAATTATAGCATCCTCTTTGCACCAAAAACATTAAAAACCGCTATTTGGAAAATTTCTGATGCAATAACGATGTTGTCATTACAGAATTTATAATAAATTGCTTACCACTGTGTACGGCATATAGTTGATTAAAGAGTTGCTGGTAAAAGAAGAGGGAAACAGTATTTTTTCTGGAAGGGAGAGAGAACATATACTGAAGAGTCAAAACTTTTGCCTGGGAAAGACTTGCAGAAAGTTGTGCACACTGATTTATACTCTTTATACTCTGGGATGGGATGGCAGAGGCATTTGGGGAGTTTTTCGATGCTGCTGCTGGTTGTTTTCTGCAGAGCTTGTGAAGCAAAACTTGGGCAGCACTGTGCTGTCAGCGGCAATGAAGTAGCTCCACCATCTGGGGTTTTTTTGGAATTGCCTGTCTTCCTTGATTACACTGAATTATATACATATTTTTTGGTTTGCTTCCCTTTTTTTTTTTTATAGGTAAGAACACTTACTCAAAATAACACTCATTATAAGGCAAAGCTGTAAATGCAGGTAAGTGATAACATTCAGCTTGTCCTTCTGGACCATCCAACAAGAACTTCTACCTCTGCTCTAAGAGGAATCTTTCTTTTACAAGTGTCCCATTGTACTCTGTTGTGTTACAGCTCACGAAAATCTTTAGAAGTCACTGTCCTGAGAGATAACATTGAAATGTAAAAGGATTTGTTCAAAAATATTTTTCTGAGACATATTGTATTTATTTATTTCTGTTAAGATCAAGCAGAGTTATTCCTGAAAGACGTGGGCATGAAAAAAGGCAGATCATGAGCAGAAAAGTCTAAGGTTTTGGTGAAAAATTAATAAAGTCAGTGCCTCATATCTCTCCTTTGTTTTTATTGCCAAGACCCTCAGTCCTAGCTCCTTACACCTTGGTTTCAAGTAAAAATCCAGTATGTAAGTGTAAATTTCAAGCAGTAGGAAATTCAAAGTGTCAGAAGAGTAAAATCAAACGCAAACCTTTCCCATGGTGCGGCTTTTCCCAGTTGCTCCCATGTTAGTGTATTTGGGCCTCATATTATGCCCCCAAAGTCTTTATTTTTTCACATCCCTCCCTGTTTCCCTGAATCCATTGGCTATGAATTAGTGGATATGAATTAACACGTACAATTTAATGCAGGTGAGCAAACTGAGTGAAGATGTGAACTTTTCAGAGCTGTCTGAGAGCTCTGAGGGCTTCTGCTGTCACTGCTCAGGACTGTGGAGATGTGTATGAGCAGCCTCTGACCTCTGGGAGCTACACAGGGAAACAGGGAGAGAGATAGGGCTGCCCTGGGTGGACTGGGGATATTTATTTGAACCCCAGCAGTTCAAGTTTTAAGTTTCACTGTATGTAGAAAATGTTTATTCCTCTGTCACACCTGGCTTAAAAAGAGCATACGTAGTGCTACAGGGAACTGATGTTTGGTTTTCCTCTTTGTGAACTTACCCACAGCAGCTAAAATCCCACGTAGAACCCAAATCTACTTTATAAATGTTTTACTGGGCATAGTAGGAGATCTGGCATCAGAGCAAAGAGACAAAAGAGGGCAATAGTCATTGCTGACATCACGCCGCACCAAAACAGACTCTCTCACTCCATGTCTTGTACAGGAGATATTATAGACACGTATGGGCACTCTCAGATCTGTTATTTCTGTTCCTCCCTCAGCCTTACTCCCATCCTCCCTAGAAACCTCTGCTTTTCTTTTTGTTGTTGTTGCTGTCTTTTGTGGCACTCTTCAGGATGAGAAGCAAGCAAACCCAATAGAGAAAAAATTAATCTCCCCATTTACAGAAACTGTAAAAGAAGCAACAATATTTTTAACAGGATCCTTTCGGAGTTTTGAGGAATTGTAGACTTTTGGTGGTTGGTGAGGAAATGGGTTTTCCACTGCTGACCATGAGCGGCTGTCCCATTGCCTCCAGTCATACAAATAAACTGTCACAGAGTACACGACCTCAGCGTTGCTGCAATAATCATCTCACTGCTTTGATTAACTGAAAGAACAGTAAGTTTACGTCCTGAAATCAATGAAACTCAAGCTGACGAGAGAAAGAAGTGGTGCAACAACAGACACGCCATTTATTCCTCTTGGATAGCAATGCCCTTGGTATTTCCCCTGGTTTTGCTTGCAGGAGAGCAGACCCCAGCTTTCATTTAGTAGCCACACTTGGTCCACCAAGGCAACAGAACAGACACCTGGAGTCCAGAAAGTACCCACCGTCTGTTAAGAGTAGTTAAGAATTTAATGGTTTAACTATTGTGTTGTGTAGTTATTTTATTTCGTTTTATCTCTTGCCTCTCAATCAGTTTAAAAAAAAAAAAAGAAAAAAATCTACTTCTTAATCCTCTCAGGAAGCCAAGTTGAAGAAAAGGAAGCAGTTTGATTTGAGATGAGATCAGGCTTCCAGAAGGACTTTTTAAACCTTCCTAATTTAGTTTGTTTAAGCCCAGTGAAATGAGCTATGTAAAAATACATAAAAAGTCTCAGCCTTTAAAGAACCAAAATTACCAGAAGCTTCAGCTAGTAGAAAATTCCTCTATTACATATTTGGCAGTGAAGTGGCTGCATAGACAGATGACATGCCATTAGAGTCCGTATAAGTAACCGCTAGGGAAAGCACCTGCTGCAATACAGAAGATGTTGTTAGAAATGCAAAGATCTGATTGAAAAGCAATTTATATTCCAAGCAAATGCATAATAAGAGAAGACATACTACCCAGCACAGAGCTTCCTGCAGAGGAAAGTGACACACAATAGAAAGTAGTTAATCCTGTGGAAATAATTAAACAAGATCAAGGGGAAAATATATTTGAAAACACACAATGCTGAGCCAAAACACGTCTGATTCAGCTTAATGAAAAGGGAGTTTGTCCTCCTGGTCACCGAGTCTCGCAATCTAGAAAAATTCTTTAAATTAAGAAATAGAGAGAGGAATACTAAGTCTAATTCAGCAATGAAATCATGCTATTCCAGTGGCTGTACCTGCCTATAGTCAAGTAAAATGAACATGTGCAGGGAAATTTGGTTTTATTTCTGAATAAATGGTATTACTGCCTTCCTGCCTTAGATATCCCTGTTTCTGAGAGGGATGGGAACAGAGAGAGCAAAGGCTCTTGCATTCACTTTTTATACCAGTAAAACGAATGAAGCTGAAGTCACCCTGTGCTTTCTGCCCTATTTCCTTGCACCGATCGGATCTTGCTCCCCTGGATGTTAACAGAAAGACTTCTATTAAAGCTGGCAGGAGACTGAGTCAGGCCCTGGAGTTATATACAGAAAAGTGGGACAGTAATGAAGAAAAGAGGTAAGATTGCCTGGTCTGTGCTTCTCAACCCATAGACAACAAAGGGCAAATTCCACGCTGGAATAGGACAGAGCAGAAAGTCATATAAATTCTGACAGGTTGAGCATCTTCTCTCTCCTGGTAGGAAAGAACTGAGAGCTGTGTTTTAAGGACAGGTCTTAGGGAAAATGAAAAACTGAACCCATGCTGGTAAGACTATGAGACTTCCCTGCAAGAAGCATTGATTAATGATGGCTCTTCTTGTCCACTGTCCTGCTCTGGTAGAGTTATGCGTCTGTACCATATGGCCAACGCATGCAGTCACACCAACCTGTGGTGAAACCACGTTTAAAAGTGAGGGGCAACTCTTGAGTGTGGTGGAGGCAGGAACAGACAGGAAGATGGAAATACTGAGGCAGAGACAGTTTGTTGATGAAGTCTGCACTGCACCTATCATCCAGGACTTGAAGAAAACTCCAGGCAAAGCAAGGAAACTGAGAAGTTTCATATGTAGATATGTTCAGGTTTTTGTCCTTGCAAATCTGCCTGTCACTTCTTAGTCTGTGTGTGTTCATGTAATTTAGAAGCATAGTGTCATGGCCAGTGTTTTACTTACCCTCCTGTCACTAAGTGAAGTTCTGGGCAAGGCTGGAGGAGTTCCTAAGGAGATATATGATGTCCCCCGTGGTCTTGGGACCTCCATCAGCTGGACCATACCCTATGAAAGCATGCTGGCATTGGTATTTCTCCCTTAGGAGCTGGGAAGTCACCTACAGAGCCAGGTCTGCGTGCTGGCTGGGCACAGAAGAACCAGAGGGTTTGTCTCATCCACAGCATCTCGCTGGTGCTTGTCTGCAGGGGGGATTCGCCGGGGCCTTTGGCTAATGCTGGATTTTTCCCATTCCAAGGTCTGATGCCCAGCTCATTACAGAAATTTCAGTGGCCGCTGGTGAGGTCCGGAACTCAGTTGCCAAATAGGTGACTGTGGGCTCTTTACCTCTGAGTGCTTTTGCAAACAGAAGCAAGAAAAATGCTTCCAAAATGATAGCAGCGAGGAACTGACTGCAATCTGCAAGTCAGATAGGAACACAAAGAGCATTTCATCTCCTTTGTGATTAAGAGTGAGCTTGACACATGGAAAACAACCAGACCACACAGACAATGGAACACTGGAAATAATAACCTTTAAAGAAGCGCATCTGAAAAAAATAACTCTTCCAATGTTTAAATTTGCCTAGTGAGCACAGATGCCAAATGCATTTCAGGAATAGCTCGGCAATGACTGAGTACAACATTTAATTAAGTGATTATATAATCAACCCTCTGTTTTATGAAGCAATAATTCAGTTCCCAAGTGGGTAAGCTATGAGGCCGAAGGCTGGGTAGTTTATCACAATGAAGGAATTCGATTACTGCTGAGAAAAACAGAAGGACAATGATGTTATTGTTAAAATACTAGTTTAATTAATATAAAATTAATAACTTTTTTAAATTAAAAAAAAAAATCAAAGCAATGCATAGCCTGCCAGAAAGATGGTGCTTCCTCCATTTTCCATGTGGAAGTGGTGGTTATTTATGGCCACACAGAATGTGCGGGAAGTTAATGATGTCACACGGTCAATTTATTGGGGATAAAATTACAAGAGTCATTTTATCAGGGAATGATATAGTTCTCTTCCTAGAATATAAGTAGACAAGAGACCACACTTATGCTGTAAAAGAGAGATCAGACAAGGTAACTTCATTGCTGGAAAGCTTTACACTGGATTATTAATAATGATTCTATTAAATCAGAAGTTCTAGCCCCATTAAGGTATGACTTCACATGCACAAAATATATGATCATAGAGATCTGATCAGCAGTTGGTGAAAATAAATATAGTATCAAAGGTATATATGAAGTTGTACCAGCCACATGACTTGCTCAGAGAAGAAAGCAAAGCCTTATGAAAACAAGGTACCAGAAGAAGATAGGGAATGAATTGCACTCATTTATTCATGTCTGGGTTCTGTTTACAGTTCTGTTTAGATTACTTTATTACACATTTCAGCAAATCAGTGTGGGAATAAGCATGGGGGGAATTCTTGAAAGAGAATCAGAGTAACGTGGATGGAAAAATGATTTACTGCAATATGAAGCACCAGAACCACAGGGAAAGGAAAAGAGGAAAAGAGAAAAAGGAGTGTGAATTTGGGAAATCAGCTGGATATAGGGACAGGACAAGAAAAAAAAAAGGAAAAGAGATGCAGTTATCAGTGCGATTAATATATGCAGAGTGCAGTCTTCAGAGCTGAGTGAATAATGACTTTAGGAAGGTATGAAACCTCCTTTTCACTGCTGCTGTTGGATTTACATAGGGTCAGAAAACCCACGTGCAGACTCAGCATTTTTGAGAGGCAGGCGAGATGTCCCACCTGCTTTAAGATATCTGGATGAAAGGAAAGAAAACTAAAAAACCAAAAGTGTCTGAGCATTGAATTTAGCCCTTTGCAGTAAATTCTACTTTTACTGCGGCAGTAGGATATTAAGGGCTGTATTACACACTGGGTTCCCAGGATGGTCAGTTCGATGGACTGCATACCATGTAATCATTGATTCAGTGCCTTGAAACAGAGCTTATAGGGAAAGCTGCTGGGGGAAATAGCACTAATATAGACTGAGACTGGTTACTAAAATGAGGAGAAAAACTATTAGGTTGCAATCATTTTATAGGAAAGTGTTCTTAAGTGAGGGAAAAGGAGTTTATGTTCCATGTAAAAGAATCCCCGCAGAACAGTTTCAGCTTATTAGTACTAAATTGACCACAGCAAATGAGTGCCACTATTGTCAATGACCTGGCATTTTATAAGCACACTGGGGCTCAGTTTTAAACTATTTTACACACATAAAGAATGTGAGATGGAAGATGAAAGCAAGGAAATCCACCCAGCAGTCGCAGCTTCAAAGGCTGCTCTGCAGAAGAGTGTTCTCCAGGGTGTGCACATAAGTACAGTGAGATTTGCTTTGCTTCTGGAGTGCGACCACTGGCACTGAAATATGAGGCTTGAATGGAACAGTGATAGCCCTTAACAGGGAGATCATTAGGGCTATGCACAAGTTGCTAAACGATAAGTAATTTAACCCTTCTGAAGGAGGAGTCACCGAAGGCATATTAGAAGTGGGAAAGTAATAACAAGAATCAATGTGGGGGAATGACCCGGTGAATAAGACAGGTCCATTGTGTCCCAGCATGTACCAGGACTATTCTGCATTGTGTCCCAGACACTTCCTAGGCAGAGCTAGTCTCTGCTCTGCCTGCCTGGGCTACAGGATGAGCTCAGGGGCTACTCAGCTGGACCTTCAAGTCAGGGACATCACAAGTCCCATCACTCCAGATTCTGAAGTCATGCCACAACAGAATAACCAGTCATGGCCTGTGGTGAGTGCTCTACTAGCTTCTTTAATGCAAGTGCAGCAAACCAGCTGGGTAGGTCACCAGGACCCTACAGCCCTTGGTCAAAACATCCCATATGGTCTTGTCCCTCTCTGTCTATCTGTAGTGCTGTATCTATGTACCCATCCTCAGCCAGAGAGGTGGCTGGACAGCATGCTTCAGCAGGTGAAGAGCAGCTGCCACACCACAGCCTACATGAAAAGGAGGGTAATTTATTTTCTACACGATGCATTGCAGCATTCTCTGGTGAGGCTTTCTGGATTGTGTCAATAATCACAGCACAATCCCCTTCATCTAAAGCCCATTGCCAATGCTGATTAAACTCTGTGTACAGTGAATCTAGACGTGAAGTTTTGACATTCATAGGATTTCCAATGTCTAACTGGCAATCAAGTAGCCAAAGCAGAATTGGTAGGAGGCCACAGAACAGATTCTGATGCCGGTTTCCAAGTGCTGACAAATATTAGCCTACCAAGACAAATATTAACCTCCTGTCCAGACTATCAATCAAGAAGTAAAGCTGTTGATGCACCAACGACAGATACCAAAGAGCACCAGATACTTTTATGCTCTTGAGTTTATTACGCTTCAGCACTTTCATTCTCAAAAGTTTGAGTTACAAAAGCTCTGAATTTTTAACTCAGATTTTAAAATGCACTGAGCTTCCCAGATAGGATGTCTAACAATGTTAATGACGGCTGGTTTCAGAACTCCCAGTAGAATTTTTATGCAATTAATGTTCTCCTTCTCTGAACAGAAACCTAGAGGTTTGCAAAACACACCATATGTTTGTCAGTTTGCCAATGAATCAAGATGTTTTTGCAGTCTTCTGAGTTTCAATAATTAATGGTAATGTCTAAAACCTAAATCACAGTTCAGGGGCTCAGAACAGAACTTTTGCCATGTCCAGTGTTGTTCAGCATCATCAGAGTGAGACTTTTCAGGTGAGAAATTAAACATTTATACTAACTTTCATTTTTCTCTTCCCTGCCTGGTCTCCCACCCCATCACCATTGCTCCTTCCCAGATATCTGACTGGGTTCCTGCAGGCAGCTTACTTATTATGTAGAGTAATGCTATTACCCACAGTCCAGGCTTTGGTCTCAAACACCTGAATGTTCCATAGTCCAGTGTAATCTGCCTAGGTTGGCTTGCTCTTAGTGGCTAAATGATACCTAATGGTTTACACGTCTGAAAATATACTTTATTCTTATCAAGTGGCTTGTTAGTCAGTTTAGCAGACTATTAGCAACCAATTAACGCAACAAAGTTAAGCAACCAAAATAAATCAGTTAGGTCTTAAAATTGTGTTCACAAGCAGGAGGCCTAATTTTTATGAGGCATGATTTTTCAATTATTATTTTAAAGTGTAACTGATTGAAAGACTGATCCAGAAGAGAATACTTAATGTTAATACCTCATATACTTATTTTCTTCACCCTGGAGTAATTCTTCTGAGACCTCCTGTGCTTCCACACTTGTGCATGAGCACGCCTGCCTTAGCTGTGACTTTTTGACTAGGTTTCTTTTCTTTGAGGTGATGATTTTTCTTTTCTCTAGGTTACTAAAAGTCTTTTCCTTTTTATTGATTCCCAGCTGATCTGAGATATTCTAGTCTTTTCCCCCAGACAGATCTAAATTTGCAGTTCAAGATGGAGGAAATTTCCTAACTATCTATGACATGCTGGACTGCTTCCACACTTTCTCCCCTCCAGAGCAGAAGCGCTGCAGGAAGTGTTCTAATAATGATGATAATGTCCCAGCCCTTCAGCTTCGGAATTAAAAACATCATTTGAAATGGGTTACTCTTTAATTTGGCTAGTATCATGCTCATTTTAAATTATTCATAAAATGGTTAATATGTACAATTGATGAATTTAATCTGTATCTACCCTGCCATATATGTTAGCAGTTTCCAGGATCAGCATTTTTTTAATAAAGCTGTTGATTTTTCTCAAGTGCACCCCCATAATACTGTCTCATGTGTTGACATGAGAGGACACGTGCTTTAGGATTTATTAGTTTTAACAATACTTCCTGTGCTCTAGGTAGACCCGCTCCAGCGGGGGGGTTGGACTAGGTGATCTCCAGAGGTCCCTTCCAACTCCATATGATTCTATGATTCCCAACACCACCCATTCAAAGAACATGGGGTACCCTAGAAACATTCAGATAATTCCTTCAAGAATCAACCAATTGCTCCTGCCTGACAGAGGCATGGGATATACCACCACCATTTGGGCCACTATCATCCTTTCCGCTTCTGGGGTAAAACCACTCCCTAACAGCATGACACACAGAACAAAGTAGACTGGAACTGCCATGAGATTTTCTAGACAACAGCAGGGTTCAAACCTTCCCATGAGAACTGTGGCACAACACTAAGTGATCACAGGCATTTCATTATGTCTCTTTCCTTTTAGAGATGACACAGTCAGCAGCAGCAATAAAATTTCTGGCTTAAGCCAGAATATTTCTAGTTGTCCTATTAAATGACTACTTGCTCGTAGTGCTTTCTTTACTAAATTGATGTAGCAGCACTAATGGAGCAGCCAGTATGAAAAAAAAAAAAAGTGTTAATGCTAAGTATGGCTTGCACCAATATGGTTTATTTCAGTTTGAAGCTGGCAGCAGAAATCACAGTACAGATAACATCTAAATCCTATTAAGCCTCAATGCAAGACAATATTATTGAGATACAACCTTGGCTGCAGGAAACACAAAGGTTTTCATTAGAGATTCACTGTCTGTTTTGTAAAAGCTATATCCAATCCACATCCACATTGTCATTTTAATCCAATTTTAATCCCAAAAGTTTTGGTTTTCTTTTTGACAGTCCAATTCTCAGCTCCATGAAAATAGTAATGAAAAATATTTCTCTGTAACCCCAGGCTACAACTTCCCATTAGAAAGCCCTCAGCTGCTGGTCCTATTTCTGCCTGGAGGACCACCTTCACAGACCTCTGCAATGCAGCAGGTCCACCAGACAGGAGATTTTACTCTCCATGGGACTCGCAGGCTGTGCAGATGCCAGGCCCACAGGGAAGGGCAGGGGCATGAAGAACTGCCACTAAAAGCCCACAGGGAACAGCTGGGCAGCAAAACTCTGACAAAAACAATTTTTCCACTGAAAATGCCCATTTGGCAAAAAGGGATGGTGATTTTCACTCACCTTTCAGGGGCTGCAGCAGAGCTCTGTCTGCTTTCCTGCCAGCTCACACCCTCTCCCCGCTAAACTTAACAATCATCAAAATCCAGGAGACTGAAAAAGCTTCAGGTTTCCCAGATGGGGACCATGAGCTCAAAAGCCCTTGTGACTGCAGGTCATCAACCAGAATCTGCAGGGCTGCTGGGGCCCAAGGGCCAAAGAGAGTCCCACAGTAGGAAGCAGGGGAAGAGGTGACTCATGGATATTAGAGCTTGAACTCCCCCTGTGATGCTTCCTTCTTCAAGGAAAGCCTTGAAGTGAGACATTTTTGATAGTTCTATAATTGTTTCCTTTAAGAAAATCCCTGCTGAGGGGAATTTCATAAGTTAGTTGGGTTGGGTTTTTTATTTTCAGTCTGAATTTTGTGGACAATGGACAGCCAAGCTCTAGTCTGGATTCAAATAGCAAAATATTTTTCAAAGCATTTTTTTCATTTTAAACCAAGTCAAAGTTTATAATGTCAACTTCTATAATTGTTCTATTGCAATTAAAGCTGAAAATTTCCATGTGCAGAGAGAAAACAAGTGCACTTGAATATGAAGACAAGAAATCCAAGAATTTCTCCTGTATGGAGAAATTGTCTGTTGCTGTAAAGCTGCCATCACTACTTTCAGGTCATCCCTTTCTCATCTCCTATGAACCACCCATAGGAGAAGGGAACAATAAGACATTACTTACAGGATGTCTACCTGCCACAAAAACTCCTTGAGGCCCTGGATAGCTACAACCATAAGCGTGCTTTAAACTTATACTTAGGTCTGATCTAGGCCTTCAGCTAGTTATAAAAGAAGTTAAAAAGAAGTGCGAAAGGTCGGAACTGATTTGCAGAAAAAGCCTGAACATACTTTGGTTTGCACTAGCAGGGCAACATCAAGCAGGGCATGGGCTGGCCGGTCCACAAGATACATCCATCCTACATACTCTGAATTTTGAGAACAAAAGCCCATCAAAACATTTCCTGTATGTGCCTGTTGGTGTCTGAGAGTTGCCAGGGCTCCCAAATTCAGTAGTACAGCTTAGAAATTCAAAGAGGAAACAGTCACTGCAGTCTTCAGGAAGAATTTGGAAGATTAAGTGTACAACCCTTACTGACTCCCACTGTCTGATGAAGGCACAAAAATGGGCAAAGGCAGGCAGATTTCGACACTGTCGTACAAAGAAGAATAGAAAATTTGTTCTCTGAAGCTGAAAAGGTCAAAGAAATGCTGTCACCCTGCAAAATGCTCCTATACATGCTAAGTGCAAGAACACATTTACCAATGACATGCACAACGCTGTACCAAGAGGTCGAGAACTCTGTACCTGGTGCAGTAAGAGCAGCTCATCACACCACTGTTGCATGGTGCTGCCAACGGGCAGCAAAACAGCTGTGCCACTGTGAACAGTCCTGAAGGAGGAGAGACCAAGTGCTCCCCAGGGAAGGCAGTGAAGGAACCTGCCACCAATGCCTCCATGGGAGCAGCCTGATGCTCCTGGGGCAGTGGGAACAGCAGACGAGGAAGCCCTCTAGAGCACCCTCCGAGGGTGATGACTGCTGCCATGGCAACAGCAGCTACATGGATGAGGAGGAGAGAGGCATCAGCTGTGGTCGGGTGATTGGTTTTTTTCCTTTTTTGCAGCAGAGCTGCTCAAACATAGTACTGTTTTGTGGGTTAGAATGACAAAAGGGCAAATGCTCCTCTGCCGGTGGTGCCACCTGGGCAGCTCTGGCTGTGGGTACCAGTAATGCCACTCTAAGCACAGAACACTCCCAGTCCTACTAGTCCCAGAGTCCCCTTGCACTCTTTTCACTTATTTAACACAATTCTTCTTTGCTTTCTGTATATGTGAGATGAAAAGAATCACTAAAGTGTCCCTACAGTTGTAATCTGCAGACCACAGTCATGGTCTGCTCTCAGCCGCACCAGCACAGACACCTGGAGTTTCATCCCCACTCCAGATTCAGTTTCTTATAACTAAACCCCTCCCCAAGACTGTTCTGCCCTGGAGCTTCTTAGATTAAACTCAGCCCTTGTTATGATCACCTGGGAGTTCAGTGGGCAAGTCTAAGCCAGGCTCCATCCCCTCTCAAAGGCACCTGCAGAAGGTGAGTTATCTTATCCACAGATAAGGAGATGACTCATGTTCTGCAAATGCAAGTCCTTAGCACCAGATAGGATAAATTGCCCTCTAAGGGCAACAGAGAGCCACTACTCAACCAAATTAAAGTGTAATATTCAAAGCCTAATGTCTGATGAAGTGACTCTCATCTGCAGAGTAATGTTGCCTACAGACCTACTGAGCCTCATTCATCTCACACAATTTACTCCCTTTTCTTGCTCCCTGCAGCTGAGTCAACGGCTCACATTTTCAGAGCTGTGCTACAGCTTCTCGTCTGCTTGGGGACCCCACGCCAGACACAGCTGAAGATGGCCCTGCCTCCTCATTGCAAGATGCCAGCAGTGTGTTTCTCCCAGACAGGAATTATCTGAGCAGTGCGATTAGTAACCGTACCTACAGGGCACATTCTGAACTCCAGTTACCGTGTGATTGCCCAGAGAGTCCATTGAAACTCAAATAACCCATTTCAGTACATTTACCAATTATCATGCAAGGATGGGTAAGAAACAATTTGCTGCTTAAAAACAGCAAATGAAATCAAGAAAACTTTCATCTTTATGAGTTTCATTTGATTTTCCTGGACTCCAGATGAACTCTCATCCCCCGAATCAGAAGTCACAAGTGATTAATATATATATATTCTACTGAAAGCCACCAAGGGCACTAAATTAAATCTGTGGTGCTCTCTCTCACTCACCCACACACATAAATGATCTGGAAGCCTATGCAAGGCTTCCCATTGGCGTGAGATTGCCAGCCAGCCTAAAAGCTATTAGTACTGCTTAGAGAGACGCAGAATGATTTAGCAGAATTTTAAATGACTGCTGCAGCAGCGTGCTCCACACTGGAGACTGCATGCTCTTCTTGGAAATGCATTTGGAAAATGCTTATGAATTTAAACTTATTTGACAGATCTCTTCGTGTTTTGTTTTTTTTTTATGGATCCAAACTCATGCACGTGCACACTATCTTTCCATGATTTACCGTCAAACTTCCTGTTTTAAAGAATGATCATGTGTAATGCAAATGTTATTCAGTTCAGCCCTTCCTGTCGGCTATCTGTGCCAGCAGTTGCTGTGTAAATGAATGTTTTCAGAAGGGTCACAGGTCTGCTAACATATCAAAGGGCAATTCCAGTAACGAGGGAGGGTTGTTCATCATGTATATTGCACTGACTTGCAGCCTGGGTCTACCAAAAGTGCATGCTACTGAAAGTCAATTGTATTGAGACAGAAAAACCCTGGAATCTCTCAGGACTTTCAGCACTGCCTTTTCTGATATGTGGAAGGACAGCATTTAACAGCACGTATATTCTTCTGTTCGGACAGATGGTTTTAAAGGATCTTTCTCATCAGCACACTGGAAAGAAAAAAATCTGTCAGCATAGAAACTGGAGTCACATTTGGATCTTGAACCTTGAAATTCCTGTTTTTCCCAATGAAGACAAAGAACTGTAAGACTCACTGAGGATGTGAGGAAAAGGACATACCTTTCAGTTCAGTTACCTTTCAGATGTCTGCACAGAATAAAAGCCATCTTTAAATTGAATCAGCCATTTGTAGTTTCTTTCCCAAAGTGGTAGATTGAACTAAAGGCTATCAGAGAGTATGATTTTGCCCAATCCTACCAACCTCAGCCACCATTTTGTCAAGGACTTGACTTCATTAGGTCACTCAAGTTAAGGAGAAACCTTTTCTCTTTTGAATGACAACAGAATTTGCCCAGAGAAGCTGTGGCTGTCCCATCCCTGGAGGGGTTCAAGGCCAGGCTGGATGGGGCTTTGAGCAACCTGGTCTGGTGGGAGGTGTCCCTGCCCAGGGCAGTGGGGTTAGAACTCAATGATCTTTAAGGTCCCTTCCAACTCCAACCATTCTATGATTCTATTATTCTATAACTGTCTGCATGGGAGCTCTCTCTTATTTTCCTGCAGGCACACAATCCAACATAAATGGCAACCTGTACTAGTAGAATCCTCTCTCTGCAGCTTGGGCTAGCCATTGGGCTAGCTAGAACACACGCAGCTGTTAAAGATTTGGGCTTCCTGACATTCAATCTGAACAAATTTGAATCTGGAAATATACAGCAAGAGAAAAATCTCACAGTCACTCAGAAGACTTACATTTGCCTGGAGGGACCTTATGGAGAAAAGAAAACAGGTAGGTGAAAGAAAGATTGCGTGCTACAGAAAGATATTTTTTTCCCTCCTCATTTGCGCTTGTGAGAAAATTTAGATAGAACACTTACCTACTTAGCTTGGTGTTTGCTTGCCTGGTTTTAGGTCTAAATAAATGACCAGGATTTGAATCCATAATCTCTATTGATCAAGAACTGCAATAGCTCAGTCACAGAAAAAGTGTAATGCTGATTCCTCAGAAACCCATAAGCCTTAGGCACTTAGTGAGGGCAGGTGGCTTTCCTGAGCATCCCTCCACCTCAAACCTGTCAGCTAGTGAGATCTTATGCCACAAAACAAAAGCCTTTGTAATGATGAGTAGTGAGGTTGTTACTCAGGTGGGAACAAGTATGTTTTAGATGTCTAGTCTAGTTATTCCATGAAACAATTGGTTTTGTACCATCCTGATTCTTATCAGAACACGCCACTGTCCAATGGTGAGGTCCATTTCACGGTCCTCTACTGGTCTTTCTGGTGCCACCAGCCCATGCTTGGACCACTCTCTACAACTCCCTCCTGTTGTGACACCCGCCTCTGCCCCATTTCGTTACTTAATATTTCGGTATTCAGGCTGGCCTTGTCTGCATGTGATCCAGCATGGATGATCAAAGACTACCAGAGGAATGTTATGTAGGTTTGCTGTGGGAGGAATAAGAGGACCAGCTTTGCAAATATCTTTTTTTTTTTTTTCCTAGCTTTATATGAGGTTCACAGAACCTGGATTTGCAGATAGTTTCTTTCGGTTTTGGCATGAAAAAAGCATCAACATCAAAACAAATGAGCTGAGATGCAGTTTCCTCATGAAATATGCAGGTACCATTTTAGTGCATCTTTGTGACCCTTCCCACTCCGGCTTTTACTGCTGAACACAACATCACATGGTATGGGATATCCCTTTGCTCAGTTGAGGTCAGCTGTCCCAGCTGTGTCATCTCCTGACTTCTTGTGCCCCCCAGCCTGCTCACTGGCAGGGCAGCGTGATAAACAGAAAAGGCCCTGATGCTGCATAGGCACTGCTCAGCAATAGTTAAAACATCCCTGTGCTATCAACAGTTTTTTCATCACAAACCCAAATCAGTACTATACAAGCTACTGTGAAGAAAATGAACTGTATCCCAGCTAAAACCAGTCCACTGTCATTCTTGAGCTAACAGGGGTTATTTGCTTTTTGTTTGTTTGTTTTCTGGGGGGTGTAATTGTTTTTTCTTTGATTTTATTTTCCCTCAGCCATACATTCAATTAGTTTTTAATGCAACTCTTCCCCTTGATCCTCAGGTTTCTGTAGTGATCCAGTAGTACAAGTTTGAGATGTTAGAGCACATTCAGAACTGAAGTAGATATAGGTGACTGTTGTGTGAGGAAAAGCAAAACAGTAGGAGTCACTGCTCACTGCTCTTGAAAGTTTAGGTCAATCAGTGAAACTCATATCCAGTCCACTGACTATTAGCATCAGCTTCTACCTCCACCTTGTTAATAGTTCATGCAACTCTTTGTCTTGCTGGACCCACTATTTTGACAGATTCAGCCAGATGCCAGACAGCTCTGGATGAAGAACATAAGGCATGAGGGAGGAAAGGATCAACCACAAAAATCCCTGGAAATAATTTTACACCCTTCCTGAATCCAAGTGGGAATCCCATGTCCCTGCTTCACTGCCTGCGAAGAGAAAGAGGGTGCCAAAGTGAAGCCAGGCAGCAGCACCATAGCTGTCAGGGCTAGGGGAGGCATGTCCCACACCAGTTTTCTACGAGATGGATGCAAGGAGGAGCAACGAATGGATCTAGTAGCTTCCACTTTCCCACTGGGCCATGAGTCACCCAGCAGAGCTGATAGGAAACTCCAAGAGGCTGCAGAGGTCTCAATCCAGGGTTCATTCATTTCAGCAGCAGCCTGTGGCTGCTACAAGTCAAATACATTTTATGGACCCTCAGGAGAAGTTTTAAAGGGAATAAAATCTGTGAGCTAATCAATCTGCCCAAACTCAGGGGTTTTTTTCAGACCCCAGTCTCTTCTTTCAGAAGGCTCCTCCTGAAAATCTCTTTCCTACTTTCCACAATCTACTGCAGGTATGAAATTTATTTATTTTTACCAGAGCAGTATCAACTATAAGAGGTTTTGCTATCAGATCATTTTTTATGGGCAAGGTAGTAGAGCTGTCAACAAGAACAGATGTGTGGGAGGGTTGAAGAAAAGGCCAAGCACCTAATGCAAGAAATATTTAGGTCCTTACCCATGAGTAAAGCCTGAAATCTCCTTGACACTTCACAGGCAGTGCTGCTCACAAGAAGCTATGTGCATCCCGGGTAGAGCAAAGGGCTCTCGAAGGCTGATGGGAAAATCACCCAGCCACAGTAACTGCTGGCTACTTTTGTTTCACACACAGGCACTCAAAGGGGGGCTGGGGAGGGCATCTGAAAAACTGCAAAACTGCTTCTGCTACTGTTGCCAGTCTCATTAATTAAAACACATCTCCTTTGAAAAAGAAAAAAGAAAGAAAAAGAAAAAGAAAAAGAAAAAGAAAAAGAAAAAGAAAAAGAAAAAGAAAAAGAAAAAGAAAAAGAAA